>CM040397.1:2212093-2357093 GCA_022702515.1 Ilyophis sp. 1 JC-2022
TATCACTCCTCAGAATTGCAGCGCTGCTCACCCCCGTGTCACTCCTGATCACTCCACACACCTTGCAGCGCTGCTCACATCTGTATCACTCCACACACCTGCAGCGCTGCTCACACCTGCATCACTTCTCAGACCTGTATCACTCCTCACGGCTGCCCTCACACCTGCTACATATACTTTTCCCATAATGCTTGTAGTTAGTATTAGGGTTAGAAGAGGGATAGGAGAGGAGAAGAAAGGGGAGGGGAAGAGAGGAGAGGAGGGGGAGGAGAGGAGAGGAGAGAAAATGGGAAGAGAGGGGAGGAGAGGGGGATCCCAACATTTCCACCAGAAGTGACACAATATTGGGTTTGAAAAAGAGAAATTTGGGTTTGAAAAGGAGAATTATTATTATTATTATTTTTAGAAAGCAGGCTTTACACACCCTAAGGCCATGTGCATATCAGTCATATTGCATAATTGTGTGTGCAGGACGAAGTGTTATACAAGGTTACATCGGGTTATACAATGTGTATGTTTTGCCTTAACAACCAGCCGTTGCGTAAGGACTTAAGTTACAGCAGGGGTGTCTTCGCCAGCACTTACATATATCCAAGCCTTCATTCGCGATCAGCAAAGCCTGTGTAAACTCGCAGGCTTTTAGTTTCTCCTGTAAGCGACACTTCAATTTCACTTCCTCGGGGCAGCACTTCTCAATAACGCTGAACAGCAGAACGTTGTTTTTTATGTTTTTCACATCTCTCAACTTCAGCCTCTCGTTGCAAACTGGGCATCTCGCGGACAGACTGATCCCCACACACCTCCGGCAGAACGAATGGCCGCACGGGACGGTCACTGGTTCACACATTAGGAACCCACAGATCGGACACTCCAGAAACTCCATGTTCGCTTCTCACCGGGTCTGATTTCACTGGCCAGAGGTGACCGCTTTCAGGTGAAAGTAAGACCAGAAGAGATTGGTTTCTTCAAAAAAATTAATTATGAATAAAGAGAACTGTTGAAAATGGCCACGTGATTCGGTTTACGTGCATGCCATTAATTAATTCAAAAAAGGCTACAAAAGTGTCCCTCCTGCATATTGAAAAGCAGGTTTCTAGACACTCAGTTCAGAAATTTGAACGGACATAAAAAAGATTATTTGTTATCTAAAATAAACAAAGACATTTCCCCAATGTACCAACGTTCCAAGTCTGCCTGTTTCAGCACGACATCGTCTAGGAACTGACCTTGGTATCTTGAAATGCAAAATTCTAGTCTTCGATCATTCATAAACGTTATACAGTGTCAATCATAACTTTAGTCTTTGATATGAAACGTGCAACATTAGCATCCTACTCCGTTCATGTTGAATATGTACTCTCCGCTTCTGTCCAATACCGTGCACGCTCCAACTCCATCAGCGCCGGATAAAAAAGTAAATCTCCGCTTTCTGTAATTTGTGTTTTTCTTTCATTTCAAGCGCACAGTTGAACATCACCTCGATATTGCACACATAAGTACAGCACGTTTGCTTCTTACACCATTGCATTACATAAATAAAAGCCACGTGATTTGAAAGTGAGTATTCCTATTGGCTTAGGGCTCGGAGTCCCACCCTGTTGCGAAACAGTCTGTTTCATAACGCGGCGGCGCGAGTACGAGAAAAACATAGTTCATTCAACTGATCAAAGAAAGAATAAGGTAGGGATGTAGGCTAATAGACTGTACTACCCCACTCAGCATTAATAATTAATAATAAGAAAGGACACCTGGATACAGCACATACAGGTTTTAATCGAGAGAAAAGCTTGCCATTTTAGTTATGAAACGAATAATTGGGTAAATGTACGTTTGATCGTGTATGTTATTGTAGCCTATAATCGTAAACGCAAGTGGTGCATTGAAAAGTAATCCTGGGGGGACTTTTAGAATCTGTTCATTCTACGCAGACCAGCGGCAAAGCTCGCGACGTTTACTCGATTAGTTCGCTGTTACTTTCATAATATATCTCATGATAACGGGAGGAGTGGAAGCCATGTGTTCTAGGACCCGTATCTCTAACCCAGATCAAATAGATTTAGCCTGTGATTTAGTATTAGTTCCTTGTTCCAGGTGTAGTCTTATTTATATTCTGCGTCTGTGAGGCCACTGTTGCCATGTCAGTATTGAGAGTATGGTTTAAGATTGAATTTAGCCAATATCATTTTTATGTGGTTTTGCAGTGAGCATTACTGTTGTTCGAGATATATCTTTTAAAATAGGCTAGGATTTGCACCAAGGTGGTAAACTCAAGAACAGTATCATAAACATGCTCGAAGCAATAGGAGTTGCCCAACATTTCAGCGGGTAATTACATTGGCATTAATCCTAAATTAAATGTTGATTAAAGTCAGATTGGCTCTAATATGAAAACAATGATTCACACCATAATGGGCTGTAAGGCCTACCTGTGCGGTTACAGAGGTATCTCTCGTAAGGCTTGAGAACTAAAGGTGTTCATATCTGGTGAGACATGCTGGATGTGTACTAGGAACAGCCTATGGATTGCTTTTCATATAACAAGCATGTGATTAAGTAACAGCAAGAGAACAGGAAGTTCAGGTTCTTCTCATCCAGCTGAAATCTCCTGTGACACATGCACACTGCATTCCTGTCAGCAGTAATCCCAAGCCTGTTTTACACAACACGTGTGTGGATGATTTCTGCATCACACTTGCACTTTCTAACTTCAAACACTTCGAAATAGACTCTTAGTTGCTGGGTTTCATAGCGTCTATCGACAGCTAATGCTGAGGGCAAGGTATCATTTGAGAAGGACAGAAATAACATTTATGATATTGTATAATTTAACTGCGTGACTAATATGTGCATTCACATGAAACTAGTGTTTTACTTTACTTTATTGGTTTAGGGAAATTCATAGAAATGACTGTCAGGCATTTTGTGTTAAATGATACAGCTATGGCTCAGTCTGTGTTGAAAGTTGAGAACATGTGGTTGTGAGATATGAAGTGTGTATAATTCCAAGTGGCTTTCACTTCATGGGACGCATGTAGAAATTATTTGTGCAGGGAAAAAAGATATGAGAAAGCCCCCCCTAATGCGCGCGCACGCACGCACGCACGCACGCACGCACGCACACGCACACCTCTATGGGGCCCCCTGGACCCGCCATAGCACAGTCAAGGACATTGCATATGTCCATTTTCTCCATAGCAAGTAGGCTACTCTCCGGCATGAAGTTTAATCCCAGGGCTGTGTCCAGATCAACACCCTTCCATACTATTGAGTATGCTTGTTCAGTACACTGGATGAGAAAGTAGACAAAATTCTCTCTAAATGCAGTGTAATTCAAACCCCCGGATGATTTACTTATTGTTCTGGGTTTTTGCTGATAATAGTATGGAGGATATTATTTGCAAACTGCATGTTGCATAATATTATACAATAAACAGTGTACAGGATGCTAGTACACAGGACACATCAGTGCACAAAAAATATCCGCCATACTATTTTCCAACCACCAACTTAATGACTTTTTAGTCCTGTACCCATTGGTTAGTGATGATAAAGAGTTGTAGAGTAGTCCTGTCTACCGGGGGTTTCAATTTTGAAAATGAGGTGCTGCTTTGCTGACGTTTTTCTTAAAATACAACAAAAACAACATGTGACATGGCCGCACAAGGGTGGGACGTCTTACGACACTTCCACAGTACGGTTGGAAAATAGTATGGCGGATATTTTTTGCATACTGCTCATCGCATGCTAAACAGTGCACATTAAACAGCACACTTCTGCCAGTGCACTGTACGCAGGAGACAGGGCGCAGTAGATAGGGCTCTGATTCGGACACGGCCCAGGACAGGAGCTAGGGGGCGGGGCCAAGAACAGCCGCTGAGGTCATCAGAAGTTCAGTGAAAGCCAATGGGTTTCTTTAGGTCATTTCTACCATCTTTGGTAATCATTACAAATAGTACAGGAGTAAAGGTTACATTGTTATCTGTACTATACTAAGAGCAACAGTTGTCTCTGCTTCTCTCTATCCATTGCAAAGTGCTTTGAGGGCACGGTTTAAAACATCTCAGTTTAAATAAAGTTATAGTTATTACTGCATTGTTGTAGTCAGGGGCAACGCCAGGGATTTTGGGCCCCCATGAGAAGATCTCACATTGGGCCCCTCCACTCCAGGCCACCCCCATCCCTGCACAATTACAGCACTATTTTTTGAGGGCAGTTAGTCAGTCAGTCAGTCCGTTTCTTTGCTGTAAATTTCTGTGCAGTATACTGAATTTTGTGGTGATTATCAACAAGCAGGAAAGTGACACTTCTTTGAAATAGTACTTTATAACAGTTACGTGCTGTTGCTATAATTTTTATGTTAAGACTACCTGAATGGTGCTTTTTTAGCAGTACAGTTAGGTGATAAGCCATGTATAGTGAGCCTATTTATTGATTGATAGTGTTAACTGTCCAACAGAGGTTTAATTTTAGCATCTTGCCCTGTAAATTTTGATTACCAATTAGCTACTTTAGAGATAAAATATTATAGAGTTTATTCTTTTTTACATGAACATCCCCTGGTTACTGAAAGTAACATGGTTGTAAAATTCCCTTTGTTTTCTGTTCATGGGGTTATGCTTGGGGAATTGCTTGCCTGAGATTGAGGTCTGTATAGTACATCCTTGTCTAGTCGTACAGATTTTAACCCTTGTGATATGAAGAAAGAGTTACTGGAAGCCAATATCTCTGTTTACAAGTATTTTATGTCATTATTGCTGAGATTTTTCAAAAGTGCTTTTGGGGTTTGCAACTTTACTTGTATGCACTTCTACATGTTCTTTAATACATATTTTAATATCTCACATTCAGTTAAATTATATTGTATTTGTATAGTGCTATTTACAAAGGGCATTGACACAAAGCAGCTTTACAGAGATCAGGGCCTGAACCCCCCCAAGAGCCTGTACCCCCCAAAATCACACCTAGGGCCACAGTGGCAAGGAAAAACCCCCTGGCTGGTAATATGAAGAAACGTTGAGCAAAACCTGACTCAGAGGGGGAGCCTATCTGCCGCTGGCTGCACCGGTTAACTGGAAAAAGACTGATTGCATAACACAATGTATAATAAACAGAAAAACGACAGTATATAAATGTGATTGACAGTATGTAAATGACGCTGTCTCTTGACGAGACGAGTTGGAAGGCCAGCCAATTACAGGCAGGCACGAGACAGCCGTGGACCTGGAGCAGAACTAACGGCGTCTGGAGGCGGGCCCAAAGAGGAGAACGTAAATACAGAGACACGCGGCAGCAGCTAGAAGAACAAAGGTGAACACGCAGAACACATGAAATGAACATCACTGAAATGTATTGAAGAACCCCTGAAAGTGCGCATGACTACAGGGACAATCTGATTAAATCCAATGACATGTTATTTTAAACTTTTGTCAGTTGTACTATATACATTCATTTTGGCATTCAGCTTAGTAGTTAACTCGACCTTATGTATACTTTTTCTTGCAATATTAATAATGCCTCTGCAGTAGATGGCAGTGGAATATCCGGCCTATTTAGTGGATGACTGCTATTAGCATTTAGCAAGAGCTTTTAATAGTAATAGTAACACGGTAACAGTAATGCAGTATTCACATCAGAAGTGTAGTTGCAAAGTATGAATCAAAATAACTCGGGGGGGGTGGGGGGGACATGATTTATCTTTCTGCATTTCATAAATGAATGATTAGGCTACTTTATATAGGCTACTCGGTCTCTAGGTTATAGTCTACATTTGTCTGACAGACATTAAATATAGCAAAGGCTACGATCTTGGTGAACATTGTGTCAGTTGTCTGCATGCGTGTGCGCGCGTGGTTGTTTTGTACTTTACAGTTTACTCAAGTTTTATTTACATGTAGACATATGCCATGAAGTTCACAGGTCACCTGTAAAATGTGCTCGTATATCGCAAGAATAAAGAACGCTTACACAAGCCCAGCTCACGTTGTATAAAATGTTAAGTAACTGATAACGCTATTTCAAACTTAAAATGACCGGCCTCATGTCACCTCATTACCCAAGGCATTTCACAAACACAGTTGAGTTGACATTTAAAAATGAGGCCTAGGCTGTTTTTATTGGGAAGATCAGGAGATATGATTTAAATTAACATTTTTGAACCTTTAATCATACATTATCTTGTTTGTGGAACTTTTCCTTCTACTTGTTGATTGTGTAATAATCATATTGTGTAACAGTTATTTTGTTTAATGTAACGTTAGGCAAAATTTTACTTGTATTCGCCAAATTCGTTTGGTAGAGGTTTCCTATCAAATTATACCACGTGCACGTTTAAATAAGTTTCGTACTGTGCTCATTATCGAAAGCATGGACCTTAATTACTTCCGCTCAGGAAGACCGTTTGCTGAATCAGATGTAGGTTAGCTAACGTTAGGCCAATAAAAATAACGGGACAAGGCTATGATCCATGTTGAAACTAAAAAAGATTACAGGAGACCACGTCGTCTCGGGAATATCCTGTCACCTTGCAAGTAAAAAAAACGGCTTCCATCAATAATTAAAAATGACCAAACTTGGGTTTGGCGATATTGTTTCGGCAGGTTAAGTTGTTCACAGCAGACTTCCTTTATGTTGCTAGTCTCTCCCTGGGTGAGCTGCTAGGCAACGGCGCTTTTGCTGGAAGGGGAGTGACGTAACCAGCAAAGATGAAATCCGGTTGCTAACACAGCAGAACACCCCAAAAGAATTAGGTAAATAAATGTTCTAAGAAACCTCAGCGTAACTCCTACATAACAGGGAAGCGTGTAATTTGCGTTTAAGAAAGTTACTTATTTTCCCACGTATACATGCCCATGTATCTTCGGCGTTGTAGCTACTCTAACCACAACGCTAACGCTCACAAAGCCAAGACCAACTGCGTAACGTTACGGCGTTAGGAAGTGCACAAGAACTACCAAACTGACAGTTTATTTACGGGGGCAAATTTAAATAAATAAATATTATGAACCTTCCACAAATAATTTTATTTGTGGAAGGTTCATGCTACTTACGGGACAATAATACCGCCATAATTTACGCCATATCAAAAGCCATCTACACTAAATAGCCAAAATAATATGGACACTTGCTCATTCAACATCTCAATCCAAAATCATCGGCATAAAATCTCTCTCTCTGCTGATATAACAGCCTCCGCTCTCCTGGAACGGCTTGGTGTTAGGTGTGTAACTAGGAGTTGTGTGTAATCGTCTCCCATTAAGCCAGAAGAGCATTAGGGAGACCTAGTTGGACTATTAGGCCTGGCTTCTGTATGGACCTCGCTTTGTGCTTCTGTATGGACCTCGCTTTGTGCACAGGGGAATTGCCATTCTGAAATAGGAGGAAAGGGCCTTCCCCAAACTGTTGGAAACAGAATCGTCTAGAATATCACGGTACGCTGTAGTGTTAAGATTTGCCTTCACTAGAAATAAAGGGTCAAGTCTGACCAATGAAAAACAGCCCCAGACCAAGGGATAATATCCAGATACTGTTGGCCATATAGTCTGTCGCTGTCTGTCTGTCTATCCATGTCAACACTTCTACAGGGACAGAAAACCTTTGCCTAACTTTCTTGCCATGAGATGTAAACAAATGTTACAAGCAAAGCATGCATTTGTGCTATACACCAATATTTTTTAGGTAAAATTGATGCGGAAAACGATGTTGTGCCATTGAGGTTAAAATCTAAGAGGATTTCCCCAGCAAAAAAAGAAGGGAGGGGGCTGCTGGTTTGAATCCGGCCCATAGCGGAGAATCGGCTGAATCCGGCCCATAGCGGAGAATCGGCTGAATCCTGCCCATAGTGGAGAATGAGCTTCACTACCAATATCATATGTACACTGATTGACAATATGTAAAATAAATGTTAAAAGCTTTTCCACGGAGCTCCCAGAGTTCGATCGTTATCAGAGGTTACTCACTGGTTTGCGGTGTCTGCGTGCCAATCACGTCCTGCTTCACATTAACCCTTCGCATTAACCACACAGCGTATGCATTTGCATTCATGTACATTGATCCTGTGGACCCTTTCCCCCCCAAACATTTCTTCATGACATCACCCAATATCTCACAATGTTTACATGTCTCATTTGTGAGAGTATTAAAATAAAGATCAAACAAAACTAATACAACCACATGTGTTCATTTCAAACTGAACCTTTGTGAACAATATTTGATATGCACAGGCATTTTAAATGTGCCAATAGCTCTTTGCTGGCATATTTTTAACTCAATTTAATTTCACAAAATAAAATGCATTCCCAAGAAAAACCCTTTACATCACCGGAAATAAATAGTCTGTCTTTGTTAAATATTGAGACAAAGCTAAGACAGCCCAGAAGTGTCAATTGCTGTTTAACTGGCGTGTTTTTTGAAGGAGGGACAGGAACATAGAGAGTCTGGCTGGCACAACTGAAAGTGCTTCAAGGGAATGGACAGGACCCCAGACCAATCCCATTGGTTGGTGATGATAGAGTTTAAAAGGCGTGGTCTGTACCCATTGGTCAGTGATATAGAGTTTAAAAGGCATGGTCTGTACCCATTGGTTAGTGATGATAAAGAGTTGAAAAGGCGTGGTCTGTACCCATTGGTTAGTGATGATAGAGTTTAAAAGGTGTGAATCTGGCACTTCAGTGACATGCAAAATGTTTCACTTTGTGAAGTAAAGATTAATTTTAAACAGAAAGCTTTGTGAAGTAGATTAATTTCAAACAGAAAGCTTTGTGAAGTAAAGATTAATTTCAAACAGAAAGCTTTGTGAAGTAAAGATTCATTTTAAACAGAAAGCTTTGTGAAGTAAAGATTCATTTTAAACAGAAAGCTTTGTGAAGTAAAGGTTCGTTTTAAACGGAAAGCTGGGACGCGATCTAAGATTTCAATTCAATATTTTTGGCCCTTCCTTTAAAGCCCTTTATTCACACTTAAGCATTACGAATACGTACACATTATCTTCCTTTAAAAGATATAACTCCAATAACAGGAATATTACGTACACATTTCCGGGCAAACCGGCAGACAGAAGGAGCTGTCTGTATCGCACAGGTTTCAATAAACAAAACTAAACTCAGGTCATTTCATCAATGATGCTACACATGGCCACGTCTTTGTCCCAAAGCTTGTCCCTCTTTGGTGTGGCCGTGGTTCTGTCCTGCTGGCCCCCCGCCCCAGCCTCCTCCAGGTCCATGAGCTCCGCTGGGAGCCTCCCCCCGCTGGGGCCTTCGGGCTGGGGCAGGTCGTCGGGCAGCGAGGCCAGGCAGCCATGGATCATCTCCACCACGCGCTCCAGGTGCTTCTGAAATCGCTCGGCCGTCTCAAGCCGCTGCCTCTTCTGCACCTCCATCATGACGCGCAGCGTCTCGCGCGCCTGGTGCGGCCGGTACTCGTTGATCAGGTGGTGCATGTGCACGAACAGGAGCTTGAGGTCCTCTAGCTTCTCCTCCCGCCTGATACTGCCGGGACTCTTGATCAGGATGTCCAGCAGATCCAGGAAGTTCACCAGAATGGACATGTTGAGCTTCTTCAGCTCCCTCTTGTGGTCAAACTGCATGGGGTGGAGGCGCTCGATGCCCTGGCTCTCCAGCGGCCGCACGATGAGGTCATCGCACTGGAACTGGTTGCCAAACATCATGTAGTTGTCGCGGATGGGGGGCGGCGGTTTGGGCGCCAGGCCTTTGTGCACATTGTCATCCGTGTACTCCTTAATGTACTGCATGGGAGGCGGGGGCAGAGCGCTCACCTGCTGGGGTTCACCCATGGTGGAGCCCTAAAAACACACATTACGCCATCATTATACCACTAATCCAACACTGGTGTGTACGGCATGTTAACTCATGTTTAGTATTATAAAGACACGTTAAATAGCGATACAAGTTCAGCCTTGTTGCAAGACAGCTTCGCTCCCATTTCCATCCAATATGCATTTCTAATGTCTGATACTTTGACAATTGCTTTCATCCACGTTATTTGTTCCACCCTGTTGTCCTTGGACTGTGCTGTTGAGTATTGTTGCTATTAAATAAAACAATACTTTTTTTTGGCAGTAGCAAGTACTATTCTATCTAATAACAATTGTTAAAGTTGCCCAAGTTTTCCAACTGTGACGACATTGAACGGCAAATGAATCAAATAATTAAAGTTAACACTGGCAGACCAAATGCAGTTAACGTTATTTACAAACTTTGGCTCAAAGTGTAAGCTAGCCAGGCACAGTAACATTAACTAAATACTTAGAACTTACTAGATAGCCTACGTTACGTAGCCTATCTAACTTACTGTTTATGCAGCTAACTACGCTGGCTATATTCCTTAGCTAGCTAACCGCTGCGGTGCCAATGCCCTCTGTTAGCTCAACTATGCTACATAGCTAGCGAGCTACATTTCAGAGTCTACGCTCCCGTTGTAATTCATATCTAACTAGCTATAGCATTAGCATTCGTTAGCTGATAGTTAAATCATTCAGCAGAATAACAGCACTGGTGAGCGCTACACACACACACGAGAGATCTTAAACCGGAACTCACCTCTTGGTTCGTCTTCTAATATAAAGATATTTTAAGTTCTAATTTCGTGAATTCGTGCAGATTTCCTGACGTTTCGGTGCCAGCGCTGCTCACAATAAGACACGGAGCACACTCTCACCTCAGCCCTCTGCAAAATACTATTGGCCAAGAAGCACAATTTTTAAATATTTCTATTGGTTATTTCCCAGACGCGATTCGCCATTCTGATTGGATAACAGACTCAATAAAGTAAAGTCTGATTGGTTTAATGCAAATTAGGGCGGATTCAAAATAGTGGTGGGTGTACCAGTGGTGAACCAAAACAATCGCTGTTATTATTAACTGGGTTATACAAATAGGCACCGATCGAGCATTAAATAAACTGCTTCACGTTGCTTTATGTTACTATAAATACCTGTCACCGTGAATCAATGTATGCTTTCATTACAATTTTAAATTAGAAAAGTACTTTAATGTTTATTTAGTTATTTACTTATAATTTAGAAGTAAAACTATATTGTAAGATTCGTATATTATTTCGATATTTATTATTCATATATATAATTTATATATTTTATTCGATTTGTGAAATAAAGCAATCGAGTATAGCGCCTACATGTTACTAAAGGAAGTGGTTCACCTACAAAATTATGCCGGAAACGCAGCACTCTACTCAGATTGTTGTCAAAACCAAACAGTTCAATTCTGCGCGTTAGTTGTGAAATCGCTGTACAATACCAAAAGTCCTCTCCATGTTAAGACTGATGAATCCAAGATGAACCCGCGAGTTATTTTAGAAGGCATGCTCTTCAAGAAATCCCAACAGAAGCGAAGGACCTCGCCTTGTAATTATAAACTAAGATATTTTGTTTTAAGCACCGAAGATTTGACCTACTTTGAGTGCCGCCCGGGGGTATGTATTTGAAGTTATTCAATAAGAAAAAAATACGTCTAAAAAGTTGATAATGAGACAGAAAATGGTCATACGAAATGAGGAAATTCAAGATTATCTTTTTCCGTGACAAACATTATTTGGTTCAGTGTTAATTGTGACAATGTAATAGCATTTGTAGCCTATTTATTAGTATTATCATACGTTGTGTCATAATTCGTATAATATAATTAATTCATAAAGTAGTCTATTTACTATTATTATCCGGCTATACTAGTAAAATTGTTAGATGGAAGATGTTACAGACCTTTAAGCTGTTCTTTAAAAACTTTTGTTTTTATCTTGTCGTAAATGCACCGTATGGCTAAAAACAAATATTGTGTGTGTCATGTTAATCCGGGCATAAATGAATAGCGACAGACAATAGGAAAGGTTTGATTAAATAAGTATCTATATTTTCTAAGAATAGTTAAATTACACATGCATACGTGTTTTATACAATATCCTGTATTCTGACTTCTTATACAATTAAATTTGATGATTGGCATACATTAATAAAGTTATTACATCATCCAATATTTAACTTTTCACATTTAATGTATTTTTAATTTCTAATTTTTCAATTAGACTTATTTCCAGACAACTATTATATTATATTGTATTATTATGTTTATAACTACATCATATATAGTGTTAGGAAATCTGTTTTTCATGAACATACAATTAAATTAATCTTCACTGCTAATATTTCCTCAAAAGGGCATATGTTTTTATCTGCTTTAAAACCCCTTTCATTCATTTATTCTCCTAATTCTCTTAACGAATCACTGCACAAAAGTATTATGTATAAAATGTCTGTAAAAAAAAACGCTTTCAAATGCACAATTTCTCCAAACTGCACATGTTTGCTTGGTGAAATTCAGAAAAACAAAATTTGTCTTTTTATTTCAGAAAAAACCCGTTCTGAAAGGTTGCATCGAACTGTCCAAGATAAAGTGTGTGGAGATAGTGTACAGTGATGTATCAATACCGTGCAATTATAAATACCCTTTCCAGGTGAGAACACCTCTTTATGAATCTGGTCTGAAGAGCCTACTTGACTGCTCACTGAGAAGGGGCTCAGACTATGTAGGAAACGTGTTTAAGATTATGTCAACAGAAAAAAGTTTTTCAAGTTTTACTATATCTTTGTATCTTTGATCGCACTTTTCAATGAAAAACCTCTCTAAGGGGTGAGTAGTTTGTTCCTGTAACTTTTGTCTCCAGTATGCTTGTAATGTATAGACATTCTTGTGTGCTCCTTAAGGTTGCCCATGACAACTACTACCTTTACATATTCGCTCCAGACAAGGACTGTCGTCAGCGGTGGGTCCGAGCTCTGAAGGAAGGTAAGCGGGACGCCACGCCCGTCCTGACAGGAGCATACTGGCTTTGAGACCTGAGTTAATTTTATTTGTTTGTTAGGGACAAATGCCATAACAAATTTTAATCCAGTTAAGACCATGTTCTTACAGCTAAGGGTAATTTCCCAGGTCTGTCCGCAGATAGAATCCAGTTAAGACCATGTTCTTACAGCTAAGGGTAATTTCCCAGGTCTAATCCAGTTAAGACCATGTTCTTACAGCTAAGGGTAATTTCCCAGGCCTAATCCAGTTAAGACCATGTTCTTACAGCTAAGGGTAATTTCTCCAGTTAAGACCATGTTCTTACAGCTAAGGGTAATTTCCCAGGTCTAATCCAGTTAAGACCATGTTCTTACAGCTAAGGGTAATTTCCCAGGTCTAATCCAGTTAAGACCATGTTCTTACAGCTAAGGGTAATTTCCCAGGTCTAATCCAGTTAAGACCATGTTCTTACAGCTAAGGGTAATTTCCCAGGTCTAATCCAGTTAAGACCATGTTCTTACAGCTAAGGGTAATTTCCCAGGTCTAATCCAGTTAAGACCATGTTCTTACAGCTAAGGGTAATTTCCCAGGTCTAATCCAGTTAAGACCATGTTCTTACAGCTAAGGGTAATTTCCCAGGTCTAATCCAGTTAAGACCATGTTCTTACAGCTAAGGGTAATTTCCCAGGTCTAATCCAGTTAAGACCATGTTCTTACAGCTAAGGGTAATTTCCCAGGTCTAATCCAGTTAAAGACCATGTTCTTACAGCTAAGGGTAATTTCCCAGGTCTAATCCAGTTAAGACCATGTTCTTACAGCTAAGGGTAATTTCCCAGGTCTAATCCAGTTAAGACCATGTTCTTACAGCTAAGGGTAATTTCCCAGGTCTAATCCAGTTAAGACCATGTTCTTACAGCTAAGGGTAATTTCCCAGGTCTAATCCAGTTAAGACCATGTTCTTACAGCTAAGGGTAATTTCCCAGGTCTAATCCAGTTAAGACCATGTTCTTACAGCTAAGGGTAATTTCCCAGGTCTAATCCAGTTAAGACCATGTTCTTACAGCTAAGGGTAATTTCCCAGGTCTAATCCAGTTAAGACCATGTTCTTACAGCTAAGGGTAATTTCCCAGGTCTAATCCAGTTAAGACCATGTTCTTACAGCTAAGGGTAATTTCTCCAGTTAAGACCATGTTCTTACAGCTAAGGGTAATTTCTCCAGTTAAGACCATGTTCTTACAGCTAAGGGTAATTTCCCAGGCCTAATCCAGTTAAGACCATGTTCTTACAGCTAAGGGTAATTTCCCAGGTCTAATCCAGTTAAGACCATGTTCTTACAGCTAAGGGTAATTTCCCAGGTCTAATCCAGTTAAGACCATGTTCTTACAGCTAAGGGTAATTTCCCAGGTCTAATCCAGTTAAGACCATGTTCTTACAGCTAAGGGTAATTTCCCAGGTCTAATCCAGTTAAGACCATGTTCTTACAGCTAAGGGTAATTTCCCAGGTCTAATCCAGTTAAGACCATGTTCTTACAGCTAAGGGTAATTTCCCAGGTCTAATCCAGTTAAGACCATGTTCTTACAGCTAAGGGTAATTTCCCAGGTCTAATCCAGTTAAGACCATGTTCTTACAGCTAAGGGTAATTTCCCAGGTCTAATCCAGTTAAGACCATGTTCTTACAGCTAAGGGTAATTTCCCAGGTCTAATCCAGTTAAGACCATGTTCTTACAGCTAAGGGTAATTTCCCAGGTCTAATCCAGTTAAGACCATGTTCTTACAGCTAAGGGTAATTTCCCAGGTCTAATCCAGTTAAGACCATGTTCTTACAGCTAAGGGTAATTTCCCAGGTCTAATCCAGTTAAGACCATGTTCTTACAGCTAAGGGTAATTTCCCAGGTCTAATCCAGTTAAGACCATGTTCTTACAGCTAAGGGTAATTTCCCAGGTCTAATCCAGTTAAGACCATGTTCTTACAGCTAAGGGTAATTTCCCAGGTCTAATCCAGTTAAGACCATGTTCTTACAGCTAAGGGTAATTTCCCAGGTCTAATCCAGTTAAGACCATGTTCTTACAGCTAAGGGTAATTTCCCAGGTCTAATCCAGTTAAGACCATGTTCTTACAGCTAAGGGTAATTTCCCAGGTCTAATCCAGTTAAGACCATGTTCTTACAGCTAAGGGTAATTTCCCAGGTCTAATCCAGTTAAGACCATGTTCTTACAGCTAAGGGTAATTTCCCAGGTCTAATCCAGTTAAGACCATGTTCTTACAGCTAAGGGTAATTTCCCAGGTCTAATCCAGTTAAGACCATGTTCTTACAGCTAAGGGTAATTTCCCAGGTCTAATCCAGTTAAGACCATGTTCTTACAGCTAAGGGTAATTTCCCAGGTCTAATCCAGTTAAGACCATGTTCTTACAGCTAAGGGTAATTTCCCAGGCCTGTCCGCAGATATTTAAGACCTCATGAGTCATCCTCACAGGGGTTTTTTTTTTAAAGTCTGTGTCACTTTTCTTAGAATTCTTCTTAGAATTCAATGTAATGGTGATTTTTTTTCCCCTTCTCTTTTGGCAGAAAGATCAGGGTTTATTCTCCACTGCACTGACATTTCCTAAATCACAATCAACAGGGGGGTGTTTCAGCAAGTGGGGGGCTGTATCACAAAGCAGGATTACAGAGAGTTAGCTGGATAACTGCACTGAGTAAATCCCAAAGCAGGACTACTGAGTTAGCTGGATAACTGCACTGAGTAAAACCTGGAACCCTCCCAAATCTGGAACATGGACTGAAGTAAAAAGAGCTGTTCCGGGTTTTACTCAGAGCAGTTATCCAGCTAACTCAGTAATCCTCCTTTGTGATACAAGGCCCGGGATTAAGGCGTTAGCTGGTTAACTTTTGTAAATATTTTGAAGTAATCCAGACTCTCATCCAATCAGATGTCATCAAATTCAAAATAGTTACAAAAGTTAGCTGACTAACTCTTTAATCCCAGGGGTATACTACAAAGCATGATTACTGAGTTAGCTGGATAACTGTGTAGCGGGTGTAGCTCGGCTAGTTCGCTAGTAAGCATCATAGAGCGTATATAGAGTTCAGTGGTAAGCACAGGGAGGTGCAGTAAAGCAAAGGCCTTGTAGCAGGTTACCGTGACAACACTTTCTGGCGACTCAGGTTCAAATTAACGTCGTTGCCCTTAGCTATCGGCGATTTCACCTTTAACTGATTGGTGACGCATTCGCTTTGGAATATTTGGACGAATTTGCACACTCGTTACAACTGCACTGAGTAAAATCCAGAACAGCTCTTTTTACTTCAGTCCATGTTCCAGATTTGGGAGGGTTCCGGGTTTCACTCAGTGCAGTTATCCAGTTTACAGTAATCCTTGTTCATAGCATACCCACGCCCCCTCCCACCGCAGACTTTGTGAAATACCCCCCAAGCTCGATGATTTGTTGTGCATCCACTATGGAAACACTCCATTATTGGTTCCTCTACAGACTTCTGTCAGTATATTTGAATGGATTGAATTGAACTTGCATTAATATTGAAGGATGATTGCAAGGTACACCAGGGTAGTATAATGGGTAAGGAGCTGGGCTAGTAACCTAAAGGTCGCAGGTTCACTTTCCTGTTAGAACACTGCTGTTGCATACTTCCCTGTTAGAACACTGCTGTTGCATACTTCCCTGTTAGAACACTGCTGTTGCATACTTCCCTGTTAGAACACTGCTGTTGCATACTTCCCTGTTAGAACACTGCTGTTGCATCTTTGAGCTTCAGTCCAGCTGTATAAATGCAAACTATAGACAAATGCAGAATCTGTGTAACTTGCTCTGGATAAGTGTGTAAGTCACTCTGCTAAATGCCTGTAGTGTAATGTGATGTATTTGCCTCTGCAATCTAATATTAAAATAACTGCATCAGGAAATGTATGGATTAGATCGACATGCTTATGTGAGTTCTTATTGGGTTTTACAACTTATCCTGAGTCTGACACGTATCCTGGCAACCCTGCTGTCAGTCATCCACCTGAGACAGTGACCATTGTGATCCTTTCAATTTTCCTTTTGTCTTTCAACAGAAACAAAAAATAACATTTCATTTCCCAAGTACCATCCAAACTTCTGGGTGGACGGGAGGTGGAGATGCTGTCAGCAGAATGATAAAATGGCTCCTGGGTGCGCCGAGTATGACCCGAGCAAAAATGGTATCTATCTTTAGTGTAGTTTCCATAAAATATAACTCTGAGAGCAGTGCTCTGTTTTTAGTATCTATAAAATATAACTCTGAGAGCAGTGCTCTGTTTTTAGTATCTATAAAATATAACTCTGAGAGCAGTGCTCTGTTTTTAGTATCTATAAAATATAACTCTGAGAGCAGTGCTCTGTTTTTAGTATCTATAAAATATAACTCTGAGAGCAGTGCTCTGTTTTTAGCATCTATAAAATATAACTCTGAGAGCAGTGCTCTGATTTTAGTATCTATAAAATATAACTCTGAGAGCAGTGCTCTGTTTTTAGTATCTATAAAATATAACTCTGAGAGCAGTGCTCTGTTTTTAGTATCTATAAAATATAACTCTGAGAGCAGTGCTCTGTTTTTAGTATCTATAAAATATAACTCTGAGAGCAGTGCTCTGTTTTTAGTATCTATAAAATATAACTGAGAGAGAAGTGTATTATTATGCTATGTTTTTAGTATCTATAAAATATAACTGAGAGAGCAGTGCTCTGTTTTTAGTATCTATAAAATATAACTGAGAGAGAAGTGTATTATTATGCTATGTTTTTAGTATCTATAAAATATAACTCTGAGAGAAGTGCTGTTTTATAGTAATCTTAGTAGTCTACTGATTGGAGACAGAATCTAGCGATGCATAAACATGAATGAATAAATGCATGAACTCCATTTATTCATTCATATATGAAATAAACAGCATTCATATAATTCATCCAGGATTTTACATCCCCTGCCGAATGCTGAATCTCTACTTGTACAGCATTGAGCCTCCACCACTCAAAGCTTCTGCAAAATTAAAAACTCTCCACTGTCTGTATTTGGAGGAATTTCTTACTAATTCATGAATGCTTTGGGTGTAATTAAGTTACATGTATGAAACATCACTACACTGCAAAAACCAAATCTTAACGAGCGTTTTAATCTTATATTTAGATACTTTTTAGAATCTTATTTCTGTTACTTTTTTGCTAAATAACACAAACTATCTGCCAGTGGGGTGAGATAATCTCACTTGTCAAACTAATGTCTTCCACTTTTGAGAAAATAAATAAGATTTTAAGTCTCATTACAAGACTAAAACACTTGTTAAAACAGACATTTTTTGCAGTGTGTCTCTCTTTCACTAATGCTCAGTGAAAGCTGAGTCAGCTGATTAGACCTGAAACATTTTTTGGAATGACCAAAAAGCAACGGATTTAATGTGCTGGATCTGCTCTGTTCCACAGCTTCCAAAAAGCCTCTCCCACCGACTCCAGACCTTCAGGTAGGCCCTCGTGTCACATGTAGCGGTTTAGTCTGGGATGTGCGTCCAGATTAAGGGCCATTCTGACTGTTAATGAGCTGGACTGTGAGTTTGTGTTGCTAACGCATTGTCTCTGGGGCGTGTCTTGCGTAGCGACGGTTCTCAGACCCAGGGGAGATGGTGGTGGTAGCGCTGCATGATTTCATCCCTCATGGAGACCTAGACCTCCCGCTGCACAAACACCAGGAGTACATTGTCATCGACACGTCCGACTGCAACTGGTGGACTGTACAGGACAGCGACGGGTAAGTATCGGCCGAGGCCCTTCACCACAGCCGCGCCACGCACCCCATGCGTACGTTCACTTTAATCTCAAAGTGAAAGCTACAGGTTTGCTTTGGTCAACGGGCGGGGGTTGAAATTCAAAAACGGATGTAGATCACTGGGTTCTATCCAGTTAAATCACTGAGACTTGGGGCTGTGACGCACTGTGTCTGGGGGGCTCATATCCTGAGCCAGGTAGGCCCGCGGGGGGGCATAAATCACAGCGAAGTACAACGGTGGAGAACATCAGTGTTAGTCTCAGTAATACAGAAATGTGAATCACAGAGAAGGCACAGAGCCCTTATATATAATCAGTACTTGTAATCTGAGCCGAACAAATCAACAGTTTATATTGTATTTTAAACAGAAAGTAAACAGTGCTAGACAGCTAAACCTATCCTTACGCAGCTATAACAATTACTACTGTAATTGAGCCTTAGTGCCACTCAATGAGGGAGGCTTTTGAGCTGGGGAGTAATTCCTGCTCCGCTGTGCAATAGCGCCTCCTCTGGCCGATTGGGTGCCAGCAGCTTATGTCAGTAAATGCTCTGAAATTAGGGGGTACGTTTGAGAGGGTGTATGTGCAAGTGCTCTGAATTTAGGGGGTACGTTTGAGAGGGTGTATGTGCAAGTGCTCTGAAATTAGGGGGTACGTTTGAGAGGGTGTATGTGCAAGTGCTCTGAATTTAGGGGGTACGTTTGAGAGGGTGTATGTGCAAGTGCTCTGAATTTAGGGGGTACGTTTGAGAGGGTGTATGTGCAAGTGCTCTGAATTTAGGGGGTACTCCAGCAATGCCATGAAAGCCTCACATTTGAAAATTGGAAATTGGGGAATAGAGAAAAAAGTTCAGTTTTGAGCACATATCGCTATGACAACATTTCCACTTGTGAGCAGTTGCTGTCAATCGGTGTCTTTCCGTCTCAGTTACAGTAAGTTTGTTTTTACTTACAGATGCAAAGGCTTTGTCCCGTGTAGCTACTTAGTGGAGAAATCCCCGAACAACCTGGAGCGATTTGAGTGAGTGCAGACCCACTGTATTAAATGTGTATTTAATAAACTCTTTTAAAGCTTTTTTAATGTTGTTTTATTCCTTTAATTATTTGTGCATTATATCCTGCTTTAAAAATGGATTCTATGTGAAAATGTAATTTATGTAAGTCCCTCCAGATAGGAGCTGTTAAATGCTAATTCGGGGAAATACAGAAATGCATGTGAATATATATACGTACAGTGTATATATATGTATATACAACATTCTCAGTGTTATACTTGCTGTGCTTAGTGGATGGTGATCTCTCTCCTTGTCACAACTTTGCAGATGGTACAACAAAGACATGACCAGGGCCCAAGCGGAACAGCGTTTGTTCAAAGAGGTACATACAGAGTAGTGAAATTACAGAAACGCTTTTATTCTGCTTCGACGGGGTCAGGGCTTTGAGCTGAAACATTTGAGAGAAATTTAAATTTTCTTCCCCTTTCTTGCATCATATTTCCTATTATTTTCATATAAATAACTCATAATTCTGTGTTATAATCAAAAGTGGTGCTGTGTGCAAAAGGCAAAGCAGGCACTCGGTCAGGCTGTGGTTTCTCTGCCGTGAGAAAACGTCCCTCTAAAGTGTGTTTAGTTCTGGGGGCGGTGGGAAATGATCTAAACTTGCCGCCAGACGGTTGCGTGCTTGATCAATGGATCAAAACTCACGCTGCTGTTGTACTCTAGTTCCAGGGGGCTTAAGATTAATTAATGTATTATGTATTCAGATGTTGGATTATTGTATTATATGGATAATACTGTATATACATGTTAAGGGTGTTTTGTGTGTTAGAGCGATAGTGGGGCAGGGCTCTCTGGCGTAGGTGTGAGTAGATCCAGTGTAGCCATGCGCATGCATTCCTGCAGCGTTGCATCTGCAGAACGTGCAGCTGCAAGCAATGCGAAGAGACGCTTTATAACCACAGCTCACTTCAGGATTTCCTGTCTTAGCCGTGTCCCCCATTTCTCCTCCCTCTCAGAGAGGCACAAACGTTGCCTGGCTGTCACAGTTCCTACAGTTAGATCATCATGCCACCACCTCATTTCCCCTTCCTGCGGAAAATATCCTCAATATCCACATTGTCCTTAACTTCTGTCACAAAAATGAGAAAAGTAACACCGTGCAGGCTTGCTGTTCATTTGTTGAGACAGTTAAGATGAAACCGGTCAGTTAGAGAGAATTCTTTTTTTCTGCTGGTAGTAGATGCCTTAAATAACTTACTACGTCTACATTTCAAAGACACATTTTAAAAGGCACCAATAATTGGTTGTTTTACATTGAATAGGCATCAGGCACAGAGCACTCACTGCACCTGTGAGCCTGTGCTTCACGTGTCAAACTGTACCTTTCAGAGAATTCCCTTGGACGCTTTGAATTTTTACATTTTTTTTTAAAGACACAATGGTTTGTGTCTGCTTTGCGAAATGAAAAATGCTTCCATGTTTATGAAACTATTTGTAGGTTTGCTGCCTTTATTGCCAGTAATGGTGCCATTAACCTGTAGTGCAGAGCTGTGCTGCTAGAGCTAACGTTGCTATTGAGGAGAGTAACCTGTGGATTTCTGTGTCCAGGACAAGGAAGGGGCGTTTACAGTGCGGAACTCCAGACAAGCAGGGGTTTATACTGTCTCAGTGTTCACCAAATCCTTAGGGTAACGATCATATCTGTGCTGTTTCACCTACAGTACGCACTGCCTAAAGCCATCTCGCACGGCATCCTGCTTTATCTATCATATCTGTGCTGTTTCACCTACAGTACGCGCTGCCTAAAGCCATCTCGCACGGCATCCTGCTTTATCACGGCAGCCATCTTACCTGTGTTCCTATCTCTCTGCTGCTTCTGTGCCACTCGTGTTTCTGGCTTTGCGCTGTAGTCCTGACTGATAAGGAGGCGTTTCTAGCTCTGTAGTGTAGTCCTGACTGATAATGAAGCGTTTCTAGCTCTGTGTTGTCCTGACTGATAATGAGGCGTTTCTAGCTCTGTAGTGTAGTCCTGACTGATAATGAGGCGTTTCTAACTCTTTTACTCAGAGTTTTATACATGTGGCCCCTGGGTGTTCTTTTACTCAGAGTTTTATACATGTGGCCCCTGGGTGTTCTTTTACTCAGAGTTTTATACATGTGGCCCCTGGGTGTTCTTTTACTCAGAGTTTTATACATGTGGCCCCTGGGTGTTCTTTTACTCAGAGTTTTATACATGTGGCCCCTGGGTGTTCTTTTACTCAGAGTTTTATACATGTGGCCCCTGAGGGTTCTTTTACTCAGAGTTTTATACATGTGGCCCCTGATCTGCTGGATAATGAAGTCCTGTTTGTGCCAGTCCGACACTCTTGCATGTTTCTGAGCTACTTTATGCATGACACAGATGTGTATACGCTGGGTAATGAAGTCCTGTTTGTGACACAGATGTGTATACGCTGTGGAATATCCACACAGAGCCGGTTCTGTTTCACGTGCTGAAGCCCCGCCTCCCTCTCTGAAATCTCTTTGCTGATCTGTTCTGTTACATGTGGTTAAAGTGTGGGTTACTCCTCTGTTGCTTACGTGCAGGTCGAACGGGAATAATAACCCCAGGGTTAAACATTATCAGATCAGGGAGAGTGAGGGGGCGAAGTACTACCTGGCTGAAAAGTACCTGTTCAACACCATCCCCGACCTCATCCATTACCACCAGCACAACGCCGCAGGTGAGCTAGCGATAGCCACTGTGCTGCTTTCACCTGCTCAGTACTGGTCTCAGCGCTAACGCTGCTATTAGCATCACCATCCTCTTCCTGTTTCTCTCTGTAGGGCTAATTACCAGACTCCGACACCCTGTGTCCATGAGCCACAACAGGGTTCCCAAGACTGCCGGCTTCTCTTCAGGTCAGAGGTCAAATCTGTCCAATCAGGGGCCAACCCTGGTCACCATGCAGGTCACCTTACACCAGCTCTGTCACAAATCTCTTTCAAATTCTAATTCAAATTCTAACTCTCTTTCACTCTCTGTCTCTCTGTCTCTCTCCCTCCGTCCCCCTCTCTCTCTCCCTCCCTCTCTCTCTCCCTCCCTCTCTCTCTCTCCCTCCCTCTCTCCCTCCCTCCCTCTCTCTCTCTCTCTCTCACTCTCTCTCTCTCACACAGATAAGTGGGAGGTGGACCCAGCAGATCTCACATTAGATGAGGCGGAGCTGGGCAGCGGGCAGTTTGGCGTAGTGTTGCTAGGACACTGGCGGGAGTTAAAGGTGGCAGTAAAGATGGTGCGGGAAGCAGCCATGTCAGAAGAGGACTTTAGGGAGGAGGCGCGGGTTATGATGTAGGTGTTGCAGTCATTTATTTTAATGCATATTAAACTTTTTGTTTGTTTCATATGGAGATATGTTATAATGAGACAGAGTGTCTACTGAATATCTGAATATTTATAACGGCTTTTTTGAATATTCAGCCGTGTTGATTTCCTAAACTCAGGGATGACATTTGGATGTGTTCAATTTATTTAACTTGATAAAAAAAAATTTTATAAAAAAATCATAATCTGGACAAAAATTATTAAATTCAATGATTTCAAAAAGTCTCTGAAAAGTGTTTTTGAGAGGATATTAATTGAATTACATTACATTACTTTACATATGACATTGGTTTAGCAGGTGTGAGAGACAGATAAGCGCATTCAGATAATTAATATGTGTAGTATGAAAATGCATTATGAAAATACTTGTGGTATGTCACGGAGAAAACTCAGGTAAGATCACCTGTCCTGTCCCAAACAGGAAGCTGTCCCACGCCAAACTGGTGCAGCTTTACGGGGTGTGTACCCAGCACGCCCCTATGTGCCTCCTTTTTGAGTTTATGGAGCACGGCTGCCTGTCTGACTACCTGCGGAACCACAGAGGATCGCTGCCCCAGGGGACACTGCTTGCCATGTGCGTGGACGTGTGTGAGGGCATGGCCTACCTGGAGAGCGCCAACTTCATCCACAGAGACCTGGTAAAGCCCAGTCGCCGAGTATAGCCATCCCGCGCCACACTGCTGCATTGCAACCGGGACACTGGGCTCTGAACGTAAGGGCTGTGGAGCCAAAATGGTTCTCATTAAAGCCTATTCGCCAGAACACATATATTTTTACAATGTTTGACTTCCATTATGTTGTAGATATCTGCTGCTTTCATAGAATTTCATCCACTGATGAAGTATAAGAGCAATCATAGAAAACTTTAGATAGCCCTGCTATGAAATGGTGCTTGCACTTTCCTGCAGTATTGCGTGTGGCCTCTAGGGTGTAAAATAGTCACTGGCTTTCCTGTAGTACTGTGTGTGGCCTGTAGGGTGTAAAATTGTAATTGGCTCTCCTGTAGTACTGTGTGTGGCCTGTAGGGTGTAAAATAGTCAATGGCTCTCCTGTAGTACTGTGTGTGGCCTGTAGGGTGTGAAATAGTCACTGGCTCTCCTGTAGTACTGTGTTTGGCCTGCTAATAAGAACTAGCCTTGCAGAACACTGGTTTCTGTGCTAATAAGAACTAGCCTTGCAGAACACTGGTTTCTGTGCTAATAAGAACTAGCCTTGCAGAACACTGGTTTCTGTGCTAATAAGAACTAGCCTTGCAGAACACTGTGGTTTCTGTGCTAGTAAGAACTAGGCTTGCAGAACACTGTGGTTTCTGTGCTAGTAAGAACTAGCCTTGCAGAACACTGTGGTTTCTGTGCTTCTGGGGTTTAAGAAACTTTACTCTGGTTATGATTCATCACTAGTGGGAACTGGAGTATAGATTTAACACACAGCTCACTGCTTTGGATGTATCAATAATCAGCAGGATTCTTAATAACATACTTAACAATAATAATACATTTTTAAACGCAGTTGTTGTTGTGTTACAGGCTGCAAGGAACTGCCTGGTTTCAGAGAACCACGTGGTGAAAGTGTCAGATTTCGGCATGACCAGGTAAAGCATCCGCCGGCCAACACATCCGCCTCGCCTGTCACCTGCTGAGTGACAGACAGGTGACAGTGTGATTGTGACGGACAGGTGATAGTGTGATTGTGACGGACGGTGACAGTGTGATTGTGACGGACAGGTGATAGTGTGATTGTGACGGATGATGACAGTGTGATTGTGACGGACAGGTAACAGGTGACAGTGTAATTGTGATGGACTGGTGATTGTGTGATTGTGACGGACAGGTAACAGGTGACAGTGTAATTGTGATGGACAGGTGATAGTGTGATTGTGACTGACAGGTAACAGTGTAATTGTGATGGACAGGTAACAGGTGACAGTGTAATTGTGATGGACAGGTGATAGTGTGATTGTGACGGACAGGTGACAGTGTAATTGTGATGGACAGGTGACAGTGTGATTGTGACGGACAGGTGACAGGTGACCGTGTGATTGTGACGGACAGGTGACAGTGTGCTCCTGATGGACAGGTGACCGGTGACAGCGTGCTCGTTCCCCTGTGTACCTGCAGGTTTGTGTTGGATGACCAGTATACCAGCTCCCAGGGATCCAAGTTCCCAGTGAAGTGGTCAGCCCCGGAGGTAATCCAGTACTCCAAGTTCAGCAGCAAGTCTGACGTCTGGTCCTTTGGTGAGGATGTGACTTTGGATGTGACTTTATTCATGTAAATGCATGTGTTTGTGTTTGGAATAATACATTAATCTTATCAGTAAAGTCAGTAAAGATTTAAGATGTAAATATCTCTTTAAAGATGTACCAAGCATACATCAATTCCAATGGCTCTCACAAAGCATATTTATAAGCACAGTGTAGTACATCCAGCCAAACACCTTCCTAGTGTTCTCTGAATGAGAAGTTTAAAAACCTTGAAGCCACCCACTTTAGCATGAGGGTGAAAAAGTACCCACTTTAGCATGAGGGTGAAAAAGTACACACTTTAGCATGAGGGTGAAAAAGTACCCACTTTAGCATGAGGGTGAAAAAGTACACACTTTAGCATGAGGGTGAAAAAGTACCCACTTTAGCATGAGGGTGAAAAAGTACCCACTTTAGCATGAGGGTGAAAAAGTACCCACTTTAGCATGAGGGTGAAAAAGTACCCACTTTAGCAAGAGGGTGAAAAAGTACCCACTTTAGCATGAGGGTGAAAAAGTACCCACTTTAGCATGAGGGTGAAAAAGTACCCACTTTAGCATGAGGGTGAAAAAGTACCCACTTTAGCATGAGGGTGATAAAGTACACACTTTAGCATGAGGGTGAAAAAGTACCCACTTTAGCATGAGGGTGAAAAAGTACCCACGTTAGCATGAGGGTGAAAAAGTACCCACTTTAGCATGAGGGTGAAAAAGTACCCACTTTAGCATGAGGGTGAAAAAGTACCCACTTTAGCATCCACTTTAGCATGAGGGTGAAAAAGTACCCACTTTAGCATGAGGGTGAAAAAGTACCCACTTTAGCATGAGGGTGAAAAAGTACCCACTTTAGCATGAGGGTGAAAAAGTACCCACGTTAGCATGAGGGTGAAAAAGTACACACTTTAGCATGAGGGTGAAAAAGTACCCACTTTAGCATGAGGGTGAAAAAGTACCCACTTTAGCATGAGGGTGAAAAAGTACCCACGTTAGCATGAGGGTGAAAAAGTACACACTTTAGCATGAGGGTGAAAAAGTACCCACTTTAGCATGAGGGTGAAAAAGTACCCACTTTAGCATGAGGGTGAAAAAGTACACACTTTAGCATGAGGGTGAAAAAGTACCCACTTTAGCATGAGGGTGAAAAAGTACCCACTTTAGCATGAGGGTGAAAAAGTACCCACTTTAGCATGAGGGTGAAAAAGTACCCACTTTAGCATGAGGGTGAAAAAGTACCCACTTTAGCATGAGGGTGAAAAAGTACACACTTTAGCATGAGGGTGAAAAAGTACCCACTTTAGCATGAGGGTGAAAAAGTACCCACTTAGCATGAGGGTGAAAAAGTACACACTTTAGCATGAGGGTGAAAAAGTACCCACTTTAGCATGAGGGTGAAAAAGTACCCACTTTAGCATGAGGGTGAAAAAGTACACACTTTAGCATGAGGGTGAAAAAGTACCCACTTTAGCATGAGGGTGAAAAAGTACCCACTTTAGCATGAGGGTGAAAAAGTACCCACTTTAGCATGAGGGTGAAAAAGTACCCACTTTAGCATGAGGGTGAAAAAGTACCAACTTTAGCATGAGGGTGAAAAAGGAGCCCCTTTGCCTCGTTTACACCTGGTCGTTTTAAGCATCTTGATCCAGATCGGGATTATTCACACAAAAGTTCCGGCGTAAATGCACCCAAGATTCAAATCCGATTGCCCAAACCACTTCAGGAGGTGGTCTGAGACGCATTAGAGACAGATCTTATGCATCCGTCTCTCCAAGACGCGTATGACAACCAAAACTCCTCCCAAATGATAACGCCGCGCGACATAGCCGCGCCCCAAAGAGGAACCACATGCAGCTTCACAATCACAGCTGTATTAAGCCGCTTTCTGTTGTACACTGTTTGCCGAATATGTACAATGTCCTTAAACTTAAAGGGTAACAAAACATGCTCGTTTAGCTAGACCCCACCCCCTTTCTAAATTAAGAAAATGACTAAATCTGGGCGTGATGAGGTAATAATATAGGGGCTGAGCTCCAGGTATCAAACCACGCCCCAGAATTTTTTTTTCACTAGTAGCCAAAAGCACATTTTTACTCTGGACAGCACTCACTGCGGCTGCTTTGTTTCTCTCTCTCGCTAACTCTCACTCATACACACACAAACACGTTAGCTCAAGCTGCTGCTAAGCCCCCGTTTGAGCTTATAATGATGCGGCCAGCAAACAGAAAATCACACGCAAATACACTGCTCAAAGAAATTAAGGGAACACTTAATCAACACAGTATAACACCAAGTCAATTAAACTTCTGGGATATCGATCTGTCCAGTTAGGAAGCGTAAACGATTGTGAATCAATTTCACCTGCTTTGGTGCAAATGAAAGTGACAACAGATAACAGGAGAGGCAACAGCAAGACAACCCCCAAAAAGTAAATGGTTTTGCAGGTGGTGGCCACAGACCATTTCTCTCTCCTTATCCTTCATGACGGATTTTTCTCTAGTTTTGCATTTTGCTAGTGCCCTTGTCACTACTGGTAGCATGAGGCGGTACCTGCAGCCCATTCAGGTTGCACAGGTAGTCCAGCTCCTCCAGGATGGCACATCCATACGTGCCGTCGCAAGAAGGTTTGCTGTGTCTCCCAGCACAGTCTCAAGAGCGTGGAGGAGATACCGGGAAATGGGCCATTACACGAGAAGAGCTGGACAGGGCCGTAGAAGGGCAACAACCCAGCGGCAGGACCGGTATCTGCTCCTTTGTGCAAAGAGGAACAGGAGAAGCACTGCCAGAGCCCTACAAAATGACCTCCAGCGGGCTACTTGTGTGCACGTTTCTGACCAAACTGTCAGAAACAGACTCCATGAGGGTGGCATGAGGGCCCGACGTCCTGTAGTGGGACCTGTGCTCACAGCCCAGCACTGTGCCATTGGCGCCCCGTTCTCTTCACAGATGAGAGCAGGTTCACACTGAGCACATGTGACAGACGTGAGAGTCTGGAGACACCGTGGTAAATGTTATGCTGCCTGCAACATCATCCAGCATGACCGGTTTGGTTTAATTAAGTCAGAGTGTACAGGACCGTCAGAGTGTACAGGACCAGTCAGAGTGTACAGGACCGTCAGAGTGTACAGGATCGTCAGTGTGTACAGGATCGTCAAGTGTACAGGATCGCCAGTGTGTACAGGATCGCCAGTGTGTACAGGATCGTCAGTGTGTACAGGATCGTCAAGTGTACAGGATCGCCAGTGTGTACAGGATCATCAGTGTGTACAGGATCGTCAAGTGTACAGGATCGCCAGTGTGTACAGGATCGCCAGTGTGTACAGGATCGCCAGTGTGTACAGGATCGTCAAGTGTACAGGATCGCCAGTGTGTACAGGATCGTCAGTGTGTACAGGACCGTCAGTGTGTACAGGATCGTCAGTGTGTACAGGATCGTCAGTGTGTACAGGATCGTCAAGTGTACAGGATCGCCAGTGTGTACAGGATCATCAGTGTGTACAGGATCGTCAAGTGTACAGGATCGCCAGTGTGTACAGGATCGTCAGTGTGTACAGGACCGTCAGTGTGTACAGGACCGTCAGAGTGTACAGGATCGTCAGAGTGTACAGGATCGTCAGAGTGTACAGGACCGTCAGTGTGTACAGGACCGTCAGTGTGTACAGGACCGTCAGAGTGTACAGGATCGTCAGTGTGTACAGGATCGTCAGAGTGTACAGGATCGCCAGTGGGTACAGGACCGTCAGAGTGTACAGGATCGCCAGAGTGTACAGGACCGTCAGAGTGTACAGGATCGTCAAGTGTACAGGACCGTCAGTGTGTACAGGACCGTCAGAGTGTACAGGATCGCCAGAGTGTACAGGATCGCCAGTGGGTACAGGATCGTCAGAGTGTACAGGATCGCCAGAGTGTACAGGATCGCCAGTGGGTACAGGACCGTCAGAGTGTACAGGATCGCCAGAGTGTACAGGACCGTCAGAGTGTACAGGATCGTCAAGTGTACAGGACCGTCAGTGTGTACAGGACCGTCAGAGTGTACAGGATCGCCAGAGTGTACAGGATCGCCAGTGTGTACAGGACCGTCAGAGTGTACAGGACCGTCAGTGTGTACAGGATCGCCAGTGTGTACAAGATCGGTTGTTGAAACCTACCTTGAGAATCATTTTGCTTGCGTCATAAATAACGTAGTCTATAGTTCCATTGGTGGTACTCGCAAATTCCGAGGGAATTTCAAACAACTTCATAAAGGTAATTTGACAGTGAACATTTGTGTTTCTTTTATGATTATTATATTATTTTATCTCTATATTATGACTGCCATGGTTCAATTTGGAAGGAGGAGGAGACGCATTTACACCACTTGCGTTACCAATGATCCATGTTGTTTATTTTGTCGATATGAATACCAAGGAACACAAAATATCAAATCGGTTGTCAAGGAAACTTGCATCGCGGATAATTCTCAAACCACAAAATGCCTGCGAGTAATGTGCGCTACAGGTCAAGGTAGCGAAAACCTCAAAACTAAAATGTTTCAGAAACATTTCGAAACTAAAACCCCAGTGTGTACGAGGCCCAAGAGAGAATGTCTGTTGTAGGGACGTATATTTCAAAGGTAAACGTGTAGCATGCATAGGCTATAGGCTACTACAACTCCTGGCTCAACTATTTGACCCAAATCTCACCTTTCTGCAGGAAATACCACATATAATTAGCAATAATATACCCTAAAACATAAATTCAACAATAGTAAGTAACTTCATTAACCAACAAAATGTAAATAGCTCATCCACAGCGAGCCCTGCACTGAACGGTCTCGTGCAGTGTGATTAATAGTTTGTTAAATATTCGACATAAACAGGCCAGTGTGAACAAAGTTAACTATTGATACTTTACTTATTTCCTCAGAACGTAAAATTTTGTTTTGTTTTAACATAAAAATACAGGAAATATCCACACCTTGCATGCAATGCAGAGAGTAGCTCTCCACGTCCCTGTCAGATCGCAGTTTTCATATGCTTTATACTATATAATTATTTTTAATAAAGTATTTTTAATATGTATTTATAAATGTAAAAAAACTAGCTAGCTACTTGCTAAGCTAGACTGAAAAACGAGCTATCAAAAAACAAGGGACTATCAAGCTAGCTATAAAAAATATATACCAAAAATAAATAGGCTACTATAACTAGAATATTCAAAAAAGCTCAACTGTAAGCTAGCTATATCTCTTGGTTGCTCTATCTCCTGATTCTCCACGCAGATCAACCACTGAGATTCGTTTTTATAGCTGCGGCGTAGGCCGCCCTCGCTTCAAAACTTCAGGGCGTAGCCACCGAACTATCGTTGGGCGTAGCTGTACAGGTTTCTATTTCGTCACCGAGGGGAATACGTGGCAGGAGGACATTTCTGGCCAATCACAGATTGAACGTGCAGCACCTAACGTTTTACCAGTAGAGACACTTTTGAGCCAAATTCTTAAAGTTTATGCTTTTTTGCGCCAACTGCAGTAATTTGTCAAGATTTGGACCAGAATCAATGAGCAATACTTAGAAAAACCCAAATGTATCAGTTATCATCTAAAACAAGTGGGTTTAGTGCTTTGTTACCCTTTAAAGAAACTTAATAGTGGCATACAAACTTGCTATTTTGGAAGCGGCTACCATCTATGCTCTCAAAACAGGAAGTGGGTTGTCAGGGTTTCGCAAAATAGCAATCTGATTTTAGTCCGGCTAATCGGAGAAGCATCTGACGACCAGTGTAAATGCAGCGTAGTTAAAACTGACCTGGATACAATCTAGATACAATGAAAGGACGACGTGTAAATGGGGCCAATAGTATCCACATAAGTAGCTGGGTTCTGAAGATTTCCAGTGGGATCTCTATGGCAACTCCATCACTGCACCAGGCTGCAGTGCACACGGGCACATCAAGCAGATTGTTACCATCTTGACCGTGTGATGGGTCCAGTTACTTCTGAAAGCAATCACACACAGAGAAAGGTTAATCTGAGGGGTGTGTCAGAGAATACAGCTTTGATCTGGTGGAGCTTGTCTATAGGCTGAATAAATGCGCTCTGCACTCTCCATTCCACTGATTACAAGGTGAAATGAAAAGAATCATGTGACCTTACTTTTACACTGCACTTCCTGTTCTTACCTGCAGGGGTGCTGATGTGTGACACTACCTTTACACTGTACTTCCTGCTCTCTCCTGTAGGGGTGCTGATGTGTGACACTACCTTTACGCTGTACTTCCTGCTCTCTCCTGCAGGGGTGCTGATTTGGGAGGTGTATAACGAAGGCCGCATGCCCTATGAGAACCGGTCCAATGGGGAGGTGGTGGAGGCGCTGTCAGCGGGCCTCAGGCTCCTGAAGCCCAAAATGGCTCCAGAGGCGGTGTACCAGCTCATGGACTGGAGCTGGAAAGAGGTGCCTGATTTAGTGCAAAACCTTTTAGCACATAAACCAATAACATGACCAATGATTGGTCATGGTATTTGTTTTGCACCAATCATTGGCTGTGTTATTAGTTTTGTGTTTGCTAAAGGTCTTAGTAAACCAGGCCCTTGGCCATTTAGCAGACCTGCAGTCCATACAGCTGGAGTTTTACTGAATAAGTACCTTTAGCTCAAGAGGACAACAGCAGCAGGGAATGAAACCTGAAAGCTTTGCGTTAAAAGCTCAGTTCTCTAACCATCATACTACTCCCATGACATACAACAACAACAACATAACGGGACATATTCAATTCAACAAAACAGTTAAAAAAAGAATCCAGTTCAACAAAACGACAAAACTCATTTTATTTTTTACCTCTGCCAAGGTTATGTGATCATGACATTCCATTTGTCCATCCGTCCGTCCAGCTGTCCGTCTGTGACAGACATATCTGGAAACGTAATGGTGGGATTGCCATGAAATTCACTGCATATTCATGTTGCCAAGAGAAATAAACTCATTGATTTTGGTGACCCCTTGACCTTTCCTCTAGTGCCACCATCAGGGTTAGGGTTAGGGTGACCCCATGACCTTTCCTCTAGTGCCACCATCAGGGTTAGGGTTAGGGTGACCCCATGACCTTTCCTCTAGTGCCAGTTAATGTAAATATGTTTTCCTACTTGATGGTATTGGCTCGTCTAGATATGTCTAGGGCAACAAAAACATATCTCAAAAACCAGATTGGCTGTGCACATTCGTGCGAGGGGAGACTGTTGTGCCTTGAGGTTCATACTCTCCTGAGTGCATACTTAGTAGTATGTAAGTAGTGTTCTTCACATCAAGGTCTCCGAGGATACTGAAGAGCAGGGCACAGTTCAGTTCAGACAATCAAATTGTGGCTGCATCCCAATATTCCTCACTCCCCACCTCCTTTCCTCCACTCCTCTCCTCCACTCGTCTCCTACCCGGAAATATGCAAAAACTCTCAGTACAAGTAATTGTATGTATAGTATACAATATATCTTACATTGCGGTTCACCTTGATACATTAATTAATATATAACAATTAATATGTGGTTAATATGAAATCAGCAACATTAGATTAGGACACAAAGATCAGTTTCCGGGCCACAGAGGAGAGGAGGTGGTAGTGGAGGAAAGGATGGTGCATTTTTCGAGTATTGGGATGCACCCTGTGATTACATAAAAGCACGATCAAACAGAAATATTTTTTATTTAATTTCCATTGCATCCATATTCATGATCTCAGAATGAAGATAATTCCACAGATATTTGTGATTCAAAGTCTCTGTTGAACTCAAGAGGGACACAGTTCATCGCTGTGCAATCCACAGTCAATAATATCCCTCATTTTAAGTAATTAGTTACATTATTATTTTATATGCAACTTTTAAGTACTTTTTACATTGAAATGGCTGGTTAATGTTAGCGGTGTTTGTGCAGTATTTACCCTGCACTGAGCACGCCTCCATGTTCCTCTCTCCTGTACAGAAACCAGAGGATCGCCCCTCTTTCACCCTCCTGTTCCATCAGCTCCTCGCTCTATCAGAGCTCTGACAGACAGCAAGACCCACACTGGACAGACACACTGCCAATCAGAGCTCTGACAGACAGCAGGACCAACACTGGACAGACACACAGCCAATCAGAGCTCTGACAGACAGCAGGACCAACACTGGATAGACACACAGCCAATCAGAGCTCGGACAGACAGCAGGACCCACACTGGACAGACAGACAGCTGGACCCAGGCTGGACAGACAGACAGCTGGACCCAGGCTGGACAGACGGACAGCTGGACCCAGGCTGGACAGGCACGCAGACATTAAAACTGTATTTATTGCTCTATTCATATTTCTGTAAGCAGCTCTTTCAGTAGTATATTCTTGTCACATGCCGGTTATAGTTTTGGAACTATATCCGTTCGGCCAACGCGGATCTCCTCAGTGCTCCGCCTCTGCAGGCATCCAGAACATATTTAACATCGCCACTCTTCCCTGTCCTGGCGTCTGATTGGTGGAAGAACTTCCCCAGCGCCTGCCAGAAACAGCAGAGCTGTTCACCATCTTCTGCCACAGACCAGAGACCCGTCTCTTCAAAGGAGACCTGAACTAAGCACCTACCTTCCCCCGAACTTGCACTCAGTAAAATTAAAACTACCCTAATCTTTACTCATTTCCCTAACCCTTCGCTCTTAAAAAAAAGTATTTACAAAAACAGAGCAATTTGAGTTATGCTTCTTGAGTTTTTTGCTTTCTACATATGTGGATGTAAAGCTTTATTGTACTGAAGTTCAAAGCACTTTTCTAAGGTTGTCTGGAGAAGAGAGTCTGTCTGATTATGTAAAAGTTAATGTAAATATGTTTTCCTACTTGATGGTATTGGCTCGTTCTGTGAGCATTCATTACTGTATATTGAATCTCTATTGGCTCGTTCTGTGAGCATTCATTACTGTATATTGAATCTCAAATATATGAACTGAAATAATGGGAAACCTGTCTCAGATTCGTGCTTGTGTTTATTGTGTCTGCACCCAAACCTGAACCCAAGATTACCCATCACGCAAACTCATTCTCATCCATCTCCTATAGGGGGTGCACAAAACCATGTTTTTCCCTCTGACTTCTGAAGTATCATGTTTTATCACCGAGGATGCTGCTGATTCATGCCACAGTTTAAACTGAAAGAAATCAGTTTAGTAGATTATGGTAGGATGCATCACTAATGCATGACCTTTCCCTGTTTCATATCCACACACCTGTCTAAATACGCTGTCCCCTAACTGAGCTAGGCTGCTCATATTTCCTTTAGATAGCTATCCAGTTCTCGTCTGCTCTGAGTGTTTATTAAAGCCAGTTAAACGATTTTGCTCGACACAAATGTTCCGTACCACGTATAGTTTCCACGATATTATTAACCAAGCGTTTGTCCTGACATGGGCTTTGCGCAGTGAGACCATCACACAGCTCTCTCTCGAATGAAAAAATTACAGCCTTGCGTAGCCTACTGTTGTGAAATGGACGATAATACGAGTAGCGGTGTATATTTCAGCTGATCAGCGGTAACAGGCTTCACTGTGGTGCACGTAACCCTCCCGGGCCCCTGGTCAGGACAGCTTGTTTAAGCCGAACATGCCTTCCTCAGTCATCCTCTGTATCCTAACAACACGACAGGCTGAGTGGACTCCCAAGTTTGCGCAAACCCCTTTATGTGCGCACTTAAAGACCCAACGTTCAATTTAGTGTTACATCGTGCCCGGGTCTAACAGCGCGGAGGCTCTCCTTATTGCTGATATTTCCATGCCACGCTTGACACACAAACTACACACTTTGCACGTGCTGGCCTCCGCGCTTTGTGCAGCTGACAGTCGCGGGGTTTCCGAGCGCGTTCCATGCTCTGTGTTTAGAGAAATCACGCTTTTCACAAAGAGCTGCATACTTCAGAAAAGAGTGCATTCCCTATAAAATTAAATTAAAATCAGCAGAACTGCACGGACACACTGCACTGTCGAATGCACTGTCCACATGCAAGCGTATAGAAAGTCTTAGATAATATTGTGATTCTGCACATTGTAATAGGACTTTATATGTAACCTATTTTCAAAGATTCCTCTACCATGCTTTTAAGTAAAATAAAACGTGTCGGCTAATTGATAGTACCAGTACTAGAAACAAATATGCATAGCCTGTCGAAGAGAATTATTCACATAACAAATTCCACACACACACACACGTATATTTTCTTAGCAATTATTAACATTAGCTAACATCTCTTTTTCATATGAGCTTTGGCACAGACGCGGTCATTATTTGCACAGTTGTTTCGTTCAAAGTCCCCTGGCACAACAGGCTAACCCCTGGAAGTTTAAATGCAGTTTTAACAATCATTATTTATCTCATGCAATATAAGAATCTAGGTCATCCAGGCACAAGGGTAATTTGCTACGAATTGGCTATTAATTTGTATTGATCTCCGTGTGTAAAAGATAATCATAGTGGAATATGAATTTGCATGTCTGAGATATGCCACTTTGGTAAAAGACTTCAGCATATGCCAGTGTGATCGTGGATAAGAAATATCTGACGTGCAAGTGCTTATAGCCTACATTAGCGGTCCACGCGCAGAGGAGGCGAATCGAAGCGGCTCTGCTTGCTTGTGCACTGATGCGCGAGCAGGGTTTTACCTCCGCTCGGCTGTTTTCGTGGGACGTTGTCGCTTTAAGGAAATGCACTTGCAGCCATTTTATATTCTTTGTGTTTAGCGGATTAGCGGACAGGCGTTATACGCGAGGAGAGCATCACTTTGAGGCGAGAGCCAGAAACCATTTAAAACACTAGTTTATAACCGTGCGGTGCGACCCTGTCCGTCGGTAGCACTCCTAACGGACATGCAAGTTGCAGGTAGGTGAAATCGTTCAATGTCTCTGACCACCATTTGTGTAGCCTACTCGTTGAGTAAGAGATGAGCGGTGGTGTGATGCCACAAACCTGCCAATGGTTATTTCCGAGCATGGTGCACCTCCGAATGATCAGATAGCGGGAGGAAAATCAAGTGTATAGAGAGGAATATACACACAAATGGAATTAAATTTATTTGATTATTTTTTTTGAGATCTACATTTTATGGGGGGAATTTAAACGGGTCTAAATAGCGAGCTGTATCATCGATGGATTGCTAGTTAGCATCCGTGTAACCTGAATTGGGTGGGGTGACTGGTGGTTAACTCGTGTGTCTGTGTTCAACATTAAATATATTTTTTCTTATTTGTTACATTATTAATAGCCTATTATTTCGCATCGCCTGAATAAAGAAAATTTGAAAACCTGCTATAGATGGCTAAATGTGGATATAAGATATCCTTTCGTTTAATAGGATGCTTGCAGCCGCCGTTTTAATGTTACCGAGCCATATATCTTATATCGTGAATATAATTATTTTTAAATGCATCACCGGTTGGTGTTTTAACACATATCCATATACATCGATGCAATGGCATCTTTAGATTTGTGACACTAGCCCATATGTTTGCTGTTTTATTATTAATCTACTCAACCGATGGCATCATAGCGGCTTGCTCTAGCATCAGTCTGGGACCAGTTTGAATCGAGCGTTTGAGGCCCGCACGAATCCTGTCAAAACGCCGCACATCTACACCCTATTGGTGTACATCTTGTAGTAGCCTATACGTTACTCTCCCCTACTCTGCTTTTCAACATACATTAACAGGTCCTCGCTGGTTGGTCACTGTTTAGTATTCACCCCGAAGCAATGTTTTGACAATTTGAACAAGCAATATTCAGTGAAAGATAATTTGATAATTGGTTGTGGGAAACGAGCTCAATGAAACCAAAGACACTTTTGTAGCTACGCGTAAAAAAATCTAATAACGAAACTCCAAACCCTAAATAAATTAGTGATGAGAATATTCAGTCCGAATATGTCATATTAGGTTTCCAAAATAAAGTCTCTGATTGCTTCACTGACGGTGTTTTATCTTGGCATGAATAACTACTTTATAATTCCCTCGAGTAGAGCTGCACGGTCCAACCACATCCAGTCACCAGTAATAACGAACGACCGTGGAGTCCGAACAGCTGAAACAAACGGCGTCACGCTTGCTGTAGTTTGAATGAACCAGCTCTTTCAACACACATCCTGTCTGTGTCCACATTCCGGTTACATCTGCACACTACGGCCATTCAGCCATCAAATGGTGCCCAGATATTCCACTCCCTTTATTTTATTATTAGATCCATAAAAATGTGTAACTCTCCAAAAACCCCTCAGATAAAACACGCTTCCGTGCCCTCCCGTGCTTGTCTCAGTATGAAATATAGGCTATTAACTCATAAACCTAACCTGACTATTTACGACTTATGCTAAGCATGATGGAGGTTGTGATATTTTCTAATGTGTAAGTTTTTATGCGAATGAAAATATACATGGTGTAAGGCATAAGCCAGTGTTATCATGGCTGTTCGGTTTTTCTGACAGAATTCCCCAAAGACCTTGATTTTCGGCTGTTCGTTCTCACTGTGTCATTCCCAACCCAGTCACTGTGTTATCATCTAGTCCTCCTCTATGTGGATTTTCCTCGAACGGGATTGGTCCGTCAGCTGTCCAATGAGAGGTGGCCTTTCTGAGTGGCTGGCAGTGCATCACTAGCATGCCTGTAGGCATCTTGCAGAGTGTTATCACCCAGACATGACACACGTCCAGCAGAGCGAAGGTTTCGCTGGGGAGAGAAGCCAGAATCCAGTGATGCCCACTGCTGCCATCTCTATGACCAGCCATCCTCCTATATAAACTGCCCCTGCTGTTCACCACTGTCAGGGGGACAGGCAGGCATGGCTCTGGCCTTTCTGCTGCCCAGGGCAAGATTGTGGAGGGTGGTAGGAGAGCTTTTGCGGACCAGGTGGGGTAACTGGCCTTGTCTCAGGGGGGCGGCAGAGATACACACAGTCACTCTCTGTCCTTTGTCCTGTGCAGGAGTGAGAATCAGGGGCTGTCATCTGTCATGTCTTTTAATTAATTTTACATGGTCGTTGTCTTTTCTTATAGGTGCAGTTCCACATGGTTACGGCCTCTCTGTCAGCGCTTATAGGTGCAGTTCCACATGGTTACGGCCTCTCTGTCAGCGCTTATAGGTGCAGTTCCACATGGTTACGGCCTCTCTGTCAGTGCTTAGTTAACATTAAGCTTTTTCAGCACTTTAAGGGAGTTCATTTTCCACTTGTCCAAAAGACTCATCAACTTGTCTATTTTTAATGTAACTTTTTTTTTTTACCTCTCACGTGTCCCTTCGGAGAAGCGGATGGAAAATCTTTCTTATCTGACCAAAAAATCTACTTGTCCCGGACAATAGGACAAGCCTTAATGTCAAGCCCTGCTCTGTCCCTCTGTCCTCTGCCCCATCTTTGACTTATTCTCTCACCTTTGTGCTGGTGGTTGGTGGACGCTCGTCCCTGGGTGACGTGCTCAGTTATACACGAGCCCACATGCCTGTCACGTCTTTATGCACGGCGCCTGGCAGGTTATGATGTCACTGCTAGAGAAAGGCATGATGGTTAATCAGCTGTTTTTAGAATGAGCTATTGGCCTAAAGCCCTGATTCTCTGTGAGAGTCATCCTGGGACATGTATTTACAGAGAAGGGCTCTTATATCCAGCGTTGGTCAAACCCCCAAACTGGCTCTTTGCATCTGACCTCCGAATCATCATGAAGACAGCTGATTGGATGGGAAGTCTTTTTTATTCCCTATCCATATGAGTGCCCAAGCCATATCCATGCATTTCCCTGCAAAGGTTAGTCAGTTGTCTGTCAAAGGTTCTAGTTTTAAGGTTGACTTCAATGGAAAGATGTAAAAACATTTTTTTTAATTATTTTTTGGCAATCTTATTATCTAATGTTCATATTTATGCATTTCTATAAGAAAGTTGGTTGTGAGAATATCAGAAATTTAGAGGAATTGGGCCATCTGATAAAAGCAGTTCCTGTCATAGTCTGAAGGCCAATGGCAGCAGGGAATGGATTCTGCATGGATAGGGATGGGAGATATAATAGAAGGAGAGTTGGTAGTCCAATCCCTTTTTTATTTTATTTTGTCACTTTATTCACACCAGGGGAACGCAGAGAGGGTTACAGATAGAGCCACAGACTGTGTCACAGCCAGGAATCGAACCCGCGGCCACACAGCAGATCCATATATGGGTTCACAAGTGAGCCGCCGTATTGACTGTGCCACATGGTCTCACCACAGTGTTGGTCTTTTTAGGAGTGACATCATAGGTCTGTTTATTCATCTGTTGTAATTTGTGTGATGGAAAAACACCAGGGCTGCTGAAGACTACCCTGAATATGTGTCATGAGTCATATGTCATACATAGCATAGGCTGGCTAATGTGGCTAAAGACGCACTGACAAGGCTATGTCTATAAGGCAAGGATATGTTTATAAGGCAAGGATATGTTTATAAGGCAAGGATATGTCTATAAGGCAAGGCTATGTCCATGAGGCAAGGATATGTCTATAAGGCAAGGCTATGTCTATAAGGCAAGGATATGTCCATGAGGCAAGGCTATGTCTATAAGGCAAGGCTATGTCCATGAGGCAAGGCTATGTCTATAAGGCAAGGCTATGTCTATAAGGCAAGGCTATGTCTATAAGGCAAGGATATGTCTATAAGGCAAGGCTATGTCCATGAGGCAAGGCTATGTCTATAAGGCAAGGATATGTCTATAAGGCAAGGCTATGTCTATAAGGCAAGGATATGTCTATAAGGCAAGGCTATGTCTATAAGGCAAGGCTATGTCCATGAGGCAAGGCTATGTCTATAAGGCTAGGCTATGTCTATAAGGCAAGGCTATGTCTATAAGGCAAGGATATGTTTATAAGGCAATACTATGTCTATAAGACAAGGATATGTTTATAAGGCAAGGATATGTCTATAAGGCAAGGATATGTCTATAAGGCAAGGCTATGTTTATAAGGCAAGGATATGTCTATAAGGCAAGGATATGTTTATGAGGCAAGGCTATGTCTATAAGGCAAGGATATGTCTATAAGGCAAGGCTATGTCTATAAGGCAAGGATATGTCTATAAGGCAAGGCTATGTCTATAAGGCAAGGATATGTCTATAAGGCAAGGCTATGTCTATAAGGCAAGGCTATGTCCATGAGGCAAGGCTATGTCTATAAGGCTAGGCTATGTCTATAAGGCAAGGCTATGTCTATAAGGCAAGGATATGTTTATAAGGCAATACTATGTCTATAAGGCAAGGATATGTTTATAAGGCAAGGATATGTTTATAAGGCAAGGATATGTTTATAAGGCAAGGATATGTCTATAAGGCAAGGCTATGTCTATAAGGCAAGGCTATGTCTATAAGGCAAGGATATGTCTATAAGGCAAGGCTATGTCTATAAGGCAAGGCTATGTCCATGAGGCAAGGCTATGTCTATAAGGCAAGGATATGTTTATAAGGCAATACTATGTCTATAAGGCAAGGATATGTTTATAAGGCAAGGCTATGTCTATAAGGCAAGGCTATGTCTATAAGGCAAGGATATGTTTATAAGGCAATACTATGTCTATAAGGCAAGGATATGTCTATAAGGCAAGGATATGTTTATAAGGCAATACTATGTCTATAAGGCAAGGATATGTTTATAAGGCAAGGATATGTCTATAAGGCAAGGATATGTTTATAAGGCAAGGCTATGTCTATAAGGCAAGGATATGTTTATAAGGCAAGGATATGTTTATAAGGCAAGGATATGTCTATAAGGCAAGGATATGTTTATGAGGCAAGGCTATGTCTATAAGGCAAGGCTATGTCTATAAGGCAAGGATATGTCTATAAGGCAAGGCTATGTCTATAAGGCAAGGATATGTCTATAAGGCAAGGCTATGTCTATAAGGCAAGGCTATGTCCATGAGGCAAGGCTATGTCTATAAGGCTAGGCTATGTCTATAAGGCAAGGCTATGTCTATAAGGCAAGGATATGTTTATAAGGCAATACTATGTCTATAAGGCAAGGATATGTTTATAAGGCAAGGATATGTTTATAAGGCAAGGATATGTCTATAAGGCAAGGCTATGTCTATAAGGCAAGGATATGTTTATAAGGCAAGGATATGTTTATAAGGCAAGGCTATGTTTATAAGGCAAGGCTATGTCTATAAGGCAAGGCTATGTCTATAAGGCAAGGATATGTCTATAAGGCAAGGATATGTTTATAAGGCAAGGCTATGTCTATAAGGCAAGGCTATGTCCATGAGGCAAGGCTATGTCTATATGGCAAGGCTATGTCTATAAGGCAAGGCTATGTCTATAAGGCAAGGGTATGTCTATAAGGCAAGGATATGTCCATGAGGCAAGGCTATGTCTATAAGGCAAGGCTATGTCTACAAGGCAAGGCTATGTCTATAAGGCAAGGATATGTCTATAAGGCAAGGCTATGTCTATAAGGCAAGGCTATGTCCATGAGGCAAGGCTATGTCTATAAGGCTAGGCTATGTCTATAAGGCAAGGCTATGTCTATAAGGCAAGGATATGTTTATAAGGCAATACTATGTCTATAAGGCAAGGATATGTTTATAAGGCAAGGATATGTTTATAAGGCAAGGATATGTCTATAAGGCAAGGCTATGTCTATAAGGCAAGGATATGTTTATAAGGCAAGGATATGTTTATAAGGCAAGGCTATGTTTATAAGGCAAGGCTATGTCTATAAGGCAAGGCTATGTCTATAAGGCAAGGATATGTCTATAAGGCAAGGATATGTTTATAAGGCAAGGCTATGTCTATAAGGCAAGGCTATGTCCATGAGGCAAGGCTATGTCTATATGGCAAGGCTATGTCTATAAGGCAAGGCTATGTCTATAAGGCAAGGGTATGTCTATAAGGCAAGGATATGTCCATGAGGCAAGGCTATGTCTATAAGGCAAGGCTATGTCTACAAGGCAAGGCTATGTCTATAAGGCAAGGATATGTCTATAAGGCAAGGATATGTTTATAAGGCAAGGCTATGTCTATAAGGCAAGGCTATGTCTATAAGGCAAGGCTATGTCTATAAGGCAAGGCTATGTCTATAAGGCAAGGCTATGTCTATAAGGCAAGGATATGTTTATAAGGCAAGGCTATGTCTATAAGGCAATGATATGTTTATAAGGCAAGGATATGTTTATAAGGCAAGGATATGTCTATAAGGCAAGGCTATGTCCATGTGGCAAGGCTATGTCTATAAGGCAAGGATATGTCTATAAGGCAAGGCTATGTTTATAAGGCAAGGCTATGTCTATAAGGCAATGATATGTTTATAAGGCAAGGCTATGTCTATAAGGCAAGGCTATGTCTATAAGGCAAGGCTATGTTTATAAGGCAAGGCTATGTCTATAAGGCAATGATATGTTTATAAGGCAAGGCTATGTCTATAAGGCAAGGCTATGTCCATGAGGCAAGGCTATGTCTATAAGGCAACGCTATGTCTATAAGGCAAGGATATGTCTATAAGGCACAACCATCCCTCCCTGGGCCACATTAGTCAGGTTTAAGTGGTGGGTGTGATTTATGTTGGAGCCCTTTGGGGCCACAAATACATTCTTGTTTAGGGCCCCAAAGCCCTAGGGCTGATGTGTAGGGTCCAGGCTCTGATGTGTAGGATCCAGGCTCTGATGTGTAGGATCCAGGCTCTGATGTGTAGGGTCCAGGCTCTGATGTGTAGGGTCCAGGCTCTGATGTGTAGGGTCCAGGCTCTGATGTGTAGGGTCCAGGCTCTGATGTGTAGGATCCAGGCTCTGATGTGTAGGATCCAGGCTGTGATGTGTAGGGTCCAGGCTCTGATGTGTAGGGTCCAGGCTCTGATGTGTAGGGTCCAGGCTCTGATGTGTAGGGTCCAGGCTCTGATGTGTAGGGTCCAGGCTCTGATGTGTAGGATCCAGGCTCTGATGTGTAGGGTCCAGGCTCTGATGTGTAGGGTCCAGGCTCTGATCTGTAGGGTCCAGGCTCTGATGTGTAGGGTCCAGGCTCTGATGTGTAGGGTCCAGGCTCTGATGTGTAGGGTCCAGGCTCTGATGTGTAGGGTCCAGGCTCTGATGTGTAGGGTCCAGGGTCCAGGTGAGCAGGTTACTGTGAATCTTGTTCTCTTGTTCTGTGGTGATGAAGTCACTGTGCAGGTGATGATAGTAAACTGTGCAGCAGGGTATTTATGGGCTCAGTCATTATCAGTGTTTTTCATAATTTACCCAGTTTTCTCAGCGTTCAGTTGTATCAGGATGTACTGTGTTTCTTCTCTTCCCCGGGTTAGAGAGCCAGGGTAATTAGGGCACTTAAAGGGCACGCATGGCCGGCCTCTGTACTGCACAATTTCCTGTAATTCATATCTAATTGGAGCTTAAAGTAGACGTAAAGGTTTATGGGAAAAGAGAACCCCACCCCCGTTAAAGCCACACCACCTGTGCCACGTTAAGCGCTTTCATGAAACGTGGGTATCAGTGCCTGGAAGTCTGTGCACGCGGACAAACCCTTTTCCCAGATTCCGTGTTCCACTTACCTCCTTAACTCTACAGATTGGACATTCCATCTAAGTATTAGCATACTCCACATATAATGAATAGTTCCACACCATTCAAAAGAACTGTTGTTTTTTCAGATATCATGGCAAGTTCAAAATGAAAAGAAAATCACATTCCTAACATGACTTCAACACTTTTGGGCTGGATTCATTTGACATTTTTATTTTATCCCAACACTGAAATTGAAGTGACGGGTGTAATAATAGTAAAACAGGAAAATAAGAATAATGAGAATAAAAAATGTAAAATGAAAACAAGGGTAAATTTGGTCAGGTTAACAGTGCTGGCTTTCAAAGGGTTTCAGTGGTCAAATAGCTGTTGTAATACAGGTGAAACACAGCTGTTGTAATACAGGTGAAGTACAGGTGAAATACAGCTGGCATGATGCCCTTTGAAGCTCTCGTTCTAGTTTTCGCTTCTCGCCAAGACCGCCTTCCTGCCAAGGACGGTTGTTCCTGCTTTTAACAGCCTGGCGGCCGTAAGCTGCTTGTGGTTTTCACGGCCGCGCCGCTGGGAATCGCAGACGGTCGTCTGTCGGTACCGACAGTGTGGATCCACCACGCACAAATAACGTACAGGAATGCGTTGGAATTAAAGGGCCGGTCGTGTTTGCAGTAGCCAGCGTGGGAAAGTTTACACAGGACCCCACAAATGCGTCCGTCTGTCTCTTCAGACACACTGCTAATGTTTACACAGAGAAGCATAGTCGGGTATCTGGAGACCGCTGTTCTACGAACCCCCCCCTGATTGGAAGGGGCATCGAGACTTAGTGGGGATGGGATGCTTCTGGAAATTTCCCAGGCTTGAAACATTACCCATGGTTCCTGCCCAACTCTGCATGGCGATGTGCTAACAGCTTCCTGTGCAGTGAGGAATACTGAATCCTGCAGTGGGTGGAGCTACTGTGTGCTGTCAATCAAAGACACATACAGACAGTCAAGGGACTGACTGCTCTTCATAATAAAGCATTGTGATTGGTTTGTTTCTGAAAGTCATTGAAACAACATGATAGTCTGCCACTGTATATGATGTAGATATAATGACAGTCATTGTGCAATATGCTGGGTTTATTTTAGTTCAGGGAACATCATTAAAATGAGATTATCAGCAGAATTATAAAAGGACGTGTCAGCACTCGGATAGGATAGCTGGGTAGGAAGATGAGCGAATGTTGATTTCTGTGACTGTTCCTTTAAATGTTTAAAGCATCACAAACAGGAGCAGCTCCTGATTGGATAAGCAGCACAGCAGCAGACAGGTGTGTCTCCGCCAGGTCATGGCATATAAAGCGCTGAAGAGTGTCATGTGATCAGATGTTTTACTGACCTCTGCTTCTCTTGCGCTGGAGAGAGTGACATCAGCGTTTGGTGGGACTTCTGTGACAGGAAACTCCACCCACTTCTCCTCTTCAGTGCCCTGTGGTGACACTCTACTCTGCCAACTCCAGCACTTTTCTGCTCACAGAAGTGAAGTCTCAGTAGCGTAACTGCTGCACTTGCCTCACACACATTTCTGGCTCTCTGAGGGCACAGCTGTGATGGTAAATAATCACTCTTTCTGTATCTTGTATTATCTAAAGTGTCCTGAGCACACCAGCTGATACATGTCATTCTGACACTAGAGCGCTCATTCAAAGAATGATATTTGTTAATTAGCATCTCTTGTGGAAATTGATTATTTTGCAATATATTGTAAATATGGGGATTGTTTTATGATTGACAAATATATTTTATTTAAAAATATTACAGTATATTTAATTGTTCTAAGGGATATGTTTATGTGTTTGGTAGGTAGCTGCTTTTGGCAATGGTTTATTTATGAAAGCGAGAGAGAGAAAGAGATGGGGAAATAGGTCGGGGATGAGTGTATACGTGGGGGGGCTTACTCAGTGTGAATTAGTTTTTTTTTGTGGTTGAGTCACTTCTACTTTAGCAACACAAGTTTTCTTATAATGCAAAGAAAACCTGCCTGAGACAGAGAGAGAGAGAGAGAGAGAGAGAATGACAGAGACACACAGAGACTTTGCACAGAAACACAGACACACAGAGACTGTGCACAGAGACACACAGAGACTGTGCAGGTCCCCACACAGGGAAGGGTGCCTCTGTACTGATCCAGTTCAGCAGTGAAAGGGACCCCCCCCCCCCCAACATTAAGAGACAAAGGAAAAGAAAAATATATTTCCCAGCCGGGGACCAGGTGTCATACATCGTCAAATCTCCTGTGGCTCAGAGATGGTAGCCTGTCAGGGGCCCTGTGGTGTCTGCTGGGGCCCTGTGGTGTCTGCTGGGGCTCGGGGCCCCTGGGTCCTGTAAGCCGAGAGCTTGCATCTCCCGCTGCTCTGATCCGCTGCTCTTAGGCTGTTAAATTAACCCGATTTTCATCCGTGCTGCCTGCACTCTGTCAGGCTCCTATGGGACGGGCGCTGATAGAGGGACGCGTGATATTTGGGGTATGACCAGGCAGGGGCACACTGACTTTGGCTATGGGGGTTGCAGGCTCAAAGCTCGGGTGCTGCTGGTTCTCTCCACCTGTCGCCGTGTCTACAGAGACCGCTGTGCGTGTGAGCTGCCGACCACAGCGTACTTTCTGTCTCCTGACTGTAGCGTCGTGTGTGTGTGAGAGAGAGAGTGTGTGTGTGACTGTGTAGAACAAGGCATAAACCAAATGAGTGTAATAACAATCACAGATGTGTCTCAGCTCATAAATGAGCATATCGCTGGCAGCACATTTTTTTTATTTTTGCGAATGTGGTAAAAACCGATTTCTTCTTCCTAAAAAGAAGAATAAGAGGCCCATGATTATACTGGTGTCGCTTCCTCATTCGGGCCACCAGCCAACCCAAACCGCAAAAGAGGTTCCATCTGCTGACATTTTCGTTAGAAGGGGGAAGCATTTGTGAGTCGGACTTCCATAGGTTCCACGGTGCTCTGGCGTGAAAAGAGAATGAACAGGAGCGGCGTGTCGGCAGCAAAAGTGTGATTACCTGAGAGCACAATGGGCAGACAGGAAGCAGCACTAGGGACAGAGGAAGTGAGCTCGTCAGCCATCGTGCTGACATATGGCACAGAGCCCCTCCCCCTGTGGAGGTAAATCCCTGCACAGGTGTGTGTGTTTGCCCCAGTCTCCTCACCTGTAAATGATCCTTAAACGTTGTTTCCAATAGTGCAACAAGAGGGGCTGGTGTGTGCGTGTGCATGTGCGTGTGTGCACGCGTGGGTGTATGTGTGATTGTGTATGTGCATGTGTGTGATTGTGTATGTACGTGTGTGGGTGTGTGCATGTGCGTGTGTGTATGGTGTGTGTGGGTGGGTGTATGTGTGTGTGTGTATGGTGTGTGTGGGTGTGTGTATGTGTGTGTGTGTGTGAGTGGGTGTGTGTATGTGTGTGTGTGTGTGTGTGTGTATGTATGGTGTGTGTGGGCGTGTGTTTGATAGTGTGTGTATGTGTGTGTGTATGTGCGTGTGTATGGTGTGCGCGTGTGTGTGTGTTTGTGTGTGTATGGTGTGTGTGTGTGTATGTGTGTGTGTATGGTGTGTGTATGTGTGGGTGGGTGTGTGTGTATGTGTGTGTGTGTGTGTATGTATGGTGTGTGTGGGCGTGTGTTTGATGGTTTGTGTGTGTATGTGCGTGTGTATGGTGTGCGTGTGTGTCTGGTGTGTGTGTGTGTGTATGTGTGTGTGTGTGGGTGTGTGTGTGTGTGTCTGGTGTGTGTGTATGTGTGTGTGTGTGTGTATGGTGTGTGTATGGTGTGTGTGTGTGTGTGTGTGTATGGTATGTGTGTGTGTGTGTGTGTGTGTGTGTGTGTGTGTGTATGGTATGTGTGTGTGTGTGTGTGTGTATGGTATGTGTATGTGTGTGTGTGTGTGTGGTGTGTATGGTATGTGTATGTGTATGTGTGTGTATGGTATGTGTGTGTATGGTATGTGTATGTGTGTGTGTGTTTGTGGTGTGTATGGTATGTGTATGTGTGTGTATGGTATGTGTATGTGTGTGTGTGTGTGTGTGGTGTGTATGGTATGTGTATGTGTATGTGTGTGTATGGTATGTGTATGTGTGTGTGTGTTTGTGGTGTGTATGGTATGTGTATGTGTGTGTATGGTATGTGTATGTGTGTGTGTGTTTGTGGTGTGTATGGTATGTGTATGGTGTGTGTATGGTGTGTGTGTGTGTGTGTTCTTGCAGATTGTTTGACACAGCTCTCCCTCTCTCTCAGACTGAGCTGAGGTGTGAGTGAACCCATATCGCCATGACAACCCACGTGACCCTGGAGGATGCTCTGTCCAATGTGGACCTGCTGGAGGAGCTGCCCCTCCCCGACCAGCAGCCCTGCATCGAGCCCCCACCCTCCTCCATCATGTACCAGGTACCTACACCCCAACACCCCACCCACTCCCTGACCAGCAGCCCTGCATCGAGCTCCCACCCTCCTCCATCACGTGACCCCTGACCCCTGACCCCACTGACCCCACGGCTCCATTACCCTGCATTTGAGCCGGTTTTGGCCGGACACACCCCTGGTGTGGAACGTGCTTTAAAGAGTGCTGCTTTTTCCCACAGGCCAACTTTGACACCAACTTTGAGGACAGGAACGCGTTCGTCACGGGGATCGCCCGCTACATCGAGCAGGCAACCGTACACTCCAGCATGGTAAGAAACGAGGGGCGGGGCAGAGAGGGGGAGGGAGAGATTGTGCATGATCGAGAGAGGGAGAGAGGGAGGGAGAGAGTGTGTATGAGAGAGAGATAAGGGAGAAAGAGACAGGGAGAGAGAGATAGAGAGGAGTGTGAAAGAGAGAGAGGAAGAGAGAGGTATACAGTGAGCACCATAATTCATTGGACAGTGACACATTTTTTTTTATTTTGGTTCTGTACTCTAGCACTTTGAAAGGATACAATGGTAATGAATCTACATTATGTAAAAAATTTTGATGCCCGAAAATGGGGGGGGGGGGGGACTATGTACAAAAGGTTCTATAATTTCTAAACGGTTCATCCGATATGGATGAAAATATCCTCAAATTACAGCTGACAGTCTGCACTTCATGGTCATTGTATCTTTTCAAACTCAAAGTGCTAGAGTACAGAACCAAAATAACAAAAAATGTGTCACTGTCCAATGAATTATGGTGCTCAATGTATACTGTATATATAGAGAGAGGGGTACAGATGAACTAAGCGGACGTAAGAGGGCTGTCCCTTGTTCTCTAGTCCGTCCCACGATGCTTTCTCCCGATGGAGAGTTGGAGACCCCTCTTCTATACAAAGAGCCGGTTGCCCCAAAAGTCACATAAATCCTCCCGTCCCTGTTCCTGCTGGGGTAACACAGGGACACAACCTCATAAAGGCACCCCAACAGAGAGGCCTTTGTGTTGCCTTGGGCTTACTGCTTGGGTTTTATTTGGAGACTGACTGTGATTTGGTGGCACATTGAATAGGGGTGGCAGTGTAGCATAATAGATATGGACCTGGGTTTACAACCACAAGATCTTGGGTTCGAGTCCCATGCGTGGCACTGTTGTTGTCCTGAGGAGGGTACTTTGCCTTTAGTAAATATTGAGCTATGTAAAGGGCTTGCATGTGGCTGTAAGCCGCTTTATACAAATGGCTAAAATGTAAAAAGAGTCAATCTGGTGGCTCCAGTAGTGAGTTGAGTGTGTGAGCTGTTCTCTCTACACTTAATAAAGGCAGGTTTGGCTGGGACTTTTGGTAATGTGAGAATTTGAGTGCATACACACCTCTGATTTCATATGTTTTACAGTGTTTTAGATGCCAAAGTCTAATTTATTTAATGTGCATTATGACCAGCATGGGTCTCAAAACACCTTAGAGAGTAAAGCAAAGGATACAGAAAATAACATGTATGAATAAACACAGGAACATAAACGCAGATACACACAAATACCCATAAAGTAAGTGTGTAAATAATCAGTGTATATCATATAATAATGAGTAAGTGGGAACCAGACAGCCACACTCAGACACAGTGTGTGTGATATAATAATGAGTAAGTGGGAACCAGACAGTCACACTCAGACACAGTGTTTATCATATAATAATGAGTAAGTGGGAACCAGACAGCCACACTCAGACACAGTGTGTGTCATATAATAATGAGTAAGTGGGAACCAGACAGTCACACTCAGACACAGTGTATATCATATAATAATGAGTAAGTGGGAACCAGACAGTCACACTCAGACACAGTGTATATCATATAATAATGAGTAAGTGGGAACCAGACAGTCACACTCAGACACAGTGTGTGTCATATAATAATGAGTAAGTGGGAACCAGACAGCCACACTCAGACACAGTGTGTGTCATATAATAATGAGTAAGTGCGAACCAGACAGTCACACTCAGACACAGTGTGTGTCATATAATAATGAGTAAGTGGGAACCAGACAGTCACACTCAGACACAGTGTGTGTCATATAATAATGAGTAAGTGGGAACCAGACAGCCACACTCAGACACAGTGTATATCATATAATAATGAGTAAGTGGGAACCAGACAGTCACACTCAGACACAGTGTATATCATATAATAATGAGTAAGTGGGAACCAGACAGTCACACTCAGACACAGTGTGTGTCATATAATAATGAGTAAGTGGGAACCAGACAGCCACACTCAGACACAGTGTATATCATATAATAATGAGTAAGTGGGAACCAGACAGTCACACTCAGACACAGTGTATATCATATAATAATGAGTAAGTGAGAACCAGACAGTCACACTCAGACACAGTGTGTGTCATATAATAATGAGTAAGTGGGAACCAGACAGTCACACTCAGACACAGTGTGTGTGATATAATAATGAGTAAGTGGGAACCAGACAGTCACACTCAGACACAGTCTGTGTGATATAATAATGAGTAAGTGGGAACCAGACAGCCACACTCAGACACAGTGTATATCATATAATAATGAGTAAGTGGGAACCAGACAGTCACACTCAGACACAGTGTATATCATATAATAATGAGTAAGTGGGAACCAGACAGTCACACTCAGACACAGTGTGTGTGATATAATAATGAGTAAGTGGGAACCAGACAGCCACACTCAGACACAGTGTATATCATATAATAATGAGTAAGTGGGAACCAGACAGTCACACTCAGACACAGTGTATATCATATAATAATGAGTAAGTGGGAACCAGACAGTCACACTCAGACACAGTGTGTGTGATATAATAATGAGTAAGTGGGAACCAGACAGTCACACTCAGACACAGTGTATATCATATAATAATGAGTAAGTGGGAACCAGACAGTCACACTCAGACACAGTGTATATCATATAATAATGAGTAAATGGGAACCAGACAGTCACACTCAGACACAGTGTATATCATATAATAATGAGTAAGTGGGAACCAGACAGTCACACTCAGACACAGTGTGTGTGATATAATAATGAGTAAGTGGGAACCAGACAGCCACACTCAGACACAGTGTATATCATATAATAATGAGTAAGTGGGAACCAGACAGTCACACTCAGACACAGTGTGTGTGATATAATAATGAGTAAGTGGGAACCAGACAGCCACACTCAGACACAGTGTATATCATATAATAATGAGTAAGTGGGAACCAGACAGTCACACTCAGACACAGTGTGTGCGATATAATAATGAGTAAGTGGGAACCAGACAGTCACACTCAGACACAGTGTGTGTGATATAATAATGAGTAAGTGGGAACCAGACAGTCACACTCAGACACAGTGTGTGTCATATAATAATGAGTAAGTGAGAACCAGACAGTCACACTCAGACACAGTGTATATCATATAATAATGAGTAAGTGGGAACCAGACAGCCACACTCAGACACAGTGTGTGTGATATAATAATGAGTAAGTGGGAACCAGATAGTCACACTCAGACACAGTGTGTGTGATATAATAATGAGTAAGTGGGAACCAGACAGCCACACTCAGACACTTCGACAATGTGATGCTGTTCCATTAATGTTCTTAAAACCAGCCAGTAAAACTAATGTGCTGTAATAACACAAGAAAAGGTTTTTAATCTCCATTTAAGTCTCTGCTGTAACTGTTTCTCTAACCGATACAGGAAGAGCATCTGTTAGAGAACATGTTGATGTACTTGTGACAGATTATATCTACGAAGGTTTACACCTGTGACAGATTATGGGTTTATAGTCAGCCAAATATGCAGATGACCAGAATAATATTTGGATAATATTTAAACTGATGGTCAAGGGATTCTAAAAACTTCAAATAACCACAACATATCACAGAGGGATGTATGCACTACACACCCACCAAATATATTTTCAAGATATTTAATATACATCTCAAAGTCAACTAATAAACTCAGTTTGGAAAGGACTCAGGATTGTAGGGGTGTGGTCTAAATCCACGCCCTCAACCCAGTGTCATCGACATCTCCAGCCCTACATGTTTGAACCACAGAACTGTTCTTATACAGTTCTGTGGTTTGAACCATAGGTTTGAACCCGGCGAGGAATTAATTAAATCAATTCAAAGTAAAATACAGTGCAGCTGCTATCAAGAGATAAATATCACACGCAAGCTCGCAATCAAAGTTAAGTTAACTTAAACGCTAAGCAGAGTATTGCAACCGTTTGATCTAACGTTAGTCTATTTAAAGCAAGCTACATTTCAAGGCATCGTTTCACCACATGCATGTTCCACACAAATCATTAAATAATGGTAGGTTTTATCAAGTTTTTAACATTTATTTAAAGGCCCATTCCTTAATTTCAGTTGCTAATCGAACAAAAATTACGTGCATGGCAACTAAGTAGCTACTTCGGTGGATAATGGTTCTCTTCTCGTCATTTTTGTTACTGTAACCAGCCACTGAACAATACGCCAAAACCATTTCCAAGGCATGGTTTATTTGGCAAAATTGTATCTATTATTTTCATATATTATCTGACGAATGATCAGTGCACCAAGTAAAAACGACGTGTGAGTGATTAGTTTGTTTCCATGCTGAGCTGTGCAAGGAGCAAGCTAATGTCACTAGCTAGCACCACGGAGGGATGGATAAAAAAGTGAGAGATTGGGAGAGGGATACAATTGGATAAGGAGAGCAGAAAAAAATAAACACTTTACTAACTGACTATTCCACTTTACTATCTATTCTCAAGGGCAAACAAAACGAGCGTTTGGTTCAGACTTCAGACACGATTTCTTAGTGCGAAAAGACTGTTTTATGCGCCTCAAACTATGAGAGGAGTTATTTAATGAGATCAAAGTATGTATTGGTTGAGGTTTCGCGTCTACGTCACCATGCACCCATTTCGACTCCACCCTTTTTTTCAGCACACAGGAATAAAGAGATATAGACAGACTGACATTTTACGAGATTGCAATGGAATTTATTCCTCGCGCTTTATTGGTGCTCAATACATACATTAATATCCATAAATAACGTGGTTATAAGCACATAACGGATTTTCTTTGACCGTCACTTTAACAGAATGGAAATGTTACCTGTGAGTGGAACCTAGACCAGAGTACAGCAGAGTGACTATATGCTACCCTTATGTTCTACCCATCTCTCCCTCTCCTTCCTGTCTTTCCCTCCCTCCCTCCCTCCCTCTCTCCCTCTCTCCCTCTCCTTCCTGTCTTTCCCTCCCTCCCTCCCTCCCTCTCTCTCTCTCTCCCTCTCTCTCTCTCCCTCTCCTTCCTGTCTTTCCCTCCCTCCCTCCCTCTCTCTCTCTCTCTCTCCCTCTCCTTCCTGTCTTTCCCTCCCTCCCTCCCTCTCTCTCTCTCTCTCTGTCCCTCCCTCTCTCAGAACGAGATGCTGGAGGAGGGACATGAGTATGCAGTTATGCTCTACACCTGGAGGAGCTGTTCACGAGCCATCCCTCAGGTACACACACACGCATACACACAAATGCACGAGCCATCCCTCAGGTACACACACACGCATACACACAAATGCACGAGCCATCCCTCAGGTACACACACACGCATACACACAAATGCACGAGCCATCCCTCAGGTACACACACACGCATACACACAAACGTACACACACACTGTGAAATATTAACTAAAAGTACCTGCTATTAGTTACAGCACTGTGACAGTTGGGCATGTATCAAAATTATTATTAGTTTGAGCTTTTACCAGATAATGTGTCCCTAACACTGGCATGTCAAAGGATCCAGATCTGGAGTCTTATCTGTTTCCCAACCTTTCACTGTTCAAGGCCAACCCCCCGACAACCCCTTTTACCAAATCAGTAGAGTGCAGCCTCCATTCCCTGCTATTTCATCAGCGAAACAGGGTTCAAATTAGCCGTAAAATAAGAAGTAAGACACACACTCATAAGAAAAAAAACAATTACAAAATGTTCTACACATTCACCTGAAAACATGTTTAGATTCCTGTAAGAGGCTTTGCCAATCTTTTTTGTGTTCATATTTGGGGGCTAAAGCTTGTTGCTCAGGCCGTTCTGGGACAATGTTTAGGCCCAGGTTTGGGGACCCAGTTAACCTGGGCTCAGTAAACAGTGCCCCCTTGTGTTTCTCAGGTGAAGTGCAATGAGCAGCCCAATCGGGTGGAGATCTATGAGAAGACAGTGGAGGTGCTGGAGCCTGAGGTCACCAAGCTGATGAAGTTCATGTACTTCCAGGTAAGAGGAGGGCAGCCCTATTCAAATCCCAGAATCCTCAGCTCTGCTGGGGGTTGCCCTGGCGATTTGACTGATGGACGTGAGGTAAACAGGAAGTGAGGTTGTGTCCTTTCTGTCAGCCATGTCTCCTCTCTACAATCCCCCCTAGTGGTGGAATGAGCTCCCTGGACCATATACTCATTGGCTGCGTCCCAATCCAGTTTTTGCTCCACCGTCATTAATCTCACTTGCAAACTTAACTTGGGAGGATGTGATGCACATACCAATAAGACAGGAGTGCACACTTGTGTTTAGAGAGAGGGAGGGAGCGAGGGGGAGGGGAGTACACACTTGTGTTTAGAGAGAGGGAGGGAGCGAGGGGGAGCGGGTTATTTGAATTGAGACGCACTTCTCCCCATCTATACTGGGGAGTTAGCCATGCTGCTGCACAGTGGTCTATCGTGAGATCTCTGCTCGTGTAAACCGTCTGTCACCGTAGCCGACCTTTAAACGGATGAAACTCTCACTGTTTACATGAATTATCAGTCAAGCAATTGATTTACTGAATAACAAATATCAATAAATACAGCAAGTTTTGTGAGGTAGTATATTTCTTTGTGTCATAAAATTGTGCAGCATTAGCCCGTCTGCTGGAATAAAGCATTTAAACCGAACATATTCTCAACCCGTTTCCGTTTATTTTGCTTGCTTATGTCAATCAAACAAATTCCCTGATTAATCAAGAACAATTTTGTAGCCTATAGGCTAATGATTAACAAATGACAATGACAAATGGATAACTAACGTGAGATTGTTTAATAAGGGTGGCAATAATTCTGAATAATGAACTGGTAAAAAAATCCCAACGTTTTCTCTGAGTTGCACGTTAGCGTTGCGTTTTCTCCTCATCACATTAAAGAATGTCATTCATTTAAGACGGCAATAGATTTAGTCAAAATGATTTAAACATTAGAAAGCATACATTTAAAGAGGCAACCCTCTTAAATTGCTGGAACCAGCATTGAGCGCAATGCATTCAAGCTAGAAAAATACTACTAGATTAACTTGTATTTATTAGCCTATAGCTACACTGTCTTTTCCATTCTGTATGCGCTTTTAATGTATAATGCCGCGATAAACATTAACGTGATTATCACTGAACAGGAAGTTGGATGTGCATTGTGGGTAATATGCGCTTGCTGAGTCGGCTCTTCTGCAGACTCGTTCCCTTGAGGAAAGTTGAGGGTGGAGGGGCTATGTCACAAACTTCACTTGGCTTTCTAACAGATTGGACTCACACTTAAAATGGAGACTGAGGGTACATCCTGGTCTCAAAAGGGATTCCCCCAAGTGAAGTTTGCAAGTGAAGGTTACGAGGGTGGAGCAAAACCTGGATTGGGACGCAGCCACTGGGTGCTTCTCAATGTCTGTACTTGTCTGAACTTGCGGACTTGTGAACTTGTGTGACGTAATATTTAACGCCCAAGTTCTGTTCCAAGAACGCAAGGGTGCATCGGATGTTGATGGATGCCCAACACAGAGTTGCCAGACTGGGGGATTTACCCCAAAATGTAGGGGATTTTTAAAAAAATTGTGTCATTTAAAAGGAGTCGTGGATTTTAAAGGAATGGGGGCGAATTGTGAGAAAATTGTATGGGAGCTAATTGAAGATGGGGGGGGTTCAGAATTGTTTTGGGGAGGGGAATTAATTCAGGCTTCTGGCAACATTGAGAGAACAGACTTGGATATCCCACTGCGTGGTGGATGGGGCAACATTGAGAGAACAGACTTGGATATCCCACTGCGTGGTGGATGGGGCAACATTGAGAGAACAGACTTGGATATCCCACTGCGTGGTGGATGGGGCAACATTGAGAGAACAGACTTGGATATCCCACTGCGTGGTGGATGGGGCAACATTGAGAGAACAGACTTGGATGTCCCACTGCGTGGTGGATGGGGCAACATTGAGAGAACAGACTTGGATATCCCACTGCGTGGTGGATGGGGCAACATTGAGAGAACAGACTTGGATATCCCACTGCGTGGTGATGGGGCAACATTGAGAGAACAGACTTGGATATCCCACTGCGTGGTGGATGGGGCAACATTGAGAGAACAGACTTGGATATCCCACTGCGTGGTGGATGGGGCAACATTGAGAGAACAGACTTGGATATCCCACTGCGTGGTGGATGGGGCAACATTGAGAGAACAGACTTGGATATCCCACTGCGTGGTGGATGGGGCAACATTGAGAGAACAGACTTGGATATCCCACTGCGTGGTGGATGGGGCAACATTGAGAGAACAGACTTGGATATCCCACTGCGTGGTGGATGGGGCAACATTGAGAGAACAGACTTGGATATCCCACTGCGTGGTGGATGGGGCAACATTGAGAGAACAGACTTGGGATATCCCACTGCGTGGTGGATGGGGCAACATTGAGAGAACAGACTTGGATATCCCACTGCGTGGTGGATGGGGCAACATTGAGAGAACAGACTTGGATATCCCACTGCGTGGTGGATGGGGCAACATTGAGAGAACAGACTTGGATATCCCACTGCGTGGTGGATGGGGCAACATTGAGAGAACAGACTTGGATATCCCACTGCGTGGTGGATGGGGCAACATTGAGAGAACAGACTTGGATATCCCACTGCGTGGTGGATGGGGCAACATTGAGAGAACAGACTTGGATATCCCACTGCGTGGTGGATGGGGCAACATTGAGAGAACAGACTTGGATATCCCACTGCGTGGTGGATGGGGCAACATTGAGAGAACAGACTTGGATATCCCACTGCGTGGTGGATGGGGCAACATTGAGAGAACAGACTTGGATATCCCACTGCGTGGTGGATGGGGCAACATTGAGAGAACAGACTTGGATATCCCACTGCGTGGTGGATGGGGCAACATTGAGAGAACAGACTTGGATATCCCACTGCGTGGTGATGGAAGATGAGACGGCACCATAAGGACATAGCTTACAACTAGGCTACATTTTTAGTTATCTCATTTCATCAATAAATGAGACTGCAATTTTTCTAAGAATGAAAATGAGGTGAGAAATAAGTCTTACAATAGCTGGATTTTTACCTCATTTTAAACATGTTTGTATAACTAAGCAGCGTTCTGTCCTTCTGAGCAGGGGTGCACAAAGTAGTTTTTTGGCGATGGCCCAGGGATATCGATCCATACTTTTCGCGACCAAAACAATGAATTAGCAACTCATTGTTCAACTGCTGACAATAGCCATGTTTTAATAGGCTGCCTAAAAGCTAAATGAAGGCGGAAAAGTTACTGAAACTCATCACAAAAAGCATAAAGTGAAATGAACAGAATTTAAGGCTTTATCTAAGAAGCATAATGGGGGATAGTGCTCAAAACTGCAAGACAGAAAACCGTAACCAAACATTTTATATTCATGTTACACTCCTTGTCTGTGCATCTCTTGTTGCTGGGATGTTGCCTCGGCTACTTTATCCATTTCCCAGCGGAAAACTTAGAACACATGTAGTTCATATTTTAATATAGATTTTATTTATGTCAAAAGCACAAAAAGACTGGATTGCGATGATTAGCTAAAGCCGTTGATATTATGTTGTTGTAAAAGCAATATACAAGTAATAACCTAGCTAGCTTTGTAACAGACGGCTGCAACTGTTATCAGCTTTTTGGCGAATCGGCTCCATCTCCTGGAGTGCAGTAGGAATGACGCGCCAAAGCAAGATTAAATAAAGTAGCTTTTACGCCATCATATGAAACAGTCAAATGTGAACAGTAAAAAAATGTGTTAAATAATTTTTTTTTTTTTGCATTTATTTTTACAAATACAGTATAGCATTAACATTGACGACTACCACTTTGTATAGGCCTGCGTTGGAATAGTGCTATAGGCTACACATTCGTGTACAGGAGAGCCACGTTTAGGTCACATATCAGTTTGTGCACCGTTGCTTCAGAGCTCTGTGTAGCCTGTTTGAGATGCAATGCGTGCTTCTGACGTTTGGGCTGTGGTTTCGCTACCACTACTAACCATAGACTGGAGAAAATAGCTACAAACCGATCTATGCTACAAACCATAGACTAGAAAATAGCTACAAACCGATCTATGCTACAAAACATAGACTGTAGAAAATAGCTACAAACCGATCTATGCTACAAACCATAGACTGTAGAAAATAGCTACAAACCGATCTATGCTACAAAGCATAGACTGTAGAAAATAGCTACAAACCGATCTATGCTACAAACCATAGACTGTAGAAAATAGCTACAAACCGATCTATGCTACAAACCATAGACTAGAAAATAGCTACAAACCGATCTATGCTACAAAACATAGACTGTAGAAAATAGCTACAAACCGATCTATGCTACAAACCATAGACTGTAGAAAATAGCTACAAACCGATCTATGCTACAAACCATAGACTGTAGAAAATAGCTACAAACCGATCTATGCTACAAACCATAGACTGTAGAAAATAGCTACAAACCGGTCTATGTTACAAACCATAGACTGTAGAAAATAGCTACAAACCGATCTATGCTACTAACCATAGACTGTAGAAAATAGCTAAAAACCGATCTATGCTACTAACCATAGACTGTAGAAAATAGCTACAAACCGATCTATGTTACAAACCGGTCTACTTTTCCTGACAGTCCACTAAGCTTCCCCCGTATCGTAGGTCAGATCTTTGAGCGTCCTCGCTTCTTTGCGTTCTTGGCTTTGGAACAGAACTTGGCCCGTTATATTCACAAGAACGTGTTGCCCTTTTGTCCGGACACTTGACACTATGTGCGTCACAAGTCTGTACTTGTGCGTACTTGGTATTGAGAAACACCCACTGTGGCAGACTAAAAACACACCTGCTTACACAGCATTTAGTGCTGAACCCATTTATCTGCATAACTAGCCCTGTCTAAGCTACACATAACACTGCGCTGTTTAAAACACCACATCCTCAATCTCCCTCACACACCTGCTGTGGCACTGAGGTTATGTTCTAGGTTTTAAACTTGAGCACTGACCCTGGTGACAGCATTATCGCTGCTCATAGCCTAAGCCTAGCCTGGATGTGTGCCCTTGTGTAAGTCGCTCTGGGTGAGAGTGTTTGCTAAATGCCTAAATGTAAATATACTCCCCACCCCCCCTAGCGGAAGGCTATCGAGCGTTTCTGCAACGAGGTGAAGCGACTCTGTCACGCCGAGCGGAGGAAGGACTTTGTGTCGGAGGCCTACCTGCTCACGCTTGGGAAATTCATCAACATGTTCGCCGTGCTGGACGAGCTCAAGAACATGAAGTGCAGCGTGAAGAACGACCACTCGGCGTACAAGCGGTACTATCCGCCGCAGCGCACACGCGTGATCCACAGCACGCTTTAAAACGCGACAGCAGCATGAGATCTCTCAAACCATCCTCTTTTGTCTGGCTCTAACCTTCAGGGCAGCCCAGTTCCTGAGAAAGATGGCTGACCCTCAGTCTATTCAGGAGTCCCAAAACCTCTCCATGTTCCTGGCCAATCACAACAGGATCACTCAGGTAAGCTTCTATCTGCATTGTCAGGTGCAATGTGTATGGTGTGTGTCTGCTGAACCTTTGAAAATGTGCCTCTAGACATTTTCATGGTGTGGAATTTATTGAGTATTCTACCTGTGTACAATTACTGTTTTTACTATGACAGGGTGCGCCTGTGGGTACAGTAATTGTGATGTCACAATGCATGGTGTGAGGGTTTACTTGTATGTACAGTGATTGTGATTTCACAATGGACACTGAGGGTGGTGTATCTGGCTTCACAGTAATTGTGACGTCACAGTGTATACTGTGAGGGTGTTTCAGTGTGAAACTTTGACTGTGATGTCACAATGCATTATGTTTGTGTGTGTGCATGTGCGCGTGTGTGTGTGTGTGTGTGTGTGTGTGTGTGTGTGTGTGTGCATGTGCGCGTGTGTGCCTATGCGTCCTGCAGTGTCTACACCAACAGCTGGAGGTGATTCCAGGGTATGAGGAACTTCTTGCTGATATTGTAAACATCAGCGTGGATTACTACGAGAACAAGATGTACCTGACACCAAGCGAGAAGCACATGCTACTCAAGGTCAGTTTTTACCTGCTGCCTAGGGCCAATTATATAGTACATACTTCCTGTTTATCTTTTATTTTCTACTTGTGTTTTTTGCTATCTTAATAGTTAAGAATGTATAGCCGACTGTATTCTATGTTAATTACTAGGGATAGCTCTTACGTTGTGAGAAAGTTGTGCTTTGTCGGATTTGCTTTGTAGTTGTGTCAGTGACCTTCAATATGCACTTATTGTACGTCGCTTTGGATAAAAGCGTCTGCCAAATAACTGTAATGTAATGTAATCTCCTAGGTGATGGGGTTTGGTCTGTACCTGATGGATGGTAACGTCAGTAACATCTACAAGCTTGATGCCAAGAAGAGGATAAACTTGGGGAAGATAGACAAGTTCTTTAAGGTCTGTGTCTGTTTCACAGTTTCAGATTAAATTCTCAAGTTACAGGAACTCTCTCACCAGCCAGGTAGAGACCGGTCACACGACCCAGTAATTACCTGTTCATTGGTCCACTGCTGTCGAGCTCCTTCCTGTTCCTGTTTGGTTGACCTGCTGTCTCCCTGTAGCTTCAGGTGGTGCCCCTGTTTGGGGACATGCAGATCGAGCTGTCCCGCTACATAGAGACCAGCGCCCATTATGAGGAGAACAAGTCCAAGTTAGTACACCGCTAACATTCTGCTTTTAACACAGAAAAAACTAAAGTAAAAAACACAGTCCAAGTTAGTACACCGCTAACATTCTGTTTGTATCAAGGACGCTATTTTACAGCCTCCATAAAGCATGAAGGCCTTCTAAAAAATATTAATATCATATTCCCCACATTTGCCCTGCCTTCTTTTCTTGACCACGCCCCCTCTCCCTCTTCCCCCGCCCCCTGTTACCCTGGCCCCGCCCCCCAGGTGGACCTGCACTCAGAGTAGCATCAGCCCGCAGTATAACCTGTGTGAGCAGATGGGCCAGATCAGAGACGATCACATCCGCTTCATCTCCGAGCTCGCTCGCTATAGCAACAGCGAGGTGGTGACGGGGTCGGGGCTGGACAGCCAGAAGTCGGACGAGGAGTACAGGGAGCTGTTCGACCTGGCGCTGCGTGGCCTGCAGCTGCTGTCCAAGTGGAGCACGCATGTCATGGAGGTGGTGAGTGTCTGTCCATCTGGACTCTACCTGCACAACCGTCCTACCTGTGTTCACATCATCAGAGTATGCTACTGAAACAGGCTAACCACCCTCTCTCTGTCTATCTCTCCTCCTCTCCTCTCCCTCTCTCTCTCTCCCTCTCTCCCCTCCCTCTCCTCCTCTCTCTCTCTCTCTCTCTCCCCTCCCTCTCCCCCTCTCTCTCCCCTCCCTCCCCCTCTCCCTCTCTCTCTCTCCCCCTCTCCCTCTCTCTCTCTCTCTCTCTTCCCTCTCTCTCTCTCTCCCTCTCTCCCCTCCCTCTCCTCCTCTCTCTCTCTCTCCCTCTCTCCCCTCCCTCTCCTCCTCTCTCTCTCTCTCTCTCTCTCTCTCCCCTCCCTCTCCCCCTCTCTCTCTCTCCCTCTCTCCCCTCCCTCTCCCCCTCTCTTGCTCTCCCTCTCTCCCTCTCTCTCTCCCTCTCTCTCTCTCTCCCTCTCTCCCCTCCCCCTCTCTCTCTCTCTCCCCCTCTCTCTCCCTCTCTCCCCTCTCTCTCTCCCCCCCCTTTCTCTCTCCCCCCCTCTTTCTCTCTCCCCCACCCTCTCTCTCTCTCCCCCTCCCTCTCTCTCTCTCCCTCTCTCTCCCCTCCCTCCCCCTCTCCCTCTCTCTTGCCCACAGTACTCATGGAAGCTGGTGCACCCCACAGATAAGTTCTGTAATAAGGACTGTCCCGGGACGGCGGAGGAGTATGAGCGCGCCACGCGCTACAACTACACCAGCGAGGAGAAGTTTGCTCTGGTGGAGGTGATCGCCATGATCAAAGGCCTGCAGGTGCTGATGGGACGCATGGAGAGCGTGTTTAACCAGGCCATCCGGAACACCATCTACGCTGCCCTGCAGGACTTTGCCCAAATGACCCTGAGAGAGCCGCTGAGGCAGGCCGTGCGCAAGAAGAAGAACGTGCTCATCAGGTAAGGAGGGGGGGAAGTGCTCATCAGGTAAGGAGGGGGGGAAGTGCTCATCAGGTAAGGAGGGGGAAGTGCTCATCAGGTAAGGAGGGGGGGAAGTGCTCATCAGGTAAGGGGGGGGAGTGCTCATCAGGTAAGGAGGGAAAGTGCTCATCAGGTAAGGAGGGGGAAGTGCTCATCAGGTAAGGAGGGGGAAGTGCTCATCAGGTAAGGAGGGGGGGAAGTGCTCATCAGGTAAGGAGGGGGGAAGTGCTCATCAGGTAAGGAGGGGGAAGTGCTCATCAGGTAAGGAGGGGGGAAGTGCTCATCAGGTAAGGAGGGGGAAGTGCTCATCAGGTAAGGAGGGGGAAGTGCTCATCAGGTAAGGAGGGGGAAGTGCTCATCAGGTAAGGAGGGGGAAGTGCTCATCAGGTAAGGAGGGGGGGAGTGCTCATCAGGTAAGGAGGGGGGGAAGTGCTCATCAGGTAAGGAGGGGGAAGTGCTCATCAGGTAAGGAGGGGGGGAAGTGCTCATCAGGTAAGGAGGGGGAAGTGCTCATCAGGTAAGGAGGGGGAAGTGCTCATCAGGTAAGGAGGGGGGGAGTGCTCATCAGGTAAGGAGGGGGGGAAGTGCTCATCAGGTAAGGAGGGGGGGAAGTGCACAACAGCTAAAGAGGGGGAAGTGCTCATCAGGTAAGGAGGGGGAAGTGCTCATCAGGTAAGGAGGGGGAAGTGCTCATCAGGTAAGGAGGGGGGGAGTGCTCATCAGGTAAGGAGGGGGGGAAGTGCTCATCAGGTAAGGAGGGGGAAGTGCTCATCAGGTAAGGAGGGGGAAGTGCTCATCAGGTAAGGAGGGGGGGAGTGCTCATCAGGTAAGGAGGGGGGGAAGTGCTCATCAGGTAAGGAGGGGGGATGTGCTCATCAGGTAAGGAGGGGGGGAAGTGCTCATCAGGTAAGGAGGGCGGGCAGAGCAGACAGGGACTGAGAGGCCTCCCCTGTTATTGTACAGAATATTTTTTTCATTCATCAGTGAAAATGAATGACAGCAACAGTAGTACAATAAAAAAAAAATCAAATCAAAGGGGCACATCGGGCACTTGGGGCAAAAGAGGTGGAGTCCCGCCCCCCCATGCACATGCCTAGGGCAGCGGAATATAAAAAGGGACATTAAGCATATTTCTTACATTGCTTTCCTTCCCCCAGTAAAGGACTGAATACTGTACTGGAATATGAAATATGAATATGAAATGTCCCACAGAAATATAACCCCCCCCCCCCCCCTCTCGCCCCACAGCGTCCTGCAGGCCATCCGAAAGACTATCTGTGACTGGGAGGGGGCGAGAGAACCCCCCAACGACCCCTGCCTGCGTGGGGAGAAGGACCCCAAGGGCGGGTTTGACATCAAAGTGCCCCGCCGAGCCGTGGGACCCTCCAGCACACAGGTCAGCTGACCAGGGGGGAGTGGGGGGGTGGCGAGGGTGTAGTCTAATTGAAGGGGGCGGGGCTTGTAAAATCAGAAGTTTCAGGTTCAAATCTAAGGTGTGGCACTGCTGTTGGACCCATAATTAATCTTTCATGCATTATAAAATGTAAATATAATGTATATATATATATATATATAAAATGTATTATTAAAGGAACGTGCATAATCCCCCTCTCAGCTGTACATGGTACGCACCATGCTGGAGTCGCTGATCGCCGATAAGAGCGGCTCTAAAAAGACCCTGCGCAGCAGTCTGGATGGGCCCATTGTCCTCGCCATCGAAGACTTCCACAAACAGTCCTTCTTCTTCACCCACCTGCTCAACTTCAGCGGTGAGGCACCCTCAGTATTACACATTATATATTACAGATTAGAAATACATATTCAATATTACAGATTAGAAATACATATTCAATATTACAGATTAGAATACATATTCAATATTACAGATTAGAAATACATATTCAATATTACAGATTAGAAATACATATTCAATATTACAGATTAGAAATACATATTCAATATTACAGATTAGAAATACATATTCAATATTACAGATTAGAATACATATTCAATATTACAGATTAGAAATACATATTCAATATTACAGATTAGAATACATATTCAATATTACAGATTAGAAATACATATTCAATATTACAGATTAGAATACATATTCAATATTACAGATTAGAAATACATATTCAATATTACAGATTAGAATACATATTCAATATTACAGATTAGAAATACATATTCAATATTACAGATTAGAAATACATATTCAATATTACAGATTAGAAATACATATTCAATATTACAGATTAGAAGCACACAGAGCTAAATGTTCAGTATTAATAGTCCAAGAGGTATTAGATATACTCTATAAGAGTAAAATCTACTCTGTCAGAGCTGGTTTCACACTGAACGTGTGTGTGTGTGTGCGTGTGTGTGTATGTGCATGTGTATATGTGCGCCTGTGTGCGTGTGTGTGTGTGTGCCTGTGTGCGTGCCTGTGTGCGTGTGTGTGTGCCTGTGTGCATGTGCCTGTGTGTGTATGCATGTGTGCCTGTGTGTGTGTGCGTGTGTGCCTATGTGCGTGTGTGCATGTGTGTGTGTGCCTGTGTGCGTGTGTGCATGTGTGTGTGTGCATGTGTGTGTGCCTGTGTGCGTGTGTGCATGTGTGTGTGCGTGTGTATGTGTGTGTGTGCCTGTGTGCGTGTGTGTGTGCCTGTGTGCGTGTGTGTGCCTGTGTGCGTGTGTGTGTGCCTGTGTGCGTGTGTGTGTGCCTGTGTGCGTGTGTGTGCCTGTGTGCATGTGTGTGTGTGTGTGTGTGTGTGTGTGTGCACATGTGTGTGTGTGTGTGTGCGTGTGTGTGCCTGTGTGCATGTGTGTGTGTGTGTGTGTGTGTGTGTGTGTGTGTGTGCACATGTGTGTGTGTGTGCGTGTGTGTGTGCACGTGTGTGTGTGTGTGTGTGTGTGTGTGCAGAGGCCCTACAGCAGTGCTGCGATCTCTCCCAGCTCTGGTTCCGGGAGTTCTTCCTGGAGCTGACTATGGGTCGGAGGATCCAGTTCCCCATCGAGATGTCCATGCCCTGGATCCTGACCGACCACATCCTGGAGACCAAGGAGCCCTCCATGATGGAGTAAGTGCTGTGCAGTCCAGCCACTTCCTCTGACATCTCTGTGCCATGAATACTATCTCTGTCTGACTGACTGGCATGTGCTGTGATGTCCATGTCCACATGTGTGATCTGCATTACATACACTATATTTGTATAAGGGTTAAATGGTGTTTAGATTGTTAGTAATTTAGCAGACAAAGCCATTAGTAGAAGCAGTAACTATATGTTCTCTTGCATTGTAATTAGCACTGGATAAGATCGTTTGCTAAGCTAATGAGCGTCGCAAAAAAGTGCGCAGAGCAAGTTCTGTCAAATAACTGCTGTGCCTCACCAGCAAACACACTCAACCAATCACGTGCACACATCACTAATGGAGCGCCCCTTTTAAAAGCGAAACTCACATCTCTCCCATAATGCTTTGCTGCGCTGCTCTTGTTTCGCTGCTTCTTGTTCTAAAACATTTTTAGCACCCTCCCCCACCCCAGCCTCCCCGACCCCAGCCTCCCCACCCCAGCCTCCACCTACTGTTTGGATCTGAGTCTATGTGCTTGGGGGGTTTTGGTTATATCTTCTGTTTAGTAGGGAGATGTGTTGTGCTCCCTGTAGAAGTACATAGAGCAGATCCATTCAGCGCCAAACCAAAATAGTATATATTCATTCATATATTAAATACGTGAGTTATCTTGACAGAAATGTAATGTACAGAAATGCCATAACCTGGGTCTGCTTCTAATCTCTCTCCAGGTATGTGCTGTATCCACTGGACCTGTACAATGACAGCGGCTACTACGCCCTGACAAAGTTCAAGAAGCAGTTTCTGTATGATGAGATCGAAGCAGAGGTAAACTGTCATGGTCACATTCATTTCTTTTGTTGCTGAATTTAACATTTATATAAACCAGGGGTCACCAACCTTTTTGAAACTGAGAGCTACTTCAAGGGTACTGAGTAGTACGGAGGGCTACTTGTTTGATACAAACTTCCTGAATAACATAAAGTTGCACAGATCACCTTTTAATAATAATAATATATGTGAAGAGACTTAGATATTATTACTTCCTTTTATTGCCCTGTTTAATACTTTATTAGACAACAGCGCCCTCTTCTGGTGAAACTAAAGTTTTACGGGACAATTTTTATTTAGACAGATCTCCATGGTGATTCGTGCTATTTTTAGAACATGCCTCGCGGGCGACTCACGTGGTCCCTGCGGGCTACCAGGTGCCCGCGGGCACCATGTTGGCTACCTCTGATATAAACCATGAAGAGCCCATAACTCTTGGTTCTGAGGCGTAACACCACACACTACACTAAACCCTAACTTTGTACGGACATTACCACCTTTAAAATAATTGTTTTTTCTTTCTTTATTTCAGGTGAATCTGTGTTTTGACCAGTTTGTGTACAAGCTGGCGGATCAGATATTTGCGTATTACAAAGCGATGGCGGGCAGGTAAGAAAGCGAGCTCATATCACCGCGTCCGAAGCCTTGAGATCTATGCAGGGAGCCCGTCTAGAGAAGCAGCGTCTTGGCGGGTAAAATTCACAGCTGAGTCTCCGTCTCTGTTCCCAGCGTCCTCCTGGACAAGCGTTTCCGAGCGGAGTGTAAAAACTATGGGGTGATTATCCCGTACCCCCCCTCTAACCGCTACGAGACCCTCCTGAAGCAGAGACACGTGCAGGTGAGCGCCGCGTGCGTTTAGACACGTGCAGGTGAGCGCCGCGCGCGTTTATATCAGTAATTTTCCTGGGGTGTAAAACCACATTAAGTGTGGAAAGTGTGCGGAGCGCGGGCCGGACCAACGCGCCGGGCCGGTTCTGATCGCCTCCCACCCCTGTGTACGCAGCTCCTGGGCCGCTCCATTGATCTGAACCGCCTCATCACCCAGCGCATCTCAGCCGCCATGTACAAGTCTCTGGACCAGGCCATCAGCCGCTTCGAGAGCGAGGATCTGACCTCTATTGTGGTGAGAGAACAGCATCCACTCTAAGATCAGCGCCGAGCCTTTAAACGCTTTTATGCTGCATTTATAAACTGAGCTTCACAATGATTTATTTTTCTGGGAAAAAAAGAAAATAAGAGGTCCAACCCAGTGCTTACCCTGGGTGTTATGTAGCAGTAAAGCTAGGCTGGCAGGCCTGTACTGTACCCTGGCTACATATGACAGCCCTCTTTCTTTAATCTGTCTCATGAGTGGAGGAAGCTTGTGATCAGATGCCTGGCAGCCACAGACCGGTTAAAGGTTTTGCCCACAATTTTCAATCAATCGGGGATGCACTTATGGGCTGCTTCTCCTTGACCTTTCTGTCCAATTTTTCCCAAACAAGCTTGATTTTATTTCTCTTGTTGTTAAATGGAAATAATTTGTTCACCTGTTTATTTAGCCAAATATGGCTTTTTTATTAACTCCAAAATTTGGTCACTATCCTGTGAAGTAAAAGATCATTTTAACTTCTGACTATTCACTTCTTACCTTGTGCCATTTGAGGTTATTTACAAAAGTTAAACTGCTTAAATTACACTTTGTGTAACACAGAGTGTTAAAACATGAGTAAAGTGTCGTAAAACTTTTGACCGGTAGTGTATTTTTCTTCTTTAAAACTTTTCCTCCACCCCGCTCACTCCCTCTCTCCTCTCCTCCACCCTGCTCACTCCCTCTCTCCTCTCCTCCACCCCACTCACTCCCTCTCTCCTCTCCTCCACCCCGCTCACTCCGTCTTTCCTCTCCTTCACCCCGCTCACTCCCTCTCTCCTCTTCTCCACCCCACTCCCTCTCTCTTCTCCTCTACCCCGCTCGCTCTCTCTCTCCTCTCCTCCACTCCGCTCACTCCCTCTCTCCTCTTCTCCACCCCACTCCCTCTCTCTCTCCTCTCCTCCACTCCGCTCACTCCCTCTCTCCTCTTCTCCACCCCACTCCCTCTCTCCTCTCCTCTACCCCGCTCGCTCTCTCTCTCCTCTCCTCCACTCTGCTCACTCCCTCTCTCCTCTTCTCCACCCCACTCCCTCTCTCCTCTCCTCTACCCCGCTCGCTCTCTCTCTCCTCTCCTCCACTCCGCTCACTCCCTCTCTCCTCTTCTCCACCCCACTCCCTCTCTCCTCTCCTCTACCCCGCTCCCTCTCTCTCTCCTCTCCTCCACCCCGCTCACTCCCTCTCTCCTCTCCTGCACCCCGCTCCCTCCCCCTTTCCTCTCCTCGGCTCTCTCTTCACCCCCCCCTCAGGAGTTGGAGTGGTTGATGGAGATTAACCGCCTGACACATCGCTTGTTGTCCAAGCACATGACTCTGGACAGCTTTGACGCCATGTTCCGCGAGGCCAATCACAACGTCTCCGCCCCTTATGGACGCATCACGCTGCATGTCTTCTGGGAGCTCAACTTCGACTTCCTGCCCAACTACTGTTACAACGGCTCCACCAACCGGTGTGTGTCTGTGTGTGTGTGTGTGCGTGTGCGTGTGTGTGTACGCATGTGTGTGTGTGTGTGCGTGTGCATGTGTGTCTTTTGCTAAATGTTGCACCAAATGTGGCTGAATCACTGATGTCACTGATGATCTCATTCAGGTTTGTTAGGACAGCCATCCCCTTTACCCAGGAGCCTCAGCGGGACAAGCCAGGCAACGTCCAGCCGTACTACCTGTACGGGTCAAAGGTAAACCCCACCCCCCACACAGCACAGCATTAACACAGCACATCATAGTACATTAGCGCTGATTTGTGATATTAGCGCTGGTTTGTGATATTAGCGCTGGTTTGTGATATTAGCGCTGGTTTGTGCTATTAGCGCTGGTTTGTGATATTAGCGTTGGTTTGTGATATTAGCGCTGGTTTGTTATATTAGCGCTGGTTTGTGATATTAGCGCTGGTTTGTGATATTAGCGTTGGTTTGTGATATTAGCGCTGGTTTGTTATATTATCTCTCCCTGTTTTCTACAGCCGCTGAACATCGCCTACTCGCACATCTACAGCTCCTACAGGAACTTTGTGGGACCCCCACACTTCAAGACCATCTGCCGTCTCCTGGGATACCAGGGCATCGCCGTGGTGATGGAGGAGCTGCTGAAGATCGTTAAGAGCCTGGTACGATCCGTCCGCCTGTGTGTCTGACTTCTTGCACAATCTGCAGCTCTGTGACTAAGAGTTTCAAACATACTCTGTCAGCTTTATTTCTCTTTTCAAATTCAAATTCAAATGCACTTTACCGGTCTGAGCACACATAGGTACAGTATAGCTAAAGCATCAGCATAAGTAGTTCATACCTTAAACCCTAAACTAATGAATAAAGCTGCTGTATTTGTCTCTCAGCTCCAGGGTACTATTCTGCAGTATGTGAAGACTCTTATCGAGGTTATGCCCAAGATCTGCAGACTGCCACGCCATGAGTATGGCTCACCAGGTGAGATTACCTGTCAGCCAGTCTGCAGGTGAGAGCACGGCTGTTTTATAAAGCTTTGCCAGGTGAGGTTACCTGTCAGCCAGTCTGCAGGTGAGAGCACGGCTGTTTTATAAAGCTTTGCCAGGTGAGGTTACCTGTCAGCCAGTCTGCAGGTGAGAGCACGGCTGTTTTATAAAGCTTTGCCAGGTGAGGTTACCTGTGTTCCAGTCTTTAAGGAAGATCACTGTAGTGTTTAATGAGGTTCTGCAGGTCATAGCGATGCTGGATTTACCTGAGCTGATAGAAGTGAAATAAAGCCTGTACATACTAGCCTGAGCTCTGCCAGGTGAGGTCATGTGAGTGATCAGATGTATCAGGTGTGATGTCACGTGTATATAGTACAGTTAGGAGGAAGTGATCTTTAATGTTAATGAATACACAAAACCACAGTGCTGTTATCATTGGGTGCGTTATACTAATTATATTGATAAAGACAGATAGAGAGAGAGAGGCTGAGAAGGACGAGCAGAGTGAGACATTGGGAGGAGAAGAAAGAGAAATAAGGAGAGCAAGTGAGAGATGGTGTGATGGTGTAAGAGAGAGGAATGGAGAGAGAAATGGAAAATGGAGGAAGAGAAAGGGATTGAGGGAGAAAGAGTGATGGAGGCAGAGAGAGATTGAGAGATGGAGAGATAAATGGAAAATGAAAGATGGAGGAAGAGAGGGAGAAAGAGTGATGGATGTAGAGAGAGAGAGAGAGCTGGAGGGAGAGAGAGCTGCAGAGAGAGAGAAATGTAAAATGGAGGGAGATTGAGACGTAAAGGGACATGTTGCACCTGCAGGCATCCTTGAGTTCTTCCACCACCAGCTGAAGGACATCATTGAGTACGCCGAGCTAAAGACCGACGTCTTCCAGAGCCTGAGGGAGGTGGGGAACGCCATCCTCTTCTGCCTGCTGATCGAGCAAGCACTGGTGAGGCTGTCACCTGGTCTCTGTGAAGGCCTATCACAGGTCACATGACACATGAGTAATCTAATATACACACATCGCTCACCTGACACTAAAAGAAAATAATAATAATACATTAAAAGAAAGAAAAAGAAAAATTGTGAGTAATTGGTTTGCTTTGCATGCAGCTACACAGTAATGGAAACCAACGGAAACCAAGTAAACCCTCTAATTGGTAAATGATGTCGTTTGAGGTTGTTTTCAAACAGGATTGATTCTGGTCCTTTAAAGATGCAGTTTGACAGTAATGTAAGCAGTGGCTGAGAGACTGTGTGATTTATGTGACACACTGATAGACAGTGTGGGAGATTTTTACTAACCATAGAGAATGGGAGACAAGTGGTTCAATGAAGTGTTTGGCTGTGTGCAAGTGAAATTGTTCATGTACATAAATGTGCTGTATATATGTGTGTGTGTGTGTTAATGCGTGTGTTCCGGGGTTTAATGAGATTGATTCTTCCTGAAACAAACTCTATTTCTCGTTACACGCTGCCAACTACTACAGGTGGTAAGAAAATTAGGTCATTTCCATGGTAACGCAAGCAAAAAAGAAAACCATCAATCACACATCGGTTTCAGTTTCCGTGTTTTATCACTTGGTTAATTTTTTTATTAAAATTTTATTAAAATCTTCAATGGTTGCCATGGAAACAGGAGTGTTAGTTTGCTCAATTGAGTTTATCTGGGGGCTACTTGTCAGAGTGCCAAACCAAGAAAAATAAATTCAAAAGGATATTTTAATAAAGGTGATTTTATGCACCTGTAATAATTCCATTGAAGAAAGTGTATTAGCCCATCCTGGAGAGAGGATGCTGTTCTGCGTTATCTAGGCCCTCCCTCCTCAATATCCCTGGCTTCCATGGCAACAGTGACCATCTCTTTCTCGCTGTTCTGCACCTCTGCTTTCAGGTCGCATTTCTCCACCTGTCGCATTAGTCTGCATGTGCTGTGCGTTTCTCTGCCTGTCGCATTCGTCTGCATGTGCTGTCGCGTTTCTCTGCCTGTCGCATTCGTCTGCGTGTGCTGTGCGTTTCTCTGCCGTCTCCGTCCGTGTGCCTCTCTGTGAAGGCGCTCCGCCGTCTGCATGCTGATGTCATCAGTACTTCCTGTTCCAGTCTGTTGTGTGTCTGTGGTGACACTCTTAAACTCACCCTGTGAGAGTGGAGGCTCTGGGCTCCACATTGTGCCCTGTGAGAGTGGAGGCTCTGAGCGCCACACTGTCCCCCGTGAGAGTGGAGGCTCTGATCTCCACACTTTGCCCTGTGTGAGTGGAGGCTCTGAGCTCCACATTGTGCCCTGTGAGAGTGGAGGCTCTGAGCTCCACACTGTGCCCTGTGTGAGTGGAGGCTCTGAGCTCCACATTGTGCCCTGTGAGAGTGGAGGCTCTGAGCTCCACATTGTGCCCTGTGAGAGTGGAGGCTCTGAGCTCCACACTGTGCCCTGTGTGAGTGGAGGCTCTGATCTCCACACTGTGCCCTGTGTGAGTGGAGGCTCTGATCTCCACACTGTGCCCTGTGAGAGTGGAGGCTCTGAGCTCCACATTGTGCCCTGTGTGAGTGGAGGCTCTGAGCTCCACATTGTGCCCTGTGTGAGTGGAGGCTCTGAGCTCCACATTGTGCCCTGTGTGAGTGGAGGCTCTGAGCTCCACACTTTGCCCTGTGAGAGTGGAGGCTCTGGCTGCATTCCGATTGCAACTTTTCCTTGACCTCACCAGAAAACGTCACAGGGGTCAAGGAAAATTTGGAAGGAGAGATTTACAAGGACTCTATCGTAACTGTGTAATTCAAACCTCCTTCTCTATCTTGCGTCATGGTGCGACGTCCAGTCGTATTGACGTGACTGTACAACATAGCAAACTACAACTTCACAAAAAATTACGACAAAAGGCGCATCATTGCCGTCTGTATTTCACTTGAACCGTTCATTTATTTCAGCGAAATTTAGCCTCTTAATAAATTTGGTCTATTGTCTGATTGTGTCATTGTTTGTTTACTTTATATTATAAGCTAATACTAACCAACAATTCATGTTTAGATTTCTGGAATTTCTCAGATGTTCGCTTTGTTGTTTGAATTTGATTATTCGGTAGGTCCCGGAAAACCCAGATGCTTATGAAAACATTGGCGGCATTGCATTGTGGGACGCGAATACTTTCTGAAAAGGATAGTTCAGAGCATCCTTTTGTGAAAGGACGGATAAAAGGAATTGCTCCTTTCCTTCTCAATATAAGAAATTTGAACAGTTGTTAGCATGGCTGCCCGGGAAACATTTCCAGTTCATGCGGCGATCTAAAGGATCCTTCCTTGCTCGAATTTGACTATTGGAATGCAGCCATTGGTCCTCTGTGTGTCTCTGTGCCAGACCTGACTAGTTGAGAGAAGAATATGGGATTTTGCTCCTGACCCTCATTGCCCCGGTTTACACTCAACATTTCATCCCAGACGTTGCATTTCTAATCCTGCTGTTATGGGATCTGAATGAAGGACATCCCATGATGAGCACGTGGGACTCGGCCTGTAGCGCTGGTTGCATTGTCGCATGGAACAGGAGAAATGCGACCTCTAAATGCGCAGAACTGGATATGCGGCACGTGACACGTAAACACATGACCACATGTTTCACGGACAGACACCCTATTCATCTGCGGTGCTGTATGGGATAAGAGTGTAAACAGGGCCTTTTAAAGCAGGTTTTTAGCAGCGCTGTTCTTTTGCTGTATCAGATTTTCAGTTTTTCCTCCTTTTACACCGCTGTCTGAAGACGCATGTGTGCGAGCGAGTGTGCAAAACAGTGTGAGTGTGTGAGCATGCGTGTGAGTGAGCAGACCAGCGTGCGAGTGAGCGAGTGTGTGAGCATGCGTGTGAGTGAGCAGACCAGCGTGCGAGTGAGCGAGTGTGCGAGCATGCGTGTGAGTGAGCAGACCAGCGTGCGAGTGTGCGAGAAGGCGTGTGAGTGAGCAGACCAGCGTGTGAGCATGCGTGTGAGTGAGCAGACCAGCGTGCGAGTGAGCGAGTGTGCGAGAAGGCATGTGAGTGAGCAGACCAGCGTGTGAGCATGCGTGTGAGTGAGCAGACCAGCGTGCAAGTGAGCGAGTGTGCGAGCACGCGTGTGAGTGAGCAGACCATCGTGTGAACATGCGTATGAGTGAGCAGACCAGCGTGTGAGCGTGTCCTAAATCAGCGCTCAGCATGCAGACTCAGTCACACCCCCCTGCTGTTGTTCATTCTCAGTCCCAGGAGGAAGTGTGTGACTTACTACACGCTGCACCCTTCCAGAACATTCTCCCCCGCGTCTACATCAAAGGTAATAAAACTGCTTACTAACCTGATTAATACACTTTCATTTTCTGCTCAATGGATCCAGAAAATATTTCAAATGAAATGGGAGTGATTTATTGTTTAATGATTGATGTTAGATTTATTTATAGTGATGAATTGCTCATTGACTGAGTTCTTGATTTGTCGATTGATTGATTTATTGCTTGATTGATTGATGATCGAGTGATTTGTTGATTGATCATTGATTAATGTATTGCTTGATTGATGGAGTGATTTATTTATTCATTAATGATTTTATGATTGAGTGATTGATTTATTGCTTGATTTTTGGATGATTAAGTGCTCGATTGATTGATTTATTGATTGATTTATTGATTGATTTATTGATTGATTTATTGATTGATTTATTGATTGATTTATTGATTGATTTATTGATTGATTGATTGATTGATTTATTTATTGATTGATTTATTGATTGATTTCCTCTATAGAGGGGGAGCGTCTGGAGGTGAGGATGAAGAGGCTGGAGGCGAAGTATGCTCCCCTTCATCTGGTACCCCTAATCGAGAGGCTGGGGACCCCACAGGTGAGCCACACCCCTCTCCCCCCCCCAGGCTGAGTCCATCTCACAGAACCCCCCCACCCTCCTCCAAAAATAATAAAAACAAAAAGTGCTTTACTGGATTCCACAAAGCAAAGCGACTCTGGTGTAGAATCCATCCAGGAACTGACGTGTGATTATTGTGTTGCGTTCTCATGTATATTTCTTCTCCTGCTTGTCACTGTTTGTTTAGCTGTGGGCAGCTATGAGGGGTGTGGTTTATAACTGTTTGTTTAGCTGTGGGCAGCTATGAGGGGTGTGGTTTATAACTGTTTGTTTAGCTGTGGGCAGCTATGAGGGGTGTGGTTTATAACTGTTTGTTTAGCTGTGGGCAGCTATGAGGGGTGTGGTTTATAACTGTTTGTTTAGCTGTGGGCAGCTATGAGGGGTGTGGTTTATAACTGTTTGTTTAGCTGTGGGCAGCTATGAGGGGCGTGGTTTATAACTGTTTGTTTAGCTGTGGGCAGCTATGAGGGGTGTGGTTTATAACTGTTTGTTTAGCTGTGGGCAGCTATGAGGGGTGTGGTTTATAACTGTTTGTTTAGCTGTGGGCAGCTATGAGGGGCATGGTTTATGACTGTTTGTTTAGCTGTGGGCAGCTATGAGGGGTGTGGTGTTATAACTGTTTGTTTAGCTGTGGGCAGCTATGAGGGGTGTGGTTTATAACTGTTTGTTTAGCTGTGGGCAGCTATGAGGGGTGTGGTTTATAACTGTTTGTTTAGCTGTGGGCAGCTATGATGGGTGTGGTTTATAACTGTTTGTTTAGCTGTGGGCAGCTATGAGGGGCGTGGTTTATAACCCTTTCGTTTTGCCTTTTCTTGTCGTGTTCCGTCCGCGCAGCAAATCGCGATCGCACGCGAGGGGGACCTGCTGACGAAGGAGCGGTTGTGTTGCGGTCTCTCCATGTTCGAGGTCATCCTCACACGCATACGCAGCTACCTGCAGGATGGGGTGTGGCGCGGGCCGCCGCCCACCAACGGCGTGATGCACGTGGACGAGTGCATGGAGTTCCACCGGCTCTGGAGTGCCATGCAGTTTGTGTACAGCATCCCTGTGGGGACCCACGAGTTCACCGCAGAGTAAGAGCTCCCCCGTACCCCCAAATCAGAGCCTGCCGTCAGCTCCATTACAGAGCTCCCCCGTACTCCCAAATCAGAGCCTGCCGTCAGCTCCATTACAGAGCTCCCCCGTACCCCCAAATCAGAGCCTGCCGTCAGCTCCATTACAGAGCTCCCCCGTACCCCCAAATCAGAGCCTGCCGTCAGCTCCATTACAGAGCTCCCCCGTACCCCCAAATCAGAGCCTGCTGTCAGCTCCACTACAGAGCTCCCCCGTACCCCCAAATCAGAGCCTGCCATCAGCTCCACTACAGTTACACAACAGGAACGCCACTCAAATACAATCAATCCATGCTTTTTAAATTCTGTTGATTGAATTTTAATTAATTTCCAGAATTCCCTGAACTGAATTGAAATTGTCCAACACCCTGCTCTCAGTGACAGACACGCTGTTTAGAAGGCAGGTCCACACTTTATGAAGTTATGAAGTTAAAGCATTGTGAAGCAGCTTCAGTTAGAAGTACCCTAACAGGGTAGTGACATCACTAACAGCGCAGAATGGAGGTGTGACCTCACTAACAGGACAGAATGGGGGTGTGACATCACTAATGGGACAGAATGAAGGTGTGACATCACTAACAGGACAGAATGGAGGTGTGACATCACTAACAGGGCAGAATGGGGGTGTGACATCACTAATGGGACATAATGGAGGTGTGACATCACTAACAGGACAGAATGGAGGTGTGACATCACTAATGGGACAGAATGGGGGTGTGACATCACTAACAGGACAGAATGGGGGTGTGGCATCACTAACAGGACAGAATGGGGGTGTGACATCACTAACAGGACAGAATGGGGGTGTGACATCACTAACAGGACAGAATGGGGGTGTGGCATCACTAACAGGACAGAATGGGGGTGTGACATCACTAACAGGACAGAATGGGGGTGTGACATCACTAACAGGACAGAATGGGGGTGTGGCATCACTAACAGGACAGAATGGGGGTGTGACATCACTAACAGGACAGAATGGGGGTGTGACATCACTAATGGGACAGAATGGAGGTGTGACATCACTAACAGGACAGAATGGAGGTGTGACATCACTCACAGGACAGAATGGGGGTGTGCCATCACTAACAGCACAGAATGGGGGTGTGACATCACTAACAGCACAGAATGGAGGTGTGACATCACTAACAGGACAGAATGGGGCTGTGACATCACTAACAGGGCTGAATGGGCGTGTCCGATGGATGTACAGGTAACAGAGGAAACCAGATTATTACCCGGGCGGTTCTGAAGCCCTGCGAGGGTTAAATATGAGATCCGGTCCGGTCCGGTCCAGTAAGAACCTGTTTGTGTCCTGTCCCGGCAGGCAGTGCTTTGGAGACGGGCTGAACTGGGCTGGCTGCTCCATCATTGTGCTGTTGGGTCAGCAGCGCCGCTTTGATCTTTTCGATTTCTGCTACCATCTGCTCAAAGTGCAGCGGCAGGACGGCAAGGACGAGATCATCAAGAATGTGGTGAGTGTGTCCTCCAAACACACATATACACACACAAACACACTCATACACACACACGCACACACACTCAGCGTTATCTACACTCACATACACATACATACACACACACTCAGCGTTATCTACACTCACATACACATACATACACACACACACACACACACACACACACACACTCAGCGTTATCTACACTCACATACACACATACACACACACACACACTCAGCGTTATCTACACTCACATACACACACTCACATACACATACACACATACACACACACACACACACTCAGCGTTATCTACACTCACATACACATACACACACACACACACTCACACTCATAGTTATCTATACATGTACACACACACACACACACGCACATATGTACATCCACACACAGACTTATACACGCACACACACACACACACGCATGTACATACACGCACACACCTATACACATACATCCACAAATACACGTGCACGTGCAAACACAGATAGATGCACACACATTCACTCACTCATGCAAATACACACATGTACATACCTGCTTACAGGCATGCTTAAACACATGTGATTCCATCTCGGGATTTGTCTTTTATTATTGTCATGTTACCTTTGAAGGTGACCTTTATAAAAAGATTACGCGTACTGTATGAAGGGAACAGCTTGTGTATTATATAAAACCACATCATCATTATCATGTCAACTGTTGAAAAAAACTTTTCATTTAAAATATTTTAGAATATTGTGGATTGTATTTTATTTTTTTAACAACAGTGTTTCTTTATAGATTAGTTTGGTTACCTTTTAGACTGGTACACCTGTTTAAAACTTGGCTTGGTTTTGGCTCTCCCTACAAATTGGATATGTTCACATTTGTGTAGAAACGGAATTAAAGGTTGAATTACACGTTCATCTTTGAACAGCAATATGTTGACACTTTATTGTCCTCCTCCCTCCAATTCAAGTATAAGTGTCTCTTTTGTGAAGATTAATTTATTTAGGTTATTATTAATGCAAAAGGAGCTTTATGAGAGAACTGTCATTCTCTTCCCCCACACAGCCCTTGAAGAAGATGGCCGACCGTATCAGGAAGTACCAGATCCTGAACAACGAAATCTTCGCCATCCTGAACAAGTACATGAAGGCCGTGGAGACGGACAGTTCTACCGTAGAACACGTCCGCTGTTTCCAACCACCTATTCACCAATCCCTGGCCACTACCTGTTGAGAAAAACTCCTCCCCCCCCCCCCCCAAACACACCACACCCCCGGTCCCTAGGCACATTGCTTTAGCCCCACCCACAAACTCTCTGGTCTGTATCTCTATTAGAGCAGAACTCATCACCTGGTTCATTCTGAGACGTAATGTAGTTTTAACAGTCTCCTTTACCCCCCCTCCTCTCCCCCCCTTCCAGATTCATGCCTTTCAATCCTTACACAGGTACAGAGAATAAGGGCGGGGATCCATCACAGGTAACCCCAGCAACCAGGTGAACAGGAACGCCCCGCCCTTCCTCAAGCGCGAGGGAGCGTTGCACGTTTCCCACACTTCGTACAAAAAGAAAAGGGTCGTGTCTGCTTTGTGCTGCTTTGTGCTGCTGAAACCATCCTAAAACACGAACACTTCATCCTCCCACAGATTACCCCTTAGCAACAGACCATTTCACAAGGTTGTCAAGCAGCATCCGCAAACTATAAAATGATCAGATCGACAAATTTGGCCATGGGCAGAATGCATGGGGCCTCGTTCAGTATAGCTGCACTGAGCTCCACTGAGCATTCATTCATCCCTTTGTTTCTTTCCTGAACCAGCTTTATTTTATTTATGGTTTCAGTAGCCAGCATCCAGATGCCTTTTGTTCAAGGTTGAGAACAGGTCGCTTTCTTGTTAGATTGAATCAAACCCCGAGAGGGAGAACGATACGCATTGCTGCTTCAGTTGCTCTGATTTGCTTTGGTTTGGTTGCTTTTCCATGACATTTGATCTCACTGTGTTGACTACAATACAGCTCCTCACAAACCCTTTGTAAATATTTGTTTAATGTTTCATTGTTTTAATGTCGCTAATTTGAAATCTAATGAAGTGCACTGCCTTTGCTCACTTTACTCCCAGGAGAAGAATCTTCACAAATTCTCCATTTTATTTTAGACTTCAAGTAAGAACATGGGATGCTGACCCTTACAGAATCAGCACAGCTGTAGGCTGTACAGTTTATGTGAGGAACCCTGAACCCTGAACCCTGAACCCTGAATCTTTCACTACTGCAGTCCTGGCCCTCATATTATGTTCCATATATACCCCCCCCCAACCCTCGACATTGAGTGTCCAATAAGCTTTAATGGGGTGAAAGTTCACCTGGAATAACCAATCAGAACTTGTGCCCTTCATAGTGGAACAAAACCTGATTCATTCATCAAAAAAAACACAGACACAGGAGATACAGTTAACTGGGAGGAAGTGACCAGCCGGTGGGTGCAGATAATTCAGTAAGTTAGCATGTTTTTTTTAATTGAGCGAAAAAGGACAAAATAAAGAGACGAGAGCATTGATCACGTTTACGGGCGAGGATTCTGCCTCCTCTTACTGAGGGAAGATTTGTTTTGAAGAGTACCCGAGTACCGCCACCTGCCGTCTCCCCACCAGCCTTCCGTCAGGTCAGACTAACGTGCGTAAAACTCCGGAGTACCGGAGAAACAAACGCCCTGACGCTTACCCTTAAAACACCCTCTTTTCAAAACAGAAAATAGTACATAGTACAGGTTCAGGATTTAAAAGATGTTGAAACTATAGGTTCCCGTCATTGTGCGCGTCACATAATGTTATGTGATTTTGGTTTTTTTAATTGCTGTATTGTACAGAGAACAGCTTCTGACGGTGGTATGTTAATGTTGACCCCTGACCCCTGACCCCTGACCCCACAGAACCTCCACCCTGTGGGGGGAGGACAGTGTAAATACCAGCTCCATCAAATCCTCATATACATAACCACTGAAGAGATATATATATGAAAGATGCCAGATCACCACTCTGGGTTTTTTTGCTTTTATTTATTGTAATTTTTTTCTCTGGTTTTCTGGCTTCAGAATTGAATATAAGGATGCACCCCTTCTCCACTGCTGTAAATTCCATTGACAAAATGAAGTACTGAGTGTTGTAATGGTTTTTGCTTTTTGTTTGAATAATTATAATATTGATCTTTTAATCTGTATCCTCATAATTGCTGTTGATTATACTTCTGACAAGAAATGTCATCTATTTTTGCAAGTCAGATTCTTAATGCTGTTTGTCTGTAAAACAGTTTTTTATTCTTTCGATATGCAAAACGCAGTGATGTTATTGCACCTTTCAGGCCTGGGAAACCCCAACAGAGAAAGAGGTGGAATTTTATCCAGACGTGATTGGTTGAAATATTTCTCACAAGCAAATTGCCTCGAATAGAACCACAGCGCTAGCGTAACCATAGTAACCACGGTAAAAATGGGGAGGAGTTGAATGGTAGCCTTTAAAACTATAGACCGATCAGATTATTCTCTTGAGTAAAAATCATCTGTCCTTTTTCACCCGTTACTCCAACAGGGAGAGCAGTTTGGACACAAGTCAGTATTTGCAGTAATTGGCTTTTTACTTTCAGTGTTACCAAATCATACATTTAATATATATGTCTATTTTCCATTTTATATTTGACTGAATGACATTTTTAGTATAAAAAAAAAGTCTTAAACAAAAATGCATGGCAGCTTCTGTTGTGAAGTTTTTATTTTTAATGTGTCCTTAGTCTTAATTTAGCATTTTATTTTTAAGTTTTTGTTTTAAGAAATTTTGATTGTTTTTTTAAGTAGTGGTTTCCACTGTTCCTTAATAGATATTTATTAATACAATTATATTTTATTTTTTTTAAAGGGGTGAACATTTAAATTGAAGAAGAAAAAAAAAAACAATGAAGCATAATTTTAAAATGTTAGCATGGCAGGTGTAATTTATTGTGGTCATGGCGTGTTTGTGACATGGAGGTTTTGTTCATATTGTTGTACGAGTGATCATGTTCTGGAGTATAAAAGAGAAAATAAACTACACAACAAACAGTCCATCGGAGGAACTGAAATAATGTTGTATTTCCATGAAATAAAAATAAAAAATCTAACTGAAATCTGTCTGAATTTTGTATCCAAAGTATTATTGTGGTTTGTAGGTTACACATAAAAACACATTTTGGAACAGCACAATCTGGCCAGTTTATATTTTAAAATTAATTCTCAGTCCAGCACTTATGTACATTCTTATAGCGTAGTACTGGATATATAAATGAATAATAAGCAAAAATACATTTCGCAATATTTTATGCATTTGTTTATCTCCAATTTGAAATTCCCAGACCCGTTCCGCAGTCTGCCTGATGGTCTGCATTTACTCATCCAGACCGCTTGGGGGCAGTGTGTACTATTCAATCTGCACTCGTGATCGGGGCCGGAACCAATGAGGACGGGGGTTGACGTTTAAAAAGGAGCCGCAGAACTGGGGCTGATAGTAACGCATCAGAAGGCAGCTCGGAAACACAGCGGAGGTTGAAGCGCCTGGGACAGTAATTACTCGCTGAAATAAGACTCCGGTAAGTGTCGTAATTGTGAATGCTCTGTAGCCGTAGCTAGTGAAGATATAGTTAGCGCTTCGTTTGTTAAATTGCTAAACTACTGTCATCGCTGGTTAACTAATGTTCGGTAAGTTACGGAGCAAATGCGAGCAGGATTGCTGGCTCACTAAAGTATCATAACCGTGAACTAACGTTAAATGCTTTGCGTGTTTTTAAAAGACCAATTACGATTGTAATCGGTCTGGCGGTTGTACTAAGTTAGATAAAAGTTTACGAGCGTCATTGCGCCAATGTTACTAGCTAAGTTAGTCGGCAAACTCACTACTTTTAGCATTATTTTCATGGTTGAGCGTTTCGTTATCTAGTTGTATTCACTCCATTAACACACGTTATAACGTTATTATGGAATTGGATGTAACGGTTGATGTTTTTCCCCACAGTTTGCCTGAAAGATGACCACGTTGATTTATATTGATCAGGAGAATGGCGCTCTTCGCACGCCCGCTCCTTCCAAACTGCGAGGGAGGCTCTTCTCCGCCCCGGGTACTGCGGCTCACCTGTTTGGCTTTATTAATGTTCATTTCACCTGCGTCATATTGGCAAAACCGTGTTTATTTTTGTACTGTTGTCCTTGTAAGGGAGTACCGCAGCGGACACCTGCTTAAAGACCCCCGCGTCTGAAAAGCCCCGGGTTGCTGTTCCTCCGCAATCCAGTCGCAGAGCTCTGGGGACCGTCAACAAGCTGGTGTCCACTCCGTCCGTCTCTCTGACCGGCCGCGATAAGAACAAAACTTCAGCGATACCAACGGTTGGGTTATTGCTTACTTTTGTGTGTCTATTGTCCTAAACGTGTCCGTGTTAACGATGCTCAACAAGGTTGCTTTTTCCTTCTACTTTTCAGCAAAAAGTGAAAACTAAGCCACAGAAAACGGAGGAAGAATATCCAGAAGTTGAAAAGCTAATTACATACAACCCCCTGGGTAAATCTTTACAGATGTTCATACTTGCAGAGATGTGTGTGTCAGGCCGCTGGTCTATTAAGGTCCGTGAACCTTGTGCCGTTTTTAAATGCCCTTTTGTAATTTCTCTGGTTCGTGTTATTCAAATGATAACCAAATTGTAAACCTGGGTCTACATTTATTGAAAGGATTAAGTTTTCTGATTAGCAAAAATGTTACCTCTGCTTGAACAGCTTACTAATACCTGCTCTTACACGCATCCTGGTTTCAGAATTTCTGTCCTACGAGGTTCCAGAGGAGGTTCGGCTTAGCCACCTGAGTCTGGCTGGTCTAGCGCGTCTCCCAGACAACCACGTTCTGCCAGAGGAGGAGTTTCAAATGATTGACATGTATCAACAGCTGTCTCCCATGGAAATGCCCATAGGTGTGTAAGAATGATTGACTGCTGGGTCACTGCGTAAATTCTTGCTTGGCATAAACGTTTCCACCTGGCCACCTCGAGGATGTGAAATGAGTACATTTTTATGCTTCTTGCAACCTATCACGTTGCTTTAAAAAAAACAAAACGTACCCCTCAGGTTGGCTGTAGATCTGTTAAATGTGCACAGGAGAATTTTATTTATTAGTATATTGTGACTGACTCATGTTTCTGTATTTCCTTGCATGATTGCCCCTGTATTGACACCTGTCTTTGTAACAGGGGATTTCTCTGCTGAGCTGGACTCCTTCTTACAGACCATCAGTGAGCTCACAGTCGATCTGCCCCCAGAGCCTGAATACTAGATGTTTTATGTGTGGTTTTTATTTTACCTTATTAATAGTTTTGTGTTAACCTTCCTGCAGACCGCCAGCAAGCTGCATCTGCCTCCAGAGTCTTGATACTAATGTTTCATGTGTGTTTATTTTACCATAATAAAGTTTTTCACTTTTGCCTCCAAGTTCATGATCTAGACTATGAATGTTGGAAGAAAGTGATTTTAAGATATTCATGCACAAATAAAATGGGATAACTTGATCTAGAAACAGCTTATAGCACAAACCCTTTTTTATTTCTATCCACCCCCCTGAGATTAGTCTTGTGGGATGGAATCACATGTTCTACTTCTGTGCTAAATTGGATGGGGAGTCAAGTCTCCTCTTCGGTTTCAAACCTACAGGTTCTGTAGTAGAACTGGGCCTCATAACTGTCTCCTGAGGTGATGCAACAGCTGCATTTAAGTGTTGCCTCAGAAGTAGCCAACCAGCCGAGTACTAAACCCTACTGCTTGGGTTTACATGTTCATGTGCGGCTTCCAAATTTTTAGGACGTGGAACCCTATGATTACAATTCTGGCCACTGTTGGCACCCCTGGTAAAGATGTGTAAAAAGGGTTATAAAAAATTAACTTGATGTCACTGGAAAAAAAATTAGAAAAATCCAACCTTTAATTGAAGCAGTTGAGGAAAAAAAAAAAAAAACCTCAAGAAATTATTGCCACCCCTGTGTTAATATATAGAATAGTAGTCTTTTTTTATATATATTTGGTCATATCCTTTGCATGCCATGACTTCCTGATGTCTGTGACCCAACAACATCAAAAGACTATCTTATTTTCTGGTACCCTTACAAGCGATACTATAATATCTGCATTTGAATGGATCTCTATGGGAATTGTGGGGTGGGACTAGATTCAGCTGTAAATTACACGAACAGTATGGAATACATGGTTGGCTAAATGGCTTTAAGTCATCAAAGGTCTAACGTTGCTCTGCTGCCAGAAATACAGTAGATATGGATGGATAACTTGAAGGGTTTCTTCTGGCTTATTTTTCCATAGAGTTCAATAGGAAAATTTATCAGGAGAAACAACCCTTGCAGTGATCGATCCATATCTACTGCATATCTGGCAGCAGAGTGACGGTTTGAGAGACCCATTAAAATGCAGAGATGTTATAGTAGGCAAAATTTTCTCTAAATATAGTATACTTTAAACCCCCATATGATACTTACTTTTGGGGTTTCGCTGAGTATATTCGGGAGCACACTTCAAGAAGTACGTAAACGTTTTGGGACACTTCCACAGTATGTTTGGAAAATAGTATGGAGGAAATGTTTTGCATAATAAACGGGAGACAGGACGCAATACATTGAGCTCCAATTCAGACACAGCCTAAGCGTGGGAAGGTTGAGAAAGTTCAGCGATTCCCTCTCCTGTCACTACAGCACAAAGCAGCCAATTCCACACAAGGCTCTGGGAGTCCCATAATCCTTCACTGTCGAACACTACTGTGGTCCTCAGTTTGATTGGGGAAAGCCAGCAGACCCTAAGGGAGGGTTTAGAGGCTGGTGTGAACGGCATGGTGATCTGAGCCTCGCTAAGCTACTGAGTGCTGTTTCTACTCTCGGCTCACGTGATCTTAAAACACTGCTTCTGTTACCTTTAGTAGTATCAGTTACTCTGAGCCTTGGTATCTACAGCAGGGGTGTACAACTTTAGCTCATAATGTTTGAGCTGGCATTTGTGTAAGCACCAGCTGCAGACTGCAAGTGTATCCTAAAGATGTTACTGAGCTCAAGTACAGGAGTGAACCTGAGTAGATTATAGAGCGGTCTGTCAGAAAACTAAAACTAAGGTAATTGGAACAAAAATCAGCCCGCCAGGACTAAATTGCGTGTAGGACTAAATCACACTCCTAAACTGAGTTTAGTGCATTTTCATTGACGGAACAGATTTATCATTCTGTTTTCCTGGATAAGTTGATAATCCTGTTTAGTGGAATACCTCCCTGGTACACAGGATCTGGGATCCACTGTCTTTAATCCTGTTTAGTGGAATACCTCCCTGGTACACAGGATCTGGGATCCACTGCCTTTAATCCTGTTTAGTGGAATACCTCCCTGGTACACAGGATCTGGGATCCACTGCCTTTAATCCTGTTTAGTGGAATACCCTCCTGGTACACAGGATCTGGGATCCACTGCCTTTAATCCTGTTTAGTGGAATACCTCCCTGGTACACAGGATCTGGGATCCACTGCCTTTAATCCTGTTTAGTGGAATACCCCCCTGGTACACAGGATCTGGGATCCACTGCCTTTAATCCTGTTTAGTGGAATACCTCCCTGGTACACAGGATCTGGGATCCACTGCCTTTAATCCTGTTTAGTGGAATACCTCCCTGGTACACAGGATCTGGGATCCACTGCCTTTAATCCTGTTTAGTGGAATACCCCCCTGGTACACAGGATCTGGGATCCACTGCCTTTAATCCTGTTTAGTGGAATACCTCCCTGGTACACAGGATCTGGGATCCACTGCCTTTAATCCTGTTTAGTGGAATACCTCCCTGGTACACAGGATCTGGGATCCACTGCCTTCCAGAGCTGCTAAATTCTCAACACCAATAATTACTCATTTCACTGCATCAGATTTTTTTAAAAATGTTTATGATTTATAATTTTCAGTTTTCCTTCCATAGTGGATATTTACAATATGTCATTTAAAAAACATGTATAAATACACTAATTGCCTTTCTTTTGAGTGAATTTACACATTTATCCCAGAAATGTACAAAACTTGCATCCTAACATCATAACCTGCAGAGAAAACCTCCATTACTGCTCTCATCACATGTCATAACCTGCAGAGAAAACCTCCATTACGGCTCTCATCACATGTCATAACCTGCAGAGAAAACCTCCATTACGGCTCTCATCACGTCATGACCTGCAGAGAAAACCTCCATTACGGCTCTCATCACGTCATGACCTGCAGAGAAAACCTCCATTACGGCTCTCATCACATGTCATAACCTGCAGAGAAAACCTCCATTACGGCTCTCATCACATGTCATAACCTGCAGAGAAAACCTCCATTACGGCTCTCATCACATCATGACCTGCAGAGAAAACCTCCATTACGGCTCTCATCACATGTCATAACCTGCAGAGAAAACCTCCATTACGGCTCTCATAATTTAATTTCCCTCATCGTCTTGGTTACATTCACATACACCAACAGGCTTTTCTACATGAATCTTGCCATCCGGTGGCTATTGTGAAAAATCTGGCTCCTCTAGCAGGGCTTCTTGTTCGGAAAGAGCCGTTATAATAGTGGCTAGCACCAGTGCCTGGAGGAGGACGGGCAGTTTATAGGGCTATGACCGAATACGATCCCTTCAGCCCTTTGAGGCGCATATTTGAGTCAACTTTATCAAAAAGTTTTAGAACAGGCAACCTTTTCTCACGAATGGGGAGCACTTAAAATCCCCGGATGAAACCCTTATTTCCAAGGTTTTGTTGAGGATTCAGGAGCACATTCATCCGACAATTTCAGGAAGTAAACCGGAAGTAAAAACTACAAATGGTAGAACAAGATGCAGGCCGTGACCGAATATGAACCCTTCCTCACTAGTTTGGAAAAAGTTTTGCAGGATTTCTTTCGCACACTGCTTGCAAAGTGAGGGGAGAGGGCGCATTGTACACAGGGGTCCGAGTGGACAGGGGGCAGGGAAGAGGGATCATTTTGGGTCATGGCCTAGGTTTGAGTGTGGATCAGAACATTAAATCATACAAGTACTAGGTGCTGTAGTAGAAGTACTGTTGGACGTGACATAACATTTCAGTTCATGGCCAGACGTGCGTTCAACTAAGCATAAATTAGCCACCGTTCACGAGCAAATCCAACTTGAGTCACATCTGGAGGTAGTCTGGATCCGACTCCTGCTGGGATCGGATCTGAATCTAAACGCTCCTACAAGCATCTGGTGTCGTTCTAACTTTACACCGACACAGGCAGCCATATATCAGATATACAGGAATCATCTTTCAATTGTATTGTATATGAGTGCAAACTGACCCGTAGTTAGCCTAGCCGTGAATGACCTCCTTGTCGAACGCATGCCAGGCTTATGCTAAATTCTCTTGTGTCTGAAAGGGTAAACTCATTAACAGCGCGCACACAGCTCCTCCGGCCGTACTGGCTGATCGCCCTCCTCATTGAGCCTCTGCCAAACAGACCGGATAGAACAGAGGAAAAGCCCAGTGCCACGCCACGCCACGCCACGCATCCATCCATAAATCAGGCGTTAATATGAATCCTCTCACGAGGAAATAAAGATCAGACATTCCATTAGTTAGCACATTGTCACATCCGTTCCAAAAATAAATAAATATATATATAACATTTCTACATTCAATTGTACTAAATTTTCAATATGTACATATATGCAAATATAAATCAATCCCATTTAAAAGCATGTGCATATAAATAAACCAGAGGTGGTTTGACACTGTTTCGGGGGCGGGGCCCAGCGGGTGGTCACTGCTTTTGCGTCGCCATGGCGATGCCCACTTGGGCGTGGCGGATGGTGCGTCCGTGCAGCTTGTATCCCTCCTGCTTGACCACCGCCACGGAGCCAGGCTCCGCCCCCTCGGCCGCCACGTGGCACACGACTTGGTGCTGGTAGGGGTCGTATTTGCCCCCCACGGGCGTCATCTTCACCAGACCGTGTTTTGTGAACATCCCCTCCAGCCTCTCCTGGACCCTCAACAGGCCCTGGCACACCCTCCGTAACCCTTCCACCTCCTGCGCCTCGCTCCCCAGCTCCCGCGCTGCGAGCTCCACCAGGTCCGCCACCTCCACCAGGTCCCGGCAGAAACTCTGGATTCCTATTGGTGGAAAGGAGGAGAGGGGGTGTGAAATGAGCATGGGAACAGGTTCCGGGGTGTGGGCGACAGGACTTGGGTCCATAATTCAGAATGTTATTTTACAAACCGGGGTTGCATCTCACCAAAAATCTTGGCATCCTCAACAAACTTTTGCGTTCTCCGCCGGACCAGGTCTGAATTGGCCAGTGCTTTATTGTACTTCTCCTGGAAAACACAACAAAGGCACACAAAAGATTCTCAGGCAGTGATTAAATTACTTTATCTTTGCAAGAAAAATCCCATATATCCAAAACAGAAAAACTCAAACTAAAAATGAAAAGTAGAAAGGGCGCCCCCTGCCTGTGGCCACTGATATTACCGTCAGGCTCTGGACTTGTTCTCCCAGCTTGGTGGCGCGCAGCTCCAGCGTCTGAATGTGGGTCACCGAGTGAGTCTGTTCGTCTGTGGTGTCGTCGCCATGGCAATCGTCCCCCGTGCTGCGGTGCTGGGCGGCAGTGCTGTACTCAAGCGGAACCCTGGATACACCATAGAAACCAGTGCGTTCAGAGCAGGGGTGTCAAACTCTGGCCCGCGGGCCAGATTATATTTGGCCCGCGAGATAATATCAAATTTCAATTTGAGTTGGCCCGCCGGTAACGCATGCACCGCTAATACTACAAATCCCAGAATGCTCTGCTAGTGCCTTGGCGCGTCAAGACCCGCAAGCATCTCCTCCTCTTAAGTATCTGACGCGTGTATCTACGTGGCTGGTTAACGGGTATTTACTTTTACGATATAACAGACAAACGCAGAAGCGGACGCACACCCGCGGTACATACGTTAAATAAAACGTAAACCAAATTTGTATAAAAATAAAAAATAAAGGCGATTGCAAACCCCCCCCCGTCAACAATTACAATCGAGGTCCGCGAAAATCCCAAGTATGGTTATATTTATAGTCTTAGAGCTACAACCGGCCCTTTGAGGGCAACCATAATGCTAATTTGGCCCGGGGTGAAAATGAGTTTGACACCCCTGGTTTAGAGGAAGCTTTAAAGGGTAAAACTGAGGTTCACAAAATACCGTCATAAAGCACAACTCTAATGTTCTCCCAGAGCTTAGTTTCTTAATAAAGGGAACCCTCTGAATTCTGTTTAATGGGGTTTGTTTTAACTGCAGGTGGCGAGAGAGAGCGAGAGAGAGTGAGAGAAAGAGAGTGAGCGATAGAGCGAGAGAAAGAGCGAGAGAAAGAGAGCGAGCGATAGAGCGAGAGAGACTAGGAAACGTTCACAGAGTTCAAACAAACATCTGCCCGCATACAAAATAAACAACAGCTTTTCAAATAAACAAAGCTAATTGGCCGCAAAATAGGCTTATTATACAAACAGTGGCGACTGGTTGCTGTAGATATTGATGGAGAAGGGAAAGATCTGTTCATTAGTCATTTATTCTCATTTATGTATCATTTTTAAAAACGTCTGTAGTCCGCTTTGATCAGCTTTGTTGGTTCTGATGCAAAAAAAAGATTTTTTTTGTCATGGTACTGCATCCTGAACAAGCGATACATTTTTTCAATAAAATCATTATTTTTTTTTTTTTTTTTTTTTTTTTTTTTTTTATTTTTATAAATCACTGGCCCAATCCCAACAACAACTCCACACACACAACACAACAACAACTGAAAAAAAAAAAAAAAAAAAAAAAAAAAAAACATAATAAATAAAATAAAAAAACAACGTTGCAACCCAACCATTTACATTGCAAGTCTGTACATATATAATAGTGTTGTTGTGATTATTTATACACAAGTTATTTTTTTAATAATGAGTAAAGTTGTGTGATGCTGTACAAATTAAAAAGAATCTAAAATAGTTATGCTTGATGCTGAAATTAACTATTTTGGTGTGAAATCCATAATCTCTTCTAAACTGTTTTATGAACCATGACAGCCTGTTAAGTGAGCAGTGACTTATGATCACTGAGCTGGGTTGTTGGGGTATGAGGTAGTGCCCTGCACGGGCCTATTATCTGGTTATTATCGGGCCTAGGGCTCCAGTGCAGGGCTCTAGTATGAGGTATAATAACCTCAGGACTTTCTGCTTCAAACTGGGCACGATCCTGTAGTGTAAAAGAGCTACAAAAGGGACAGACCAACACATCTAACCAGCTCAGTGACCAAGAAAGTGTGCAGTGCTTTTCATACGGTACAGGAAGGAGACTCGTCACTCCTGGGCATAGTGCGCGCATGATCGCACGCACGCACACGCACACGCCTAAAACAAACAGACCTTGAGAGTAACACGTAAATGAAGAAAACAGAAGTCAGCTCAGTCCACCACTTAAATTTACATCCTTTGGCAGATGCTCTTAACCACAGCAAAAAATATTTGCATTTCAGTAGAAGATCATTCAGGTATTTTACCAAGTAGACAAAGTCTCAAGACAAACGAGTACCGTCGTGTCCACACAATTTTATCCAAAAAATGTAAACCATTAAACAAGGAAAGTTGAAAGATTTCTCTATGAGACGAGGTCACTCCAAGCCCATATCACTGCTGCTACTGTACAGAAAACAAACTGATTAACTGAGGGTGACGCACACAGTGTCTATCTTTAGAGAATCTACTGGAGATAAAACTGTTCCAGGTGTCCAGAAAGTAGCCACGAGCTCCTCAAAAGGTGCACTACTACACAGCATTTTGGCAACCGGACCAAACATATTTAACAGGCAGATGAATCTGTTTCTTGAGCTTCAAAAACGAAACTCTTTACATTTATCCTACACATCAGCCTTGTCACAACCCACCATTGTAGTACAGTGGAAAGGGAATTGGACTTGTGACTGAAACATTACAGGTTCGAGTCCAAACTAGGACACTGCCTTTGTACCCTTGGGAAAGGTACTTAACCTGAATTGCTTCAGCATAAATCTGCGGCTCCAGCTGTATAAATGGACACTTTGTAAAAGTTGTGCAAGTCGCTCTGGATAAGAGCGTTTGCTAAGTGCCAGCAATGTAAAATAATGCCTCACTTAGCACTTTCCCAAAAGAGAGGTCATTTTTAAATAACCAAGGGCATTTGGGCAGGGTACAGAAGAGTAAGTACACATTCATCCACATACAGCGGAACACGAGCAGAGAAATGGTGTGAATCATTACTGTGCCCCTCTATACAACTTATTTTAAAAACTTTGGCGTTGTCTATCAATAAATATCAGTAGTTGGAGTGTCATAAAAGCTAAGAAGACAGTTTTAAAGAGGAAAATGTTTGATAAAATATCGATGTTTTGTCAAACTAGATTGTAACTCGCCCCAGGAAGTGTGAATTATTACACTGAAATGCTATCAGACTTAATGTGTTAGCAGAAGAAAAATAAATCTATATCGCAATTTTATCGATTAGCTATCGGTTGATTAGTAATATCACGTCCCACTTTATAAACAGCATATTTCGGAAAGTAGGTTAAAATAAATCCAACGGCCAGTGATTTTAAAGGAAGCGGAAGTAGCGCAGAAGTAAAGCGCATTAATACGGGCGGAAGGATCCCAAACGTGGCATCGGGAAGCGCTTAGTTACCCTTGACTGCGGAGATATCATCTTCTAATAGTGTCGTGGAGAAAATAGCCCAACCACACGTTTATTTCACATCAGTTAACAGGTATAACCAAATATTACCAACCAGCTGTATGTCCATATTTACAAACCAGAATACGGTAATGTTACCTGTTCACTAAAGTTTTCCCTTAGTTTGATCTTTTAACTGTTAAAACGGCTGAAGAGTCCAAAGTGAAAATACATGACATGCTAACACGTTAGCTGAACTACTTTAAAAACCACACTCTTGAAGTTAAAGCTCATTTGTCTGGTGTGCGGTAATAATGGTCTAATTCCAGCCCAAACACTGGTGTGCGGTAATAATGGTGTAATTCAGCCCAAACACTGGTGGAGCCGATCAGACGCTGACGGACCCGGGCCAGCGGGTCACAAGACTGGGACAGCGAGCGAGCCACCTGCGGCCCAAACTAACACATATTAACAGCTTATTGGCGTTATAACTAACCAGCAAAAAAGAGTGGAAACATAACACAGACTAATACAACTAACTTAACCTTAGCTAACGTTCACAGACCCATTTACATACAAGTGAGTTCAGTAAATACGACACTAAATTAAGATTAAACAGATGAAACATCTCCAGATTAGTTTCGCTACATTCGCTCTAAAAACGTCATTTCCCAACAACGTTAACAGCGAGCTTGCAAAAGGTAGCGAACTAATATGATCATAATACTTTAGATATGACAAAAGGCTGCCATTACAAAGGAAATGTAATATAGTTATAAATAATGTAGATCTTACTCGTTATTCTTCGAGATGAAGGACTGTACTCCTCTCAAACAACTAAAACGGTTCCGAGAACAGCGCAGAAAGTGTATAGCCATAGCTAGCAGCTAGCAGCCTGCCACTGACTGACACTTTCACTGAGAGAGGGGGAGGGAGAGGGAGAGAGGGGGAGAGAGAGGGGGAGAGGGAGAGAGAGAGGGAGGGGGGAGAGGGGGAGGTTTTATGTATTAAAATGCGTTCATTTTAATACATTTTAAAACTTTCTATGTATTACATTATAGACTAAATGTCTTTTGACCTGGGATTATGTATATATTGGCGGGGGGGGGGGGGGGTTGTTGTTCATGTTTTGTTTTTTCCCTCATCCTTCTTGGATATGGGGAGTGTTATTGTCTGTCATTTATGTATCAATGCTTGTGCAACACAAGTTTACTTGTCATGCAAATAAAGCACATTTGAATTTAATTTAATTGAATTGAATTGGGAGGGGGAGAGAGGGAGGGGGAGAGAGAGAGAGGGGGGAGAGAGAGAGAGGGAGGGGGAGAGAGAGAGGGAGAGAGAGAGAGAGAAAGAGAGAGAGAGAGAGAGAGAGAGAGAGAGAGAGAGAGAGAGAGCGCGCACTCAGGCCAGAGCGTCCAATTACCCAACATACATTTCGGGGGAAATTAACGGGACGTCATTTTTCGTAAATATTAAAATTCAAGCCTAATAAGTATAGCGTATCATAATGTTTGAAAACCGAAACAAATCAAATCAAGTCATGCTAAGTAATACAATTACCATCAATTATTATCAGTGGCAACATTGTTATTAATGTATCAACAATATTTTAGTTGCAGTGTTCACTTTAATTTTGAAAATTAAACTCAACCTTTGAAATGAGACAAGGGCTCATAAAATACTAATGTCCCCTTCCCTTTCTTCATGTCTCACAATAAAATAAAAAATAAAAAAGAAAGAATCTGAAACAATTTTTATAAATCCTCACTTTTCTACCTGAGAGTTCAGTGATTGATTAATGCCACTGATTAGCCAGAGATCCCACTCACCTGGTGTCCCAGATCTAAAACAGTCCCGGGCCGTGTCTGAACCCAGATCTAAAACAGTCCCGGGCCGTCTCCGAATCAGCACTCTTCCACACTGCTGAGTAGCCTTGGTGAGTATAGTGCGAGAAAGTCGTGGAGTACGCGAAATTGCAGTATACTTCAAACACCCAAACAACACTTACTTCCGGGGTTTCGCTGAGTACATTCGGGAGCACACTTTTCAAAAAGTACGCGAACATTTTGGTCACATAATACATACGATGTGAGGCTTCGTTTAAAAAAAAAAAGAAGTTTTCCTTCAAATACAACAAAAACAACATGTGACATGGCAGCGCAAGAGTGGGGTGCAGGGTTTCCAGATCCTGTAAGACTTTCCAGCCAAATGGCGACTCAAAACTAGCCCAAATTATAGGCTATTTTTAACCGAAACCAATGTATTTCAAATAGCTATTCATCATGTTTTAATTTCTTTTAAATAAGTGCGTGCTTTGCGACTTTTCATTTTTACCGGTTACTGCACTTTGAAAGTATACCAATTTAGCTGCAAAACCGCGGACATGGCAACAGTGTAGCATAATGGGTAAGGAACTGGACTTGTAACCGAAAGGTTGCAGGTTCGATTCCCAGGTAGGACACTGCCGTTGTACCCTTGAGCAAGGTACTTAACCTGAATTGCTTCAGTATATATCCAGCTGTATAAATGGATAAATGTAATAAGATGTAATTAGAAGTTGTGTAAGTCGCTCTGGATAAGAGCGTCTGCTAAATGCCTGTAATGTAATGTAACACTGGTGGGACGTCTTCTGACCTGTTTACAACACTTCCACAGTGAGATAGAAAATAGTATGGCGGATATTTTTCGCGGACTGCTAAACAGTGCACATTAAACAGCACACTTCTGCCAGTGCACTGCATGCAGGAGACAGGGCGCAGTAGATAGGGCTCTGATTCGGACACAGTGCACTGTACGCAGGAGACAGGGCGCAGTAGATAGGGCTCTGATTCGGACACTACTTGCAGTGAGGTAAGGGGGCACATTAGTAAACGGGTTGTTGAAGGAAATGTTTTTTAACTTAATATTTTAAACTCTTTATTCATACATTTATACTTGAATAAGAAATGTATTCTATAATAACAATGAGCTTTAAAAGTAACTGCAAGTAGATGAGCTAGTTTAAAGAAACACAGTGCTATGCATAAATGTGAAAGGTCAAAGATCATTCAGTAGTCAGAGGCCCAGTTCCTGGATGAAGCCAGAGCTTCTTTATATTATAATTCAATACATAATCTAATGGTAAATTTACATACTAACAAACACTAGATTGACAGCACAAAATACTAATGTGTGTATTTTATACAAGTTTATTGAATACTTGTATTATAATACATTATGTTTACTCTTTTCCTATGTGTTATGAGTTAACATTCCAATGGTCAATTGGAGGCGTCTTACTTCTCTCTCTGGAGAAGAGGGCCTCACAGCAGTATCCTTATCAGTGAAGAATGCAGCCATAAAACCTGTTGCTACGCTGTTGTCAGGCAGAAGTAGCCACGGCCGGACCAAGAAGGGTCTTGAGTTTGAGATGAAATGGAGATGGTTGTGAGTGACGTAAGGCTAGAGAAGGGAGATTAGCATTAAAGAGGTGGTGACATGGTTCTGATATAAAGGTGCTGTGTCCCACCACACCCCAGAGTGCATTGCTGCATGACCTGGGTAAACGTGCTTTTCCTTACATGCTGCAATTGACCTTAACAGACTCTGTTAATAAAGGCCTGTGAAGTTTAAGATTCTATGGTTTCAGTTTTGAATCTGTTTTAGTTCAGGATATCTAGAATTCTCTACACCTGACCGAACCGACCTGAGGTCACAACTGAAGGAGAGAAAAAGTCTGAGTGGACAGGGAACAGGAAACAGGAACCACATAAGGTCACGGCCCCAGTCTTACCTATGAAGAATCTCATGAGGGGCTCAGAGGCTAGTGGTGTATTTCACAAAGCAGGATTAGTGAATTGGTTGGATAACTGCACTGCGGAATTACTGCGTTAGCTGGATAACTGCACTGAGTAAAACCCAGAAACACACTATTGTTCCACTGTTTAGAGGTCTATTGTATTGTGTTTGCATCAGTTCAAGGCATCTGCCATTCGGATTGTGGGGTGAACAGTGATTCACTAGCACAGAGAATTTGGTACAGAAAGTGGTGATTTAATTTGTATTCATCCCTTAACCATCTCTAAGTAAAAAAAATTATAATTAAAAATCAGTCAGTAAAGTGCAAAGTTCAAACAAAACGTTAGTGAGAGGCTCAAAGATGCAACAGCGATGTGTAATATGACGAAACATTACATCATTGCTCTTGTTAGATGTTTTGGAATCATTATATATATAAGTGATTATATGGTTGAGATTCAGAAGCAATCAGTATTTTCTGATCTCTGGTAATATTAAAAGTTCCCAGCACCAGAAGCATCTGCAATGAGTTTAAACCTGAGAGGTTTAGAACAGAAAGTGATCATTAGCACCAGTTACAGCGAAAAGAGCTTGTGACGCCCTTATCTTTGGGCAAAAAGACAACATTGCACAGTGTAAAAAATATGAGTGAGTAAAAATGAAGTATACAAAAACACTTATGTCTCCTCCACATTCTACAGCAGTACATTAAAAAACAAGGACTTGAAACGACTCTCAAACATGGATCCTTTGTGTTTTCGTCTTAAATCTCACAGTGAAACATATTTCTCTCTTTCCGTTTGGTGACTCTTTAGAAACCAGCCCGCGTTGATTCCCCAAAACCTTACAATCTCCTTTTCCCTTCAAACCGCAGCCCCAGCCCCTGAAGAACACTCCGTCCTCACATCTCAACAGCTGTCATTCTGTCGCTCACATCTATCACAGGCACATGCCACTCAGCTTTGAGGGTGAAATACATCTGGGAACTCAGTCTGTCACATGATGGCAACAACCATCAGGAGAGAGCTACTCAAACTGTTCTAAAGAGAAGAGGGAGGAGGGGCGTCAAGAGAAGACTCTCTCTCTCTCTTTCCCTCTCTCTTTCCCTCTCTCTCTCTCTCCCTCTCCCTCTTTCTCTCTCCACCGGTCTTCCTCGCAGTCACATGACACAGATACAGTCTCCTCTGATTCAAGCCTTCTCATTGGCCCACACTCCCTTTAGGTTCCTTTCTTTGACTCCCACTCCTGAAAACAGATAAACAGTGATGTCACTTCCTGTTCCATCTCTAGCCCTATGGAAATGTATTTTAAAAAATTGAATACATACACAAAATTATTCAAAAAAACAAAAACAAATGCAAATAGTATATATACTATGCACTGCAAAGAATCTATCAGTCTTATGGGATAATGATGGTGCTTACTTTTGATATTCATCTGGTTCACAAATGTGCTTACAGTATACGCTGCTGCTCCACTCTGATGTGTGTGTGGAGAGTGTGTATGTGTGTATGGGGAGAGTGTGTATGTGTGTATGTATGGGGTGAGTGTGTGTGGAGAGTGTGTATGTGTGTATGTATGGGGTGAGTGTGTGTGTGGAGAGTGTGTATGTGTGTATGTATGGGGTGAGTGTGTTTGTGGAGAATGTTTATGTGTGTATGTATGGGGTGTGTATGGGGAGAGTGTGTGTGTGTGTGTGTGTGTGTACCTTTGCTTTCTGCATGACATTTCCTTTGGTGGACGCGTAGATGGAAAGAGGGCGTTTGCGCATTTCAGAAGCACAGTTGACTGGCAGCAGTGTCTCACTGTAGTGACCGTCGCCCTGGCTGCCTTTTACCTGAGAAAGACACACACCTGTTCAGTCTCACACACAACTGTTGAGTCTCACACACAACTGTTCAGTCTCACACACACCTGTTCAGTCGTGCACACACCTGCTCAGTCTCACACACACCTGTTCAATCTCACACACACCTGTTCAGTCTCACACACACCTGTTCAGTCGTGCACACACCTGCTCAGTCTCACACACCTGTTCAATCTCACACACACCTGTTCAATCTCACACACACCTGTTCAATCTCACACACACGCGCGCGCGCACACACACACACACACACACACACACACACAGTCTCACACACTCCTGTTCAGTCTCACACACTCCTGTTCAATCTCACACACACGCGCGCGCACACACACACACACACACACACAGTCTCACACACTCCTGTTCAGTCTCACACACTCCTGTTCAGTCTCACACACTCCTGTTCAGTCTCAAACACTCCTGTTCAGTCTCACACACTCCTGTTCAGTCTCAAACACTCCTGTTCAGTCTCAAACACTCCTTTGTTTGGGTCAGTATTGTGATGCAGAGTTTGGGTCAGTATTGTGATGTAGAGTTTGGGTCAGTGGTTTGTGTCAGTACTGTAGTGTGATACAGAGTTTGGGGCAGCATTGTGATGCAGAGTTTTGGTCAGTGGTTTGGGGCGGGTCAGTACCTTGCTGGCGGGTCAGTGGTATGGGGCAGGTCAGTACCTTGCTGGTGGGTCAGTGGTTTGGGGCGGGTCAGTACCTTGCTGGCGGGTCAGTGGTTTGGGGCGGGTCAGTACCTTGCTGGCGGGTCAGTGGTATGGGGCGGGTCAGTACCTTGCTGGTGGGTCAGTGGTATGGGGCGGGTCAGTACCTTGCTGGCGGGTCAGTGGTATGGGGCGGGTCAGTACCTTGCTGGCGGGTCAGTGGTTTGGGGCGGGTCAGTACCTTGCTGGCGGGTCAGTGGTATGGGGCGGGTCAGTACCTTGCTGGCGGGTCAGTGGTATGGGGCGGGTCAGTACCTTGCTGGCGGGTCAGTGGTATGGGGCGGGTCAGTACCTTGCTGGCGGGTCAGTGGTTTGGGGCGGGTCAGTACCTTGCTGGCGGGTCAGTGGTTTGGGGCGGGTCAGTACCTTGCTGGCGGGTCAGTGGTATGGGGCGGGTCAGTACCTTGCTGGTGGGTCAGTGGTATGGGGCGGGTCAGTACCTTGCTGGCAGGTCAGTGGTTTGGGGCGGGTCAGTACCTTGCTGGTGGGTCAGTGGTATGGGGCGGGTCAGTACCTTGCTGGCAGGTCAGTGGTATGGGGCGGGTCAGTACCTTGCTGGCGGGTCAGTGGTATGGGGCGGGTCAGTACCTTGCTGGCGGGTCAGTGGTTTGGGGCGGGTCAGTACCTTGCTGGCGGGTCAGTGGTTTGGGGCGGGTCAGTACCTTGCTGGCGGGTCAGTGGTATGGGGCGGGTCAGTACCTTGCTGGTGGGTCAGTGGTATGGGGCGGGTCAGTACCTTGCTGGCAGGTCAGTGGTATGGGGCGGGTCAGTACCTTGCTGGCAGGTCAGTGGTTTGGGGCGGGTCAGTACCTTGCTGGCGGGTCAGTACCTTGCTGGCGAGCCGGATCTCCTCTGGAGCTCCCAGTGCTCCTCCTGCCAGAGACTTCCTCAGGTTCTCCACCACCCTGGTGAGCTTGAGCTCCAGCTCCACCCTCTCAGCCTCCTTCTGCCGACAGCCCTCCTCCAACCGGGAGACTCGCTCCTCCAGAGCCGTCTGCTGCTTACCTGCTGAATTAATCACGCGCACGCGCACACACACACGCACACACACACACACATACACACGCGCACACGACACACATCAGCTCCACCCTGAGGACTCTATTTGTTCACCAGCACTTGGTCTGTACCACATGCCAACACTAGATGGTGGTAGAGTTCCACAAGAAAAAAACTTTTCAGTAGGTCATGCATTTGTGTGTGTGTGTGTGTGTGTGAGAGAGAGTGTATGCATGCATGTGTGTGTGTGTGTGTGTGAGAGAGTGTATGTGTGTGTGTGTGTGAGAGAGAGTGTATGCATGTGTGTGTGTGTGTGTGTGTGAGAGAGAGTGTATGTGTGTGTGTGTGTGAGAGAGAGTGTATGCATGTGTGTGTGTGTTTTGTGCGTGTGCATGTGTGTGCGCATGAGTGTGTGCTCCTTTCTCACCAGTAGTGCTCTTCAGCTCCTCCTTAGCCTCTCTCCTCTCCTTGCGCAGGAGGAGCAGAGCGTTTCGCACCCCGTCCCGCTCCTTCTCCAGCTCCTCCTTTTCCCTCAGGTACCGCCGCGCGTCCTCCTCAGCCCTCGTCTTCCCGTATTTCCCGTAAAGATTCGCATCTGGGATCGGGAAGAGAGCGGGACAGTTCACTCCTCTAAGCCCGGAAAGAGATCGGCCAATTTATTCAATTTAAAAATAAAAACTACAAACTAGCACAAATACCATAATGGTTTTGAAGGCCAGTGAGTGATACTTCAAAACAGGACACACAATGATTCTGATCTGTGACTTTGCTTTTTTTAAAAGTGTTTTTTAAAAGCAAAGGTTCTGAAAAAGTGGTGAGATTAGGTGCAGCTACACTAACGGCTTTCCCACACAGTGTTCTGGGAACGGGGAAAGCCGATCCTGGATCAGGAAGAAACTCCAGAGCCACTGTACACAACCACATAGCAAAGGGCCAAAGGTCGTAGGTTCTGACCTGAGGGGTTGTGGGAAGGTGAGGCAGTCACGCTCGCTCACATATAGCGAGATATGGAGAGAAGGGCAGAGAAATGAGAGCGGCTTGTAAATATCAGGTTACCTCAACCCTGCTATTACCGCCATTACAGACAGGGAGGCCGGCCTTTGAAGCTGCCTCGACCAAGCTTTCACTCGATACTCTTCTGGTCATGAAACACGGCAAGGGACAGGGGCGGTAATTGGCGGCAAGACCCAGGGATGAGGCAAAATCGCTATAAACCTGACAAACCGTGACTGGAACACACAGACCTGGAACGGTCATGTAGCGGGCGCCATGCTGCATTGGGCTGCCTGGGGGAACATGTGGACTTAGCGCCGGGTGTAAGATAGGGCCTCTGGACTGTCACCATGTTTTTATTAAGAAGTGTGAGAAGAACAGGGATCAGATCTTGAGAAGGACAGAGACACAGGGATCAGATCTTGAGAAGCACAGAGACACAGGGATCAGATATTAAAAAGGACAGAGACACAGGGATCAGATCATGAGAAGAACAGAGACACAGGCATCAAATCTTGAGGAGGACAGAGACATAGGGATCAGATCTAGAGAAGGACAGAGACACAGGGATCAGATCTTGAGAAGGACAGAGACACAGGGATCAGATCTTGAGAAGGACAGAGACACAGGGATCAGATCTTGAGAAGTACAGAGACACAGGGATCAGATCTAGAGGAGGACAGAGACACAGGGATCAGATCTTGACAAGAACAGAGACACGGGGATCAGATCTTGAGAAGGACAGAGACACAGGGATCCGATCTTGAGAAGGACAGAGACACAGGGATCAGATCTTGAGAAGGACAGAGACACAGGGATCAGATCTTGAGAAGGACAGAGACACAGGGATCAGATCTAGAGGAGGACAGAGACACAGGGATCAGATCTAGAGGAGGACAGAGACACAGGGATCAGATCTTGAGAAGGACAGAGACACAGGGATCAGATCTTGAGAAGGACAGAGACACAGGGATCAGATCTAGAGGAGGACAGAGACACAGGGATCAGATCTAGAGGAGGACAGAGACACAGTGATCAGATCTTGAGAAGGACAGAGACACAGTGATCAGATCTTGACAAGAACAGAGACACGGGGATCAGATCTTGAGAAGGACAGAGACACAGGGATCAGATCTTGAGAAGGACAGAGACACAGGGATCAGACCTTGAGAAGGACAGAGACACAGGGATCAGATCTTGAGGAGGACAGAGACACAGGGATCAGATCTAGAGGAGGACAGAGACACAGGGATCAGATCTAGAGGAGGACAGAGACACAGTGATCAGATCTTGAGAAGGACAGAGACACAGGGATCAGATCTTGAGAAGGACAGAGACACAGGGATCAGATCTAGAGGAGGACAGAGACACAGGGATCAGATCTAGAGGAGGACAGAGACACAGTGATCAGATCTTGAGAAGGACAGAGACACAGTGATCAGATCTTGACAAGAACAGAGACACGGGGATCAGATCTTGAGAAGGACAGAGACACAGGGATCAGATCTTGAGAAGGACAGAGACACAGGGATCAGACCTTGAGAAGGACAGAGACACAGGGATCAGATCTTGAGGAGGACAGAGACACAGGGATCAGATCTAGAGGAGGACAGAGACACAGGGATCAGATCTAGAGGAGGACAGAGACACAGTGATCAGATCTTGAGAAGGACAGAGACACAGTGATCAGATCTTGAGAAGGACAGAGACACAGGGATCAGATCTAGAGGAGGACAGAGACACAGGGATCAGATCTAGAGGAGGACAGAGACACAGGGATCAGATCTTGTCGGACTGGGAGGAGAGCATATATAAGATAACTGCTCTGGTCTGAAATCAGATAAACACTGACTCATTCTCAGGGACCAATCATTCTCTGCTAAATATTTCAGTCTAGACCTTCCAACATTTGAATCATTGTCAGTTTATAATAAAAACTATCTAAGGATACAACAGGTCACTATAACCCAGAGTATAATAGCCAGTGTGTGTGCAGTATCACACACACACACACACACAAACACACTATTTCTCTCGCTCTCACACACACATACTCACACACATACAATCACTGAATGTTTCTCTCACACACTCACTGACTCACACTCTCTTTCTCTCTCACACACACACACACACACACTTCTCGTGGGTGCTATGGCGTGAGAAAAGTGAACAGTTCCCCAGAGTCTGGGGGAGTCGGCCACTTGAACTCAGGGAATTTGACTCTCTGCTCAACCCCCCCCCCCCACCAGCCCGGGACACTCACTGGAGCCGTGCCTCTTCACTGTGACCTGGGGCTGCAGCTTCACTGTATCTCTGCTGGAGAAAGAAGAGCGTCTCCTCAGGGGGGCATCAGGCTCTGCCCCCTGCTCCTCTACCTGTTGGGGGGGCAAAGGTGAGTGACAGTACCAATGAAGGGGTGTGCCCAAACTGACCAACGGGTGCTGACCAACGGCTGCTGATGACCTGGTGCTCCCGTTTGGGGAGGTGAGCTGATAGAAACGCTCCAAACGAGATCAAACAGAGCAGCTGTCCGTCCGTCCGTCCGTCCGTCACGCCCACAGCCCGGACAGACTGCAGGACAACTCTGAGCCCTGGAGTTAATTTCAGAGGCTATGGAAATGTATTGATTTAAGCTTTATTTATACAGGGTAGGATGACTGGGCTCTTTTACAGCAACGCCCTGTTAGCCCCCTAAGCTGCATGTCTTTGGATTGTGGGAGGAAACTGGAGTAAACTCCACACAGAAAGGCCCAGGCTGGGATTCGAACCCGGAACCTTGCTGTGGGGACACAAAGCATCACCATGCCGCCTGACCTGATTTACATGGAAACAGGAAATCGGCTGTTCAAGTTTACGCTACAGTAAGACTGTGTACTCCATACAAGACTTCTCTAGGATGAACGAACAACGTTTATGTAAACCACACTGAGCGATATAAAACCCCTCTCATATGCACTATAAACAGACTCCATTCACAGTAATCAAACAGGGAAAATCACCTACTTTCAACTTTGCACTTTCATCTTTGCACTTTCAACTTTGCACATGGAATGAAGACGCTACAAAACCTCCTCAAGGAAGAACCAGTGGCACGGCAGCACTGTGATTAAACTGCACCTCTGACCAGCAAAACATATTTGTTTAAAAAAGCCAAGAGGATTATGGGTAATACAATATATGCTGTGCTTTACTAAGCCAGATGCCCCCCGATTGACTCTGCTCCCCAACATCTCCCCAGTGCTTTGGGCACAGGGGGAGAAACCTGCTCAAACCCCCAAAACACAGACCCCCTGAGTCCAGCTACCAAGCAAAGCAGGAGAGCAAGATCCCCAGCACAGAGAACACCCGCTGGGCGGGAGTGAAGGGGCGGAGCTCAGGGGTCAGAGGTCATGCTGTATAACGGGGAAAGTGCTGTACTTGGCACACTCTCAGAAAGGCACAGCGAAGGTACATTTTTCATCTGTAAGAAACAAATTTCCCAAATGTTCCCTGAAAGTACAGTAATGTTCTATTAGGGTACTAATAAGTACCCTTTCAAAAAAAAAAAAGGTACAAATGAATTATGTATTGATGGCTAGGGGTACATGTTTAACCTATAAGGTACCACCCCAGTGACAAGCGTTTCTACTTTTCTTAGGTACTTTTCGTGCCTGTTTTTCTGAAATGCAGGGCAAAGCAGGCTGATAATGCCGAGCGGACAGTCCACACAAACACTGACTGAAAATAGCCAATGCAGGCAAGCCGAGTTGCCAGAGTCATTACATCACTGCGTAGAAGCATCCAGAATGAGCTGCTGCCCGTCATTACATCACTGTGTAGAAGCATCCAGAATGAGCTGCTGCCCGTCATTACATCACTGCGTAGAAGCATCCAGAATGAGCCGTTGGCTTTATAGCAGCGTAACTCCTGTAGAAGCATCCAGAATGAGCCGTTGGCTTTATAGCAGCGTAACTCCTGCAAAAGGCTGCAGTCACGGAGGCAGCTGTTATAAACTGTCACCCCTCCCGAAATCCGGCTCTCCCCCAGAGAGAGTACACACCTGCACCATGGCGCTCTCATAAGGCACCTCGTCATACGTCCTGGAGTCTGTGCTGAAGGAGGTGGCCCATCTGAAACAGAGAGAATGAGAGAGAGAAAGAGTGGGAGAGAGAGAGAGGGAGAGAGAGGAAGAGAGAGTGAGAGAGAGGGAGAGAGAGACAGAAGAGAGACAGAAGTGAGAGAGAGGGAGAGAGAGACAGAAGAGAGAGGAAGACAATGAGAGAGAGGGAGAGAGAGAGACAGAGTGGGAGAGAGAGGAAGAGAAGAGAGAGTGAGAAAGAGAGAGAGAGAGAATGAGAGAGGGAGAGACAGAAGAGAGAGAGATGGAGAGATGGAAAGAAAGATGGAGATAGGGAGAGAGAGATGGAGAGAAGAGAGTGGGAGTCAGAGAGAGAGATTGAGAGAAGAGAGAGAGGGAGAGAGAAGAGAGAATGGGTGAGATGAGAATGAGTACCAGAGAGTGTGGTAAAAATGTGGTGATTTAAGACACAGGGCCCTATCTTACATCCGGTGCTAAGCGACGCTAACCCAAACGCAAGTGTCTTTGCTATCTTACACCTGGCGCATGGTTCATTATAAGGCCTTGCGTTCACGTCGTTTAAATACCAAGTGATTTTGCGCCCAAAGAAAGTGAACTGGGCGTGTTGGTCTTAAGATGAGGAGTGGCCAGGATTATTTTTGGCGTATTTCTATCTTGAGGCAGCAGAAAGCGCTTGCGCTAAAACCACCACAAACCTGGTCTAAAGTCATGTCGCAGTTGTTTACATGTTATTTTAATGGCGCATATAAGTGTGTCTACATAGTCGTGTGCATAACGCGTGTACACCCTCCTGTCTGTTACACACAGGGGCGCGCACAAGCATGACTAGAAATATTGAAATTACAATGTGAAATATTATTATTGTGTAGGCTATATCAAAAAATGCATGATAATAAAAGGGTCCATATGTCAAAGACCACATAGCCTACCTGTCCCTCAGTGAAGGGGAGTGCCGCATTAAATTGCTTTCAGCCCACTCCATCAACATCCAGGCATTGTGCGATGGTACGTGTAAGGTTACATGTATAGACTATTCGCAATTATCCTGGATCAAGCTATGATTTAGCCTATATTTGCCAATAATTCCTGTAATCTTCTGGGGGGACAATCTTCTGTTACGGCTATCCATTAAAAACTTTGCTGATAACACCTATATCAAGCCAAATGCACAAATTGTCATTTACACCTAATGCATGAATTGTCATTCAATGGAAATTTTTAGTTCTGAAAATGAGCTTCAGATGTCATTACAATACAGCTCTCTAGGCCGACAGCCTGTAAGTAAATCGAATGGTTTTGACTGAAAAAAGTTAAAAACCGTGTCTAGTGTATTGTTTTTCAAATAGCCTAGGCGAGAGTCCCCAGGATTCGCTGTGCATAAGGTTTTTTTTGATAGCCTATGGTTAAAAAACAGAGATTCATTTAAATGTCACCATGTTAACTGAATTGTAGCCATATACTTCATCCTTTATATTTTTTAAATACAGTGACCAGGTTTCCATACTATCATCTTATTAAAACCCCACTGAATTCACCTGTTATTCCATAACTGAAAAGAATGCTTTTTAAAAGAACCAAGTGTCTAATTAGAAACTAAAACAAATTTGCAGAACATTACACAATTAATTCATAATTCATTTTAATGCCATTCTCTGCATGTGCGCTTTAACTTCATGCAGGAGCAGGTCTGTTTCCCCTGCTGTAAATTACACTTTCCACTGGGAAAGTGAAATTATTTTAAAGCATTACGCTACCAGTAAAACAGGTTGGTCACATTTCCATAAGCAGGACATTATAAAACAAGAAGAAATATACTTGAACCTATGGGTTCCCAACCTGACAGCTTTAGTGTATTTAGTGTCATCATTAAGGCAAAATAACAGTAATTATGTTATTAATCAATATTATAATGCACATAATGAACTTTGAATGAAGCTTGAACTTTGAGAACTTCATGAGAATATCCTCATGGAATTGATGTTTGACACTTTCATTGTATAATCAAACTTTTAAAAAAAATAATTAAATAAATCAATCTAATTTGCTGTTTTCTAAGGTGAGACGGAAGCCATTCTGCTAGCTTATTCTCAGCTGTTGCAGGTGCTTTTAACAAAATTTAACTGCATAGGCTATATTTTCTAAAATAACAGCACTGTCGGGAATTACCAAGAACTTGTGCTGTTGTTAAACCCTAATGTTAAATATGATTATCGTGTATATCAAAACGCGTCATAATGGTTAGTCCGAATAATATTGATCATAGCCTATTCCTCGCTCGCACTAAACGTGCACGAGCACCATCATATAATCAATCCGCCAAGGTGCAAAAGCAGGCTTTTAAAGGGAATGGGATAGGACATTTTGATTGGTTTATTGCATGTTACGCCCAAGACACACCTATAATTAAGACTAAGTTCAGCTCATTTGCACGTTGCACCGTACTTAGTGCTCAAAAAACACGCTGTCTAAATGGCAAAAGTGGACTTGGACACGCCCTAAATGCACTTTACGCGATGCGCTTAGACCAAGTGTTAAGATCGCCAAGATAGAGCCCTCAATCTGCTGACCGCCCAATTTACCCATATGCTGAAGCCCCGCCCACTCACACACCCAACCCCACCCACCATAGGCAGAAGCCCCACCCACCAACACAAACCCAGCCACTCAGACCCACAACCCCACCCACACATATACTGAAGCCACGCCCACTCACACCCAAAGCTCCGCCCACTCACACACTCAGCTCCACACTGACTCACAGGAAGGAGTGGCGGGCGGCGTCCCGGATGTTGGCGATGGTGTCGACGTCCACATAGTCATAGTGCAGAGACTCTGGGTCCGCAGCACAGCCCGTCTCTGCCAGCAGAACCCCCAACCAGCGCCCCATCTCCTCTGAACAACTGGCCTTATGGACACACACACACACACACACACACACACACACACACACACACACACACACACACACACATACACAGACAGACAGACACACACACACACACACACATACACAGACAGACAGACACACACACACACACACACACACACACACAGACATACACACACACACACAGAGGAATGCACAGACAGACACACGCACACACACGCACAGACAGACAGACAGATGCACACATACACACAGAGGAACGCACAGACAGACAGACAGAGGAACACACAGACAGACAGACGCACACATACACACAGAGGAACACACAGACAGACAGAGGAACGCACACACAGACAGACAGACGCACACATACACACAGAGGAACACACAGACAGACAGACAGAGGAACGCACACACAGACAGACGCACACACATAGGCAGATACACAGACCGACAGACAGACGCAGAGGAAGAGAAGACAGAACAGAAGAATGGAGAGAAATTGTGTCACTCACAGAAATACAGATTAAAATGATTACACATTATATTTAATCTGCCATATTCAATATTTCCCTGTTCTGGAGACAACATTAAACGGTTTGATAAGTACTGAGCTAGCTTGATAAGCTAGTGGGAGGAACAGCTGGCCACTAACTGGTAAGAAGAAATCGGGGCCTTTCCCCTCCTCAAACTCCTGCCTCGAACCCCATCTCGAACCCCCGCCTTGGAACCCTGCCTTGAACCCCCACCTCGGAGCCCTGCCTTGAACCCCGCCTTGAACCCCCGCCTCGAACCCCCGCCTCGAACCCCCCGCCTCGGAGCCCTGCCTCGAACCCCCGCCTCGAACCCCCACCTCGAACCCCCCGCCTCGAACCCCCTGCCTCGGAGCCCTGCCGTACCTCCAGTGCTGTCACCTCATTGCCCCCCCGCATGATCCGGAAGGCAAAGAGGTGTTTGGGGCCCAGCCCCGGGACGATCTCACAGCCTTGGAGGGCCACGGCATTGATGTGGGTGCGAAGATCAGCCCTGTCCCGGTGGAAAAACAGAGAACCCCTCCTCACACAACACCAGCGCTCTCTCCAGCACTGATTCACCAGAACACTCAGATATCCTGCAGATACAGAGCAAACAGCCAATCAGCATTAGCCTGCCCAGAGCATGCTGGGTAAAACAGGGCATGGAGCAGACTGCAGAGGACATACATGAATATTACTGTGAAGGTGTGGAGATAGATGAATATTACTGTGAAGGTGTGGAGATAGATGAATATTACTATGAAGGTGTGGAGATAGATGAATATTACTGTGAAGGTGTGGAGATAGATGAATATTACTGTGAAGGTGTGGAGATAGATGAATATTACTGTGAAGGTGTGGAGATAGATGAATATTACTGTGAAGGTGTGGAGATAGATGAATATTACTGTGAAGGTGTGGAGATAGATGAATATTACTGTGAAGGTGTGGAGATAGATGAATATTACTGTGAAGGTGTGGAGATAGATGAATATTACTGTGAAGGCGTGGAGATAGATGAATATTACTGTGAAGGCGTGGAGATAGATGAATATTACTGTGAAGGTATGGAGATAGATGAATATTACTGTGAAGGTATGGAGATAGATGAATATTACTGTGAAGGTATGGAGATAGATGAATATTACTGTGAAGGTGTGGAGATAGATTAATATTACTGTGAAGGCGTGGAGATAGATGAATATTACTGTGAAGGTGTGGAGATAGATGAATATTACTGTGAAGGTGTGGAGATAGATGAATATTACTGTGAAGGTTGGGAGATAGATGAATATTACTGTGAAGGTGTGGATAGATGAATATTACTGTGAAGGTGTGGAGATAGATGAATATTACTGTGAAGGTGTGGAGATAGATTAATATTACTGTGAAGGTGTGGAGATAGATGAATATTACTGTGAAGGTGTGGAGATAGATGAATATTACTGTGAAGGTTGGGAGATAGATGAATATTACTGTGAAGGTGTGGAGATAGATTCATATTACTGTGAAGGCATGGAGATAGATGAATATTACTGTGAAGGTGTGGAGATAGATGAATATTACTGTGAAGGCGTGGAGATAGATGAATATTACTGTGAAGGCGTGGAGATAGATGAATATTACTGTGAAGGTATGGAGATAGATGAATATTACTGTGAAGGTTGGGAGATGGATGAATATTACCGTGAAGGCGTGGAGATAGATGAATATTACTGTGAAGGCGTGGAGATAGATGAATATTACTGTGAAGGCGTGGAGATAGATGAATATTACTGTGAAGGTTGGGAGATGGATGAATATTACCGTGAAGGTGTGGAGATAGATGAATATTACCGTGAAGGTGTGGAGATAGATGAATATTACTGTGAAGGCGTGGAGATAGATGAATATTACTGTGAAGGCGTGGAGATAGATGAATATTACTGTGAAGGCGTGGAGATAGATGAATACTACTGTGAAGGTTGGGAGATGGATGAATATTACCGTGAAGGTATGGAGATGGATGAATATTACTGTGAAGGCATGGAGATAGATGAATATTACTGTGAAGGCGTGGAGATAGATTAATATTACTGTGAAGGCGTGGAGACAGATGAATATTACTGTGAAGGTGTGGAGATAGATGAATATTACTGTGAAGGTGTGGAGATAGATGAATATTACTGTGAAGGTATGGAGATAGATGAATATTACTGTGAAGGTGTGGAGATAGATGAATATTACTGTGAAGGTGTGGAGATAGATTAATATTACTGTGAAGGTGTGGAGATAGATGAATATTACTGTGAAGGTGTGGAGATAGATGAATATTACTGTGAAGGTGTGGATAGATGAATATTACTGTGAAGGTGTGGAGATAGATGAATATTACTGTGAAGGTATGGAGATAGATGAATATTACTGTGAAGGTTGGGAGATAGATGAATATTACTGTGAAGGTATGGAGATAGATGAATATTACTGTGAAGGTGTGGAGATAGATGAATATTACTGTGAAGGTGTGGAGATAGATGAATATTACTGTGAAGGTATGGAGATAGATGAATATTACTGTGAAGGTATGGAGATAGATGAATATTACTGTGAAGGTGTGGAGATAGATGAATAATACTGTGAAGGTGAAATATTTAAAGAGGAAGCATCACCACAGCGAGGGTCCTCATCCTCGGGGAAGGGGGGGCGGTGGTCTCCAGGAAGCGGGGGTTTCTTTTTGGAAAAGCTGATAATTCGGGTGATTTTACGCCCTGCTGCCCGACTCACTGATCCCGTCAGCTCTGATAGGGCACCCCGCTTTGCCTTTCCTGTACACACACACGCACGCATGCACACACACACACAGATTAGTATACAGCATTATGGGGAAACACAGTGACCAATGATTCATTCAATTAAATTCTATTTTATTTGTATCGCACTTTTACAGAGACGCTGAGCACGTTTACATGCACTCACTAATCCGATCATATTCGGAATATGGCAGTCATCGGATTATTCAAATAGAGGCCTGTCACATAGAACTAGAACTGTCGTTACCAATGATTACAGGGACGCGTCGCCATTTTGGAGGACAAACCCTAACAGAGACGCTTAACGTTAACACTGAACTAGTAGTGTTTGCTACTCCATGAAACGAGTTTCATGCTAACGCTACTATGATTGCTGTCCTACAATGACGAACTTCTGCACTGCCCACTGATGTGCGAATAAAGCTGGGAAAAGGCGAAAATGTCCTTTTACATGATAATCTGAGTACTCACCATAGTAGCTAAACTACCAGGCAGGGAGAACGAACAAAATTCTACGACCGAAAGAAGAGACTGTAGTGTAGAGCGGTCATGATAAAGCCAAGGGCTTTCCCCCAACCTTCCTGTTTGTTTTAAATAAGAGTTCCCAGGTGTTGGCTGTGGTCACAAGAGCGGGAAGAGAGTGAGAAATCCGGGGGGTTGGCGGGGCGTACCAGCGGATCCTACCGCCTTCAGCCGCATGAAAGACTCGGACAAACAGGCTCTGATAGAACTCTTCCTGTCGAAAAACTTCCTGTCTTTGTCTTTGGGTGACATCATTGTGTGTTTAAGAATAACCCGGAATTTAGGGCAGAATCTGGGCCTGCGGGGGGGGGAGTATGCGGGGCAGGGCGGGGCGGGGCTAGGAGAGGGCGGAGTGTGTCGAAAAACTAAAGAAAGAGTCTGTAGGCGTGAGAGAGAGACAGACACAAAGACAGGTGGGACATGCAGATGGATTTCCAGGTGCACAGTGGGGCGGGCAGACAGACAGACAGACAGACACAGAGAGTTTGGGCGGGGCGGGGCGGAGCCTCACCCTCACGGGTTTCGCGGGCGTTGCCAGGGGAGACGAGGTCGCCTGCGGCCACACTGTCCGAGTCAGACGTGTGTTTATCAGCCGACAGCCTCTGTGGGAGGAGCCAATGCTGCAATCAGGACAATAACAGCGCGCACACACGCACACACACGCACACACACACGCACGCACACACGCGCACACACATACACACACATACACACACACACACAGTGCACAGTCACCCACAGAGCACTGCTCTCTGAGACATGGTTACACTGCGTGCTGACATCACCTCTCCACAGCAGGTCAGGTGTATTCACACTGTGTGACTCAGGGCTCCAGCAGACTCAATCTCTCACTGTGAGCTGTGTGTTTACTCCACACCCTTATTTAGTGGGCTGGTGATTCCACACTGTACCCAAACACACGCCTCGTCCTCTCTCTCTCTCTCTTTCTCTCTCTCTCCTCGCTTCTTTCTTTCCTTTCTTTCACTCTCTTGTCGTTCTGTCTCCTCTCTCATTCCTTTTTCTCTGTCTCTCTCTCTCTAAAGACACAAAGCTGTTTACCTTGTCTAGGTCTGTCTTCTGTTGGAGGACAGGAGAGGTGGATGTGTCCAATCGGATGCAGCCGGGACCCTGGCCAGCGGCCTCCCTGATAACCTGCGCATACGGACACACCCTGTAATACTGAAATACACGCGAGTGGAACTAAAATACACACGAGTGGAACTGAAATACACGCGTGTGGAACTGAAATACACACGAGTGGAACTGAAATACACGCGTGTGGAACTGAAATACACGCGAGTGGAACTGAAATACACGCGAGTTGAACTGAAATACACGCGAGTGGAACTGAAATACACGCGTGTGGAACTGAAATACACACGTGTGGAACTGAAATTAAGCTGATGTGCATGACAGTAGTGCAGAGAGGAGACAGTAATGAGTGGATTTATCACTATATCATTTGCCCTGTCCTGTAACGATCTCGATTAAATCCTGTGAGATTCCCATGGGCAAAAACTCCCCATATAAACCAATGTATATAAAAGTAAAAACACAGTAATTATAATTATAATCCCAATAATCGCCAACATACTTGCATCATAAAGAATAGAACAGAGCCTAGCAATCATCTATAATAGCAACATTACATTAAGTGTTTATGTGCCGTCAAATTATGATCCACAGGAGATACGTCTCCATAAATAATCATTTATATGTTGCAGAATAAGCATCATTACCTTGCACAATGCTAGCATTTATAATAAGCGTGTGTCCAGTATAATATAATAATTAATATAATACCCTCAGCCACCCCTCCGCTTGCTCTTTGCTCTGCACGGCCAGCACCAGCGTCTCGCCCGCGGGAAGAGAGAACCGGAGCTCGTGCTTCTTGCGGCGTCCATCTTTGGGCGTGTACGTGACGGTACACAGGTTGAGCGGAACGTCCATCGAGGGTCTGTGGTCTTTGGAGCTCTTGTAGCACTGTGACGGACACGCAGACGGACAGACAGACAACCATTTCACTCACACACGTTTTATTTATGAAACAAAAAACAAGGCAGTGCAGAGGCGTTAAAGCTCAAAGATACGAATGAATTTGGGCCTGTTTCCCAGCAGCTTCTCAGCCCCCCGGAAAGGAAGGATTATTTTGTGAGAAATTACTGTGACGTTTAATATTAACATTGATATTCCTTTAATAATGAAGAACGGTATTTTAATTTGACTGCAACCCATGACTGCAACATAGTTTAGTTTTCCCTGTAGTCAGACAGGTCTAGTCTGTACCACCCAGAATCTCCAAACCACATAGTTTTAAACGGTCAAACATGAGACACGCACAATTAAACCCTAACCCCCCTAACCCCCTAACCCACGCTCCATTACCACAAAAAAACCTCACATATTTCTGTGAAAGCTGAATTTTTTCATTTTTTAACAAATGGCATCCTCTCCATCCCCACAGATGACAATTCGTCCTGAACCTGCAGATTCCCAAAAAACCTGAAGCGGGTGATTTATGAAAGGGGAGTGTGGTGTAACCGAGGCGACGGCAGAGCCCACCTGCAGACGGTTTTGGCGGATGACGGTCAGCTGTTTGGCCCACTGTCCGAAGCGCTTCTTCCTCAGCAGAAAGGCGCAGATGCGACAGTCCTTCGCCAGGCCCATGGAGTTCTCCTCCGATGGCCACTGGTGAGTCAGTCGCTGAGCCTTCACCTCCTCCTCTTCCTCATCGTACGACTCGTACGAGCTGCTCAGAGCGTCCGAGTCGTTGTCTGCACAATAGCGCACACAGACAGAAAACCATTGTCAGGAAGAAGAACATTTCTAATTCTCCAATTTATTTCTTTCTGGTAGGAAGAAAGATTATTTTATCTGAATGAGACTAACTCAGTCATGGACCCAGGGAAACACAGAGCCATCCTGCCCTCCTCATCCTTGTTTAAAAAACTTCCCATCGCAAGATTAGCGTGGGGTTAACTTTACAACCTAAATAAACTAAAAACTTTAATTTACCATTAATCCACTTCTTAAAGATAATGTGCAATTTTGGCCACTTGTTCTAAAAGTGGCGCTGATGAGCCGAAAACACACATCGTCGTGTTAGGTAGCGCCGAAGAAGAAGTTTTGCATGTGAATCACAAGTTAAGCGTGTGTGAATCGACACGGGAAAAAACAGCGGAATATTTGTCTCAAAATTCCATACATAAATCCAAGCAGATCAAGTGTGTCCTTCGATCGGCAAATGTAGATTCTCCAGTTCGCAAGCCAAGCTTTTGATTTGTAAATGTGAACATTGGAAACATATCTGAAAATGTTATTTGCATTTGTAAATATCATTTTTGCATTCATCCAAATGATGATTTACAAAACACAAGTTGAGAGGTGTTTGTGTGTGGATGGAAAACACATACTTGTGGATTATTTTTACGAAACACAAATTGAGAGGTGTGTGCGTGTGGATGGTAAATATAATTGTGGATTATACTTTTGTGTTTGTTTATTTTTGATATATTATACAGGTGCACATACACTAAATCAATGCAGGTTAAGTACATTGCTCAAGGATACAATGGCAGTGTCCTATATGGAAATCGAACCTGCAACCTTGAGGCTACAAGGTCAGTTCCTTACCCATTATAGTACACTGCCACCCACCTGCTGCAAATAGTTCATTACTAATTAATGGGTATACACACTATACAGTAATATGTTCAGTGTTAACTCAACTCTATCAGCTCTATTGAGTCCAATGTGGATCAAATGCTCTTCAGCAGAGTAAAATGTACTCACACTTTAAATTTACACTTTAACTGTGTAGTAGCTATTTCTGTAATGGTGTGTCTGTAATGGTATTTCTGTAATTGTATTTAACTGTGTAGTAGCTATTTCTATAATGGTGTGTCTGTAATGGTGTGTCTGTAATGGTGTGTCTGTAATGGTATTTCTGTAATTGTATTTAACTGTGTAGTAGCTATTTCTGTAATGGTGTGTCTGTAATGGTATTTCTGTAATTGTATTTAACTGTGTAGTAGCTATTTCTATAATGGTGTGTCTGTAATGGTATTTCTGTAATTGTATTTAACTGTGTAGTAGCTATTTCTATAATGGTGTGTCTGTAATGGTGTGTCTGTAATGGTATTTAACTGTTTTCACTCTCAGAGCCGCTAACCCAGCAGTGCTTACAGGAGTTCTTGCGCTGTCCGTTTATCCGGGTAGTGGGGTAGTTGTTGTCAGCGTCTTCATAGTACCCATCTTCAATGGAGTTAGGGGGGCTGGAATTGCCTTGGGAGTTTAAGAGTCAGAGGTCACACTCAGTGTGGGCGGAGCTACAGCACTCAGGTGGTGATAGATTAGTGGGCGGAGCTACAGCACTCAGGTGGTGATGTATCATAGATATGTATATTAACGAGACAGGAAAGTACGCCCTCAGCCAACTGTCATTTGGAAGGACCCGGAAGTGAGTCTGTACTGCACGTGTCACAGTGCTATGAGGGCGAAAGATTGGAGTTCCCATTATGATGAACGGGAAATATCAGACCTTTGAAGGCGAAATTAAACTTCCCTGATGATATTTTTAAACTCGATTAACGGTCGTCATGTTTCATATGAAAAGCAGATTATGAAAATATGTTCAACAACACTTCTGGGTCAAAACAATCATTGTTTCACAAACTGCTGCACATAATGAATGCTATGATCAAAAGAAATTACTGATTATGTTTTTCTTGGTTGTGAAATGGTTTTCTCTATTGATTTCAATGGGCAGAAAGCTCTTTTTCACTCAGCATGCATACTTCCGGGTGCTTCACTGCCTGGCCCCTCCCACCCTCTGTATCAGTGTGAACTGTGGGCGGAGCTATAGTGCTCACTGCAGATGGTAATAGATTAGTAGGCGGAGCAATAGTGCTCACTGAGGGTGGTGATAGATTAGTGGGCGGTGATAGATTAGTGGGCGGAGCTATAGTGCTCACTGCGGGTGGTGATAGATTAGTGGGCGGAGCTATAGTGCTCACTGCAGATGGTAATAGATTAGTGGGCGGAGCTATAGCACTCACTGCAGATGGTAATAGATTAGTGGGCGGAGCTATAGTGCTCACTGCGGGTGGTGATAGATTAGTGGGCGGAGCTATAGTGCTCACTGCGGGTGGTGATAGATTAGTGGGCGGAGCTATAGTGCTCACTGCGGGTGGTGATAGATTAGTGGGCGGAGCTATAGTGCTCACTGCAGATGGTAATAGATTAGTGGGCGGAGCTATAGTGCTCACTGCAGGTGGTAATAGATTAGTGGGCGGAGCTATAGTGCTCACTGCGGGTGGTGATAGATTAGTGGGCGGAGCTATAGCGCTCACTGCGGGTGGTGATAGATTAGTGGGCGGAGCTATAGTGCTCACTGCGGGTGGTGATAGATTAGTGGGCGGAGCTATAGTGCTCACTGCGGGTGGTGATAGATTAGTGGGCGGAGCTATAGTGCTCACTGCGGATGGTAATAGATTAGTGGGCGGAGCTATAGTGCTCACTGCGGGTGGTGATAGATTAGTGGGCGGAGCTATATCGCTCACTGCGGGTGGTGATAGATTAGTGGGCGGAGCTATAGTGCTCACTGCGGGTGGTGATGTATTGGGGCGTCTTCCCGGGCCCGAGGGGTACAGCCTCCTCGTAGTAATCCTCAGGAGGGGGCGTGGTCGGAAGGGGAGGTGGGGAGTCTGTTGGGCTCTGTGGGGGAAGGAAAGATGATTCTGACCAATCGGCAAACAGAAAACCTTGGGAGAGCGGGCCTGTGACCAATCAGCAGACATGAGCTCTTTTCTCTCCCTCAGCCTGTCCAACATGCATCTTTCTTTGTCCCACTCATATAGAGATGAACCCAAAACCAGCATGAATGACCTGGCTCTACAGACAAACAATTTAGTCTACTTTTAGTCTGAGCTTGTACAAATACACTTATAAAATATACTGTACAAATACACTTATAAAATATACTGTACAAATACACTTAGAAAATATACTGTACAAATACACTTAGAAAATATACTGTACAAATACACTTAGAAAATATACTGTACAAATACACTTAGAAAATATACTGTACAAAACACAAGTCCGCTCTGATGCCACATCCTCTCCATGAGATCCTCCCAGACTAAGAGTCTGACTCTGCCGTGCCGGGATGGTGATATAATATCTGTGCAGCACTTTGCTGGGGTTTGATACCTGATAATGGCTCTTTAAAGGTCTGAATGGAGGACACACGGACACTGACAGACATATGGACGTGAACCCCACCCTCACGGTTAGAGCTATAAGTGCCCTTTACCCTATGGCCTACGGCGATCAATCAACCCGCTCACATCCTCTCTCTCACATCACCTGCCTCCACATCCTCTCTCTCACATCACCTGCCTCCACATCCTCTCTCTCACATCACCTGCCTCCACATCCTCTCTCTCACATCACCTGCCTCCACATCCTCTCTCTCACATCACCTACCTCCACATCCTCTCTCTCTCTCACATCACCTGCCTCCACATCCTCTCTCTCTCACATCACCTGCCTCCACATCTTCTCTCTCACATCACCTACCTCCACATCCTCTCTCTCTCACATCACCTGCCTCCACATCCTCTCTCACATCACCTACCTCCACATCCTCTCTCTAACATCACCTACCTCCACATCCTCTCTCTAACATCACCTACCTCCACATCCTCTCTCTCACATCACCTACCTCCACATCCTCTCTCTCACATCACCTACCTCCACATCCTCTCTCTCTCTCCCATCACCTGTCTCCACATCCTCTCTCTCACATCACCTGCCTCCACATCCTCTCTCTCTCATCACCTACCTCCACATCCTCTCTCTCTCTCCCATCACCTGTCTCCACATCCTCTCTCTCACATCACCTGCCTCCACATCCTCTCTCTCACATCACCTGCCTCCACATCCTCTCTCTCACATCACCTACCTCCACATCCTCTCTCTCACATCACCTACCTCCACATCCTCTCTCTCTCACATCACCTGCCTCCACATCCTCTCTCTCTCCCATCACCTGTCTCCACATCCTCTCTCTCACATCACCTGCCTCCACATCCTCTCTCTCACATCACCTGCCTCCACATCCTCTCTCTCACATCACCTACCTCCACATCCTCTCTCTCTCTCACATCACCTGCCTCCACATCCTCTCTCTCACATCACCTGCCTCCACATCCTCTCTCTCTCATCACCTACCTCCACATCCTCTCTCTCTCACATCACCTGCCTCCACATGCTCTCTCTCACGTCACCTGCCTCCACAGCAGAATACCCCATTATCTGGGACTTGTAGTCCTTTCATTCACTGTTGTAAGTGGACCTTTCCTACGCGGTAAGTGGTCCATGGTCGCGGGACTGCTCACCGATTTAAGTGGGGGTGTTTGGGGTACCTCCTCTTCTCCCGGGGGGTTCTGCTCATCCGTAGACTCTTTAAAAGAGTGCAGGTCGCAGTCTGTTGGAGGAGAGTGGCGGAGCTGTTAAAATGGCTGCTAAGCGCCACCAAGGCCGAGCCGAGAAATCCCACACAAACACACACGCGTGCGCACACAGGCACACACACGCGTGCGCACACAGGCACACACACGTACTCACCAAACTCCTCAAACAGGGACTCCACAAAGCTGGTGCCGTTTCTGTACACAGAGGTGTTCATGTACATGTAGTCTGTCCCGTTCACTGTGAAACACACACAGACACACACACATAAAAATAAAGCACATTGTTAGATCACTTATTGATTAAGTTATTGATTAAGCGGTTAGGGTTAGGGTTAGGACTCAGTCACCAGTCTCCAGGCCACACAATGAGGATGTTTACACACACACTGAGCCCAGCTAATTATCTCTCCACCTTAGAGCCCTGCCTTTGTCTCTCTGTCTGGCATTTAATTTAGTTTATACTCAGGACATTCTACCACTTAACCATTATCACTCAAGATATGCTATTTTAATTTAGTTTCAAATGTGAACTGGACATATATACTTATACTGGTGAGTTATGAATGGAAAACGTATATATACTTATACTGGTGAGTTATGAATAGACAGGTTATATTCTTATACTGGTGAGTTATGAATAGACAGGTTATATTCTTATACTGGTGAGTTATGAATAGACAGGTTATATTCTTATACTGGTAAGTTATGAATAGACAGGTTATATTCTTATACTGGTAAGTTATGAATAGACAGGTTATATTCTTATACTGGAGAGTTATGAATAGACAGGTTATATTCATATACTGCTTAGTTATGAATACACAGGTTATATACTTATACTGGTAAGTTATGAATAGACAGGTTATATTTATATACTGCTTAGTTATGAATAGACAGGTTATATTTATATACTGCTTAATTATGAATAGACAGGTTATATTCACAGTTTAATTGGCAAAAATAAATCATTCTCTCCCTCTCCACCTCAGCTGATGTGTGGTGAGCATTCTGGCGCAATAATGGCTGCCGTTGCATCACCCAGGTGGGTGCTACACATTGGTGGTGGTAGAGACGAGTTTCCCCCTCATCAAAAATGTGAAGCGTCTTTGGGTACTTAGAAAAGCGCTATATAAAACCTATCAATTATTATTATTATTATTCATATACTGCTTAGTTATGAATACACAGGTTATATACTTATACTGGTAAGTTATGAATAGACAGGTTATATTTATATACTGGTAAGTTATGAATAGACAGGTTATATTCTTATACTGGTAAGTTATGAATAGACAGGTTATATTTATATACTGGTAAGTTATGAATAGACAGGTTATATTTATATACTGCTTAGTTATGAATAGACAGGTTATATTCATATACTGCTTAGTTATGAATACACAGGTTATATACTTATACTGGTAAGTTATGAATAGACAGGTTATATTTATATACTGGTAAGTTATGAATAGACAGGTTATATTCTTATACTGGTGAGTTATGAATAGACAGGTTATATTCATATACTGCTTAGTTATGAATACACAGGTTATATTCTTATACTGGTAAGTTATGAATAGACAGGTTATATTCATATACTGCTTAGTTATGAATAGACAGGTTATATTCATATACTGCTTAGTTATGAATAGACAGGTTATATTCTTATACTGGTAAGTTATGAATAGACAGGTTATATTTATATACTGGTGAGTTATGAATAGACAGGTTATATTCATATACTGCTTAGTTATGAATAGACAGGTTATATTCTTATACTGGTAAGTTATGAATAGACAGGTTATATTCTTATACTGGTAAGTTATGAATAGACAGGTTATATTCTTATACTGGTAAGTTATGAATAGACAGGTTATATTCTTATACTGGTAAGTTATGAATAGACAGGTTATATTCATATACTGCTTAGTTATGAATAGACAGGTTATATTCTTATACTGGTAAGTTATGAATAGACAGGTTATATTCTTATACTGGTAAGTTATGAATAGACAGGTTATATTCTTATACTGGTAAGTTATGAATAGACAGGTTATATTCTTATACTGGTAAGTTATGAATAGACAGGTTATATTCATATACTGCTTAGTTATGAATACAAAGGTTATATTCTTATACTGGTGAGTTTTGAATAGACAGGTTATATTCTTATACTGGTGAGTTTTGAATAGACAGGTTATATTCCTATACTGGTGAGAGAGGTTATACTATTATACTGGTGACTAAGTGGAGTGAACAGTGTGATTTGTTTGCTCACTGTTACTACAAACATTATTCATACACACGCTGTTTCCCCCTCTCCCTCCTCTCTCTCCCTCCACCCTCTCCCTCTCTCTGACCATCTCTCCCTCTCTCCCTCCTCTCTCTCTCCCTCCCTCCCTCCCTCTCTCTGACCATCTCTCCCTCTCTCCCTCCTCTCTCTCTCCCTCCACCCTCTCCCTCTCTCTGACCATCTCTCCCTCCCTCCCTCCCTCCCTCCCTCTCTCTGACCATCTCTCCCTCCTCTCTCTCTCCCTCCCTCTCTCTCTCCCTCCTCTCTCCCTCCCTCCCTCCCTCACCTGAGGGTTGTAGCTGTTTCAGCAGGTTCCTGACAGCCGTTTTCTTCTCCTCAGTAGGAGAGCTCAGCGTTTCCTGATCCAGCAGCTTCAGCAGGCCGTTCAGCTCTGTCACCAGGTGCTCCATCGCTGCAGGCCAGAGGTCAAAGGTCAGAGGTTACACCCAGGGCTCAAACAATCGCAAATTGACATGGACAAACACAAGATCACCATGGCGGTGTGAAGTAACCCTGTCTGTCATCGACTCCATCTACAGGTACCTGTAACACCTGTAAGGACTCTAGCTCACCTTAAATCAACAACAGGCCCAGAACGGAGATGGCTAATTCAGATTAATTCAACAGAAAATATTCCTCATACAAGATGAATCATGGTCCGTTCCGTATGCATTTTATACACATACTGTGTATGTCCGATATGATGCATTTTATTATTTATTACATTAAACAGTATATATTATATTATAGACCTATTCAAAAAATGTGAGCACAAACGTCCTGTTAAATTGCTGGTATGTAACAGTTTCCTAATATCATTCAGAACAGTGTGCGGAGGCTGTATTCCGAACCCGTAACCCCGGGATACAGCCCCAGTGCAGCAGAATCGTACCGCCCCAGCTGCCTCTCTCGCCATGGCAACTGACCCATCACATTCTTATTTACCGCACACGTAGAGGTCCCGTTCCAGACCATTAAACACCCCCCCCCCCCCCGTCCTGTCGCTCCCCATCCTCACACTCCACTGGCTAAGCCCAATTTACCCCCCCCCCCCCCCGTAAGCCCGGTTCTACACACACTCACACTCACATTCACACTCTCACACACTCACACAGCGCATTGCAACGGGTTTAACACACTCTCCCACTCCGCTGGCTAAGCCCAATTTGCACGCACGCACGCACACAGCGCATTGCAGCGGGTTTAACACACTCTCCCACTCTGCTGATTAAGAGTTGCACACCTGAACAAATGTGTGTGAAACACCCCAGTACCAGTCTGTGCACAATCACAGAACACAATAAATCTGACGGTAGATTGAGTTTCACTGAAACCACATCAAAGCATCCTTATTTTGGCCCTGCTATGCACTCCTGATCAGAAGTAATGAGTGATACTGCAATGTGTGAGTGTGTGCGCATGAGCGTGTGTGTGAGAGAGTGTGTGTGGGTGGGGAATCTCCCTCCATCTCTAACAGGCCCTGAGCCCCTGAGAGCCCCACACTGTGCAGGGTGATCTCAGTCTAACTTCAGCACCACAGGCTGCTTATGAGCACAACCTTCAGCTGTTCCATTCAGTCAATCCTACAGACATCTGGATAATCTGGCTCTGGGGCGGGGAGAGTGTGCATGTGTGTGTGTGTGTGTGTGTGTGTCTGCCCCGCCAGGCTGTCTAACCCTGTGCCTGAGGGGCTAATGCCATAAACAGGCGTGATGGGGCAAGTCCCGAATCCATTTCATACCCATCCTCTCCCATCCTCAGCGCTAACGCTAACGCTAACGCAACAACACAAACAATGAGAGATCTGTGGGCGCTCAAACCCTCGCTGAGCGGGCCTGTGAGATCTGTGGGCGCTCAAACCCTCGCTGAGCGGGCCTGTGTTGTGCACAACGTTACTGGGAGGGGGGAGATGTGCTCATTTTCTCTGTTTACAAAGGAAGAGTTTAACACACCACAGACTCTTCACCTAACGTTCATCTCATTCTGAGCTCCGAGATCCACTTATGAAATGATAAAACATCCCATATCATTTAGACGGACAAAGTATAAGATTTAACTTAAAATTCTGATATGAAGCATCAAAATAATTGCCTACTTTAAATAAATCTAATGCAATTTATAATAAATAATTTAAATATGAATCTGCAAATACGTCATAATATTACTTTAATACCCTACAACAGCGCGAGTAATCTTATATATGCATTAAACTGACAGTAATGATCAGTTTTGATTGAGTACACAGTGTGATTCAGTGTATACAGGTGGTATATGACTTTTGGTCTGTGCAAGTCTTGAATTCCTTGATTAAATGGTTGCGGAAGATATGCTGTAGCTTGCAGCTCACTGGGCTGTTGTTTGCACAACACCGATTCCCACAATCCTCTCTGTTTGTCACCAGCCTTTGTGTCTGCATTCCTCTCTCTAAATGAGAAGGCCCCACCCTCTGTATAGCAACTGCAATGATGTGGCTCTATATGATTTAATTACATTTATTATGATTGACAGACGGTTGGTAGTTTATAGTGCCAGGCTGCAGTAGCACAAGCCCCCCCCTCCCCTATCCTACACACACTCACACACACACACACACACACACACACACTCACTCACACTTACACTCACTCACACACACTCACACTTACATACTCACTCACACTCACACTCACTACATTGAATGTAGTTCACACAGTCAGCTGTGTAAATGAACTATACCTTCTAAACTACAACATCAAACAGTTACAAACAAAAAACAAAAAACACAGGGAACAAGTACCATGAGAAAAGGTCCTAGATTAGTATATCAGTCACGGTGGAGTCTGAAGAGCTGTGTCTTCAGGCCACGACGGAACGCAGGCAGGGTTGGAGTAGAACGTAGGGGAATGGGGAGTTTGTTCCACCACTGAGGCGCTAGGGTGGAGAAGCTCCATCGGCAAGTGCGAGGTTAGTGTGAGTCGCTCTGCCGTAGAGGAGTGAAGCGGTCGAGCAGAAACATAGTTCTAGATTAAGTCCTGTCCTATTGGCTGCAGTGTAGGCCAGGGTCAGAACTTTGAACCTGATCCTGGCCGTGACCGGCAGCCAGAGAAGTGATCTCAGCAGGGGAGTGACAAAAACTTTGAGAGGTGGAACACAAGCCGGGCAGCTGCGTTCTGGACCAGTTGAAGAGGCACATGGACAGACAAAGCTAATCTATACTAAAATGTCTGTAAAGTTTGGACCTGAGCTGACAGCACAACAGCACTCCACTGAGACTCAAATAGTGGCAGGTAGGGCTGCAACAATTCATCCAACTAACCCATCAAACAATTACGAAAAATAATCAAACTGAATGCTAAATAGACTATTCAATTAGTCAAAAAATAGGTGCCATTTGTAACTACTGTATTAAATATGGGTGGCATGTGTAACTACTGTATTAAATATGGGTGGCATGTGTAACTACTGTATTAAATATGGGTGGCATGTGTAACTACTGTATTAAATATGGGTGGCATGTGTAACTACTGTATTAAATATGGGTGGCATGTGTAACTACTGTATTAAATATGGGTGGCATGTGTAACTACTGTATTAAATATGGGTGGTAGGCGTAATGTGTTTCAATGGCACTTAAATCATTGGGATGCCAAGGAAAGGCGTTAAAACTGTGGAAGAAGAATCCGAGTGCATTCGCTGTGAGATGAGATCACCTCGCGGGAGGGGGGGGTTCTGTGGTTAAAAACATTAATGCGTTACTCTGTCTGGGGGCGGGGGGGGGGGGTTTGTGACCCTGTAACTACGGAGGTGAATCTTTGAGTTTATTTAGTTTATTCTGCTCAAACAGTGATATTTAAACACTGGGGGGACAGACCTGCTCTCACCTCCACCTCCACACACAGTTCACTGCCAGGTCACCGGGCCCACATCAGGACTGGCTGGGTCGCACGGGAGCAGAGAGCATGCTGGGAAACAGAGAACTTGTGCGCCATGGCGACAGGGTGTGGCGTAACCAGCCTGGTCCTGATCCAGCATTCCAGAGCCGCGTGTGAGCCAGTCGCTCAATAACACCGCTCAACGAGGACACAGGCTCTGCAAACGGCTCCTTTACTAAGCAAATGACTTCCTCACCAAGTAAACGACTCCCTCACCAAGTAAACAACTCCCTCACCAAGTAAATGACTCCCTCACCAAGTAAACGACTACCTCATCAAGTAAACGACTCCCTCACCAAGTAAACAACTCCCTCACCAAGTAAACGACTCCCTCACCAAGTAAACGACTCCCTCACCAAGTAAACGACTCCCTCACCAAGTAAACGACTCCCTCACCAAGTAAACGACTCCCTCACAAAGTAAACGACTCCCTCACCAAGTAAACGACTCCCTCACCAAGTGAACGACTCCCTCACTAAGCGAACGACTCCCTCACTAGGCGAACTACTCCCTCACTAAGCAGGGGGAGGTTAACACCTGGTTAACACCTAACACCTAACACTCCGATAGCATCCCCCTGCACATGGTACAATCCGATAGCATCCCCCTGCAGATGGTACGCTCTGATAGCATCACACCCACCGCACATGGTAAGCTACGATAGCATCCCCCTGCACATGGTACACTCCGATAGCATCCCCCTGCACATGGTACGCTCCAATAGCATCACACACTGAGGGTGAGGCAGAGGAGGATGCTGAAGGACAGATTGTGTTCACTGATCCTGATTCAAGATTCCTGGGTCTCGTGCAGATCTGCTGATCTGCCAAGAGCCCAGAGCACGAAAACATACTGCTTAACCAGTCTGCACTCATACATACACACACACACACACACACACACACATACTGCTTAACCAGTCTGCACTCGTACACACACACACACACACACACACACACACACACATACTGCTCAACCAGAGTCTGCACTCGTACACACACACACACACACACATACACTGCTCAACCAGAGTCCGCACACTTACACACACACACACACACACACACACTGCTCAACCAGAGTCATTCAACCCTCAAACCACCTCAATTAACACACACACAAAGGCACACACAAACATACTGCATATACACACAGACATAGACACACATACTACAGCACACGCGCATGCACGCACACACACACACTACAGCAAACACACACACACACACTACAGCAAACACACACACACACACACACACACACTACAGCAAACACACACACACACACACACACTACAGCAAACACACACACACACACACACACACACTGCACATAAACACAGACATGCACACACACACACTTTTTTTTGACTATATAATCTCTGTAAAAGTCTCCTTGCTTCCTTAATGCATTATCATGCATCAACATGAAACAGGTTGAGACATAAACACAGCAAAGACAACCTGAATCCGCTCGGTGTCCAAAGCCCAGATCCCCAGAAAGACTTACAGCATTACTTTATATCAAAAACATTTTAGATGCTTTACACCTGACTCATTCAGACAAGACTTTACATACCCTGCAGCCAAAACACCAGTAACCAGTGAGCAGAGACATGAACTACAGACTAAAGCAGGGGGTGACTTGCTGTTCTTAAATTGCACCTACCCTGGTAGTTTACCACCTCACATGCAGTTATGAAGTACAGCTCAATTGTGAAAAATTCTCAGCACCTGGTCAACATGGCGTATCTCTAACATCACCAGCAAAGACAGAGCTGTAAGCTGTATAACAACAAAACCAAGGGACACTCAACACTCAGTGTTTCCGCGTTTGAAATGTCCGAGTTGTCAAAGATAAAAATTTAAACATTAACGCTTTAACAAAGGAGCGTTCGGTTGATGTAAGACTTTTGCCAGAAACAAACATGACCTTGTCACAACACTTAGTCATTTGGACAGACAAGGAAATTTTAACAAAAACCCTCTTGTAAGTTATCAGGTATCACCTTCCCTCTGAGTACAAGGTTCAAACGGCAGCATGAAATGGGAGAATTTGGTTTGATTAGTTACAGCCAATCCACATGGTCAACAGACAGTGACATCCAATTCATACGCTCCCACAAAGCCCCCAGATAATCCTAGCCTGGCACAAAAAAGTGGCCATTTTGGTACCTACCAGTAAAACCTGAGGGGGAAGAGAGACCCACCATTTCCAGAAAAAAAAAAGTCACGTATGAGAAAGTATGAAATGAATCTGCAGAGTCCAGTTTCGTGTTTCTTAGATCACACACTTCACCAGCCGCCTCCCTGTCTCTGCACTGGCTGATCCCTGCGGTGTTCTCCCCTGTTCTCTCTCTCTGTCTCTCTCTCTCAGAGGGGGACACTCACTCACTCTGTTTTATCAGCTTCATCCTGTAATCCCTGAGATCTAGCAGCACCTGGATGAGGTTCTGGGCCAACATCCCCCCCCCACCCCGGCCCAACCCTGGAATCCTCCCCCGCACCCCCCCACAAATACCCCTACAGCTTCCATTAAAGCTGCCTTTGCAGATTCCATTTCCACACACACACACACACACACACACACACACACACACACACACACACTCTGCAGAGAAACCAGGTAAAGTGGAGAGAGACCTGAATCTGCCTCAACCTGCAAATGAACAAAACATCTTTAAAAAAACTATGAATAAGCACAAGAAAGAGCGAGAGGGAGAAAGAGCGAGAGGGAGAGAGAGAGAGGTGGGGGGTAGAGAGAGGCGGGGGAGAAAGATAGAGACAGAGATAGAGAGGCAGGGCCCGGGAGTGGGAGAGAAAGATAGATTGTGAGCCTGAGAAACAGTAAGAAAGCACTCCTTTCACTGGAGTCATTTCTGGGATCTGAAAATATCAAATAAAGAAACAAAACAAAGACAATCCAAAAGGTTAAAAAAGCACCATGAAGTGTAAAATGGATGCAGTTCACTGCACAGGAGAGAGCCGCTGATTCACCCTGCTTCCACACCGAGGCCCACCTTCCTCTTAGGAGATCCCGAACAGTCCCAATGGCCCCCCAGCCAATGAACTACCTCAGGAGATCCCGAACAGTCCCAATGGCCCCCCAGCCAATGAACTACCTCAGGAGATCCCGAACAGTCCCAATGGCCCCCCAGCCAATGAACTACCTCAGGAGATCCCGAACAGTCCCAATGGCCCCCCAGCCAATGAACTACCTCAGGAGATCCCGAACAGTCCCAATGGCCCCCCAGCCAATGAACTACCTCAGGAGATCCCGAACAGTCCCAATGGCCCCCCAGCCAATGAACTACCTCAGGAGATCCCGAACAGTCCCAATGGCCCCCCAGCCAATGAACTACCTCAGGAGATCCCGAACAGTCCCAATGGCCCCCCAGCCAATGAACTACCTCAGGAGATCCCGAACAGTCCCAATGGCCCCCCAGCCAATGAACTACCTCAGGAGATCCCGAACAGTCCCAATGGCCCCCCAGCCAATGAACTACCTCAGGAGATCCCGAACAGTCCTAATGGCCCCCCAGCCAATGAACTACCTCAGCACTTCTGCCATAAAGGCCTCACAAAACAAGCACTTTAATAAAAGAACCCTCACTTTACCTTCACATCCTAAATACACAACAGTACATAACACAAGCTAATGTATGATTCAGCACTGCATACAAAGATAAAATTACAGCAAAATATTGACACAGGTCAAAGCTGCGATGACATCCGGTAAAATGAACAGACAGGGAGCAGACAATGACAGCAGGCGTGTCGGTTTCTGAAAACCTGGGATTGTCTCTATTTTAACTGGGAGGTTTTAGAGCAGCCCCTGTTCATTCAGGGAGAATCTAAGGCACTGGTCTGTGGGATTGTCTCTATTCTAACAGGGAGTTTTTAACACAGCTCCTGTTCATTCAGGGAGAATCTAGGGCACTGGTCTGTGGGATTGTCTCTATTCTAACAGGGAGTTTTTAACACAGCTCCTGTTCATTCAGGGAGAATCTAGGGCACTGGTCTGTGGGATTGTCTCTATTCTAACAGGGAGTTTTTAACACAGCTCCTGTTCATTCAGGGAGAATCTAGAGCACTTGTCTGTGGGATTGTCTCTATTCTAGCAGGGAGTTTTTAACACAGCTCCTGTTCATTCAGGGAGAATCTAGGGCACTGGTCTGTGGGATTGTCTCTATTCTAACAGGGAGTTTTTAACACAGCTCCAGTTCATTCAGGGAGAATCTAGGGCACTGGTCTGTGGGATTGTCTCTATTCTAACAGGGAGTTTTTAACACAGCTCCAGTTCATTCAGGGAGAATCTAGGGCACTTGTCTGTGGTATTGTCTCTATTCTAACAGGGAGTTTTTAACACAGCTCCAGTTAATTCAGGGAGAATCTAGGGCACTGGTCTGTGGGATTGTCTCTATTCTAACAGGGAGTTTTTAACACAGCTCCTGTTCATTCAGGGAGAATCTAGGGCAATGGTCTGTGGGATTGTCTCCATTCTAACAGGGAGTTTTTAACACAGCTCCAGTTCATTCAGGAAGAATCTAGGGCACTGGTCTGTGGGATTGTCTCTATTCTAACAGGGAGTTTTTAACACAGCTCCAGTTCATTCAGGGAGAATCTAGGGCACTTGTCTGTGGGATTGTCTCTATTCTAACAGGGAGTTTTTAACACAGCTCCAGTTAATTCAGGGAGAATCTAGGGCACTTGTCTGTGGGATTGTCTCTATTCTAGCAGGGAGTTTTTAACACAGCTCCAGTTAATTCAGGGAGAATCTAGGGCACTTGTCTGTGGGATTGTCTCTATTCTAACAGGGAGTTTTTAACACAGCTCCAGTTAATTCAGGGAGAATCTAGGGCACTTGTCTGTGGGATTGTCTCTATTCTAGCAGGGAGTTTTTAACACAGCTCCAGTTAATTCAGGGAGAATCTAGGGCAATGGTCTGTGGGATTGTCTCCATTCTAACAGGGAGTTTTTAACACAGCTCCAGTTCATTCAGGGAGAATCTAGGGCACTTGTCTGTGGGATTGTCTCTATTCTAACAGGGAGTTTTTAACACAGCTCCAGTTCATTCAGGGAGAATCTAGGGCACTGGTCTGTGGGATTGTCTCTATTCTAACAGGGAGTTTTTAACACAGCTCCTGTTCATTCAGGGAGAATCTAGGGCAATGGTCTGTGGGATTGTCTCCATTCTAACAGGGAGTTTTTAACACAGCTCCAGTTCATTCAGGGAGAATCTAGGGCACTGGTCTGTGGGATTGTCTCTATTCTAACAGGGAGTTTTTAACACAGCTCCAGTTCATTCAGGGAGAATCTAGGGCACTTGTCTGTGGGATTGTCTCTATTCTAACAGGGAGTTTTTAACACAGCTCCAGTTAATTCAGGGAGAATCTAGGGCACTGGTCTGCGGGATTGTCTCTATTCTAACAGGGAGTTTTTAACACAGCTCCTGTTCATTCAGGGAGAATCTAGGGCAATGGTCTGTGGGATTGTCTCCATTCTAACAGGGAGTTTTTAACACAGCTCCAGTTCATTCAGGGAGAATCTAGGGCACTTGTCTGTGGGATTGTCTCTATTCTAACAGGGAGTTTTTAACACAGCTCCAGTTCATTCAGGGAGAATCTAGGGCACTGGTCTGTGGGATTGTCTCTATTCTAACAGGGAGTTTTTAACACAGCTCCAGTTCATTCAGGGAGAATCTAGGGCACTGGTCTGTGGGATTGTCTCTATTCTAACAGGGAGTTTTTAACACAGCTCCAGTTCATTCAGGGAGAATCTAGGGCACTTGTCTGTGGGATTGTCTCTATTCTAACAGGGAGTTTTTAACACAGCTCCAGTTAATTCAGGGAGAATCTAGGGCACTTGTCTGTGGGATTGTCTCTATTCTAACAGGGAGTTTTTAACACAGCTCCTGTTCATTCAGGGAGAATCTAGGGCAATGGTCTGTGGGATTGTCTCCATTCTAACAGGGAGTTTTTAACACAGCTCCAGTTCATTCAGGGAGAATCTAGGGCACTTGTCTGTGGGATTGTCTCTATTCTAACAGGGAGTTTTTAAACACAGCTCCTGTTCATTCAGGGAGAATCTAGGGCACTCATCTGTGGGATTGTCTCTATTCTAACAGGGAGTTTTTAACACAGCTCCTGTTCATTCAGGGAGAATCTAGGGCACTGGTCTTATTTGAGCAGCTTCTTGCTGACATGCTCAGACATTTCCTCGCTGAACGCGGCCGTTTCAGGAAAAACCTGCGACCGCAGCGGCATGACTCGACATGTCAAATACCAGCGTGCATGCTTGCTTTCCTCACCAGCCTGACGAGACACACGCCTCCGCCTTACTCCCCAAAACGCTTTCTCCTCCAGCTGATCCGCGGGAGCCACGGCCCGTAATAAGGCTCTTGCCCCAGAGAGAAAGAGGATCATTTCCAGTCCAGTTTCACGGTTCATTCCTCTCACAATCTGCCTGCTTACCAGGTCCGAGGCATTCGACTCACTCTGTTACACAACTACAGAGCTACACAGCTGTGTGTCAGTTCTGTAACATCCACACAACATTAACCTTAATGAGCAGAGCTGTTACGACTGACAACAGCATAGCATTCATATGACGCTAATAAGCGTGTTGTTTGGATGGGATGTTTATCAGCAGCTGATTATGGGTGTACTGGCCACGTTGGCGGTTTTTAAAATAAACTGCGTGAAATGCTGAGCTGTCATTCTACTGTGAGGCGTGGGTGCAGGAGAATTCTAAAGGGCTAGGCCGTCGCCCCCGGCGAGCCAAACCTTTAAAGAGAGACACACGAGACACACACAGGACACACAAGAGACACACACAGGACATACGAGAGACACACGAGACACACACAGGACACACGAGAGACACACGAGACACACACAGGACATACGAGAGACACACGAGACACACACAGGACATACGAGAGACACACGAGACACACACAGGACATACGAGAGACACACGAGACACACACAGGACATACGAGAGACACACGAGACACACACAGGACATACGAGACACACACGAGACACACACAGGACACACGAGAGACACATGAGACACACACAGGACATATGAGAGACACACGAGACACACAGAGGACATACGAGAGACACATGAGACACACACAGGACATATGAGAGACACACGAGACACACAGAGGACATACGAGAGACACATGAGACACACACAGGACATATGAGACACACACAGGACACACACAGGACATACGAGACACACACGAGACACACACAGGACATACGAGAGACACACGAGACACACACAGGACATACGAGAGACACACGAGACACACAGAGGACATATGAGAGACACACGGGTCTGTTCATCAGTCGCCGGAGGGTAGCGCTGGTCAGGTGTAATCATGGTCCCTCGCTGCGCTTTCAATAACAGTCATTAAAACTTTTTCCCACAGTAAGTAAGTCCCCCAGTACTTTCCCACAGACACCTTTTCCTTTATCTGGGAATGAGGGGATAAAACAAAATGAAAAGTTACGAGTCAGCAGATCTGTGAGGATGAGGAAGAGAGGAGAGGAAGTACAGGGGGTAATTCATGCTGTTATTGTTTTTACAGTCACAGGTCTGCTCTATGGGTGGAGGGGGCCAGGTGGCTCATTGTTTGGGTGACCCCCCCAGGCCGATCTAGACCCCTCCCTTGCCCCCCCCCCCCGCCAGCCCAATCCGGACGCCTCCCTCCTCCCCCCCCCCAGCCCAGGCCGATCTAGACCCCTCCCTGCCCCCCCGATATAAGATATATGATATATATATATATATATGTGAAAAGACTCCTGGGATCAGTCACAAATACAACTACCCCCCGACTCACTTTATACACTGGGCCACGGCTGTGACCGAACACCGTGACCTCTGACCTTTCCAGCAGGGCTGTGAGTTCACACAGATTTGCTCGTGCTGGGGTGGGACTGTCGAACATAAACACACACAGCCACACACACACACGTGCATGTACAGACATACACATGCGTATACACACACACACACACAGTACTACTGGTTACACCCTCATAGCAAATGACCGATTTTACCTTTAGGGCTCATTCTTTCATTTCTTTGTAGAATGATGACATCACTGTTCGTCAGCTCATCCAAAGATCACAGGAAAGATGATCTCTCTGATAAAGCCCACATCATGAGTCACATATAGCCTCCATACACAGCAATACTCTGTCTCCCTGATGTGTATCTGTGTGTGATGTCATAAAGGCAGGGACACAGCTATAGGTGGAGAGGCATATAGATGGAGACTGTAGGAAGTTTGACATCATGGCAAAAATGTCCTCCATTTTGTGCACTGATCTGGCACACCCCCACCCCAGTTCAGGTGATGACTGTTCTGTTATCAGACAGGTGAAATTACTGCCCGGATACCGTCGGAGTGTGTCATACTGTTATCACCAAAGAGAGAAGCTCTCTCATCACCGTGTTTACAGTACCTGCCAGCCACGAGCCAATAGGAAACGGCCGTCGGAGGCGCCCCCGTCTGGGCTGTCGGCAGGTGCCTATCAACCCCCATGACTGATCCGGGTGGGAGGGGGGAGGGGGGAGGGTTAAATTCCTGCTGCCACCCTCCTCCGGCTGAGAAATTCCCCCACAGATTCCCAACATATCCCTGGCGCACCCCCAGAACCCCAGGACGGTGACCTCACCCTGTACTGCGGCAGACCAGACCGGATTGGAGGAGGATCTGCGCCCAGCGGCTCATGAGCTCATTTCAGCATCACAGGGTTCTTTGTGCTTGTTTGTGTCACTCAGTCTAATGTTCAGTAGGGGCAGCTGACAAGCTGTCAATCAAGTCTGAACTCCTCCCACTTGCTGTCTCTCTTGGGACTATACTTACCCTCTCTAGGGAAGTAAATCTGTAAATAAATACAGAGGGTGCAGGAGCGTCGGGCAGCGGTACAGCACAGCGGCATTGTGGGTAAGAGGATACGTCCCGCAGCTGTGCTTTCCTGTCCCGACCGATGACAGCTTCTATCACCCAGTCTGTCTGTTTCCTGTTTGTACCCCTCTGGGTTCCCCAAAACACCACTGCTCCCCCCTCCTCTCTCCCACACCCCACGCCACCCTCCCCACCCCACTCCTCTCTCCCACACCCCCCTCCCCTCCCCTCCCCTCCCCTCTCCCCCACCCCCCTCCCACACCCCCCTCCCCTCTCAGCTCAAAACTACCAACACCAATACAGTACTGTACTGATTACTTATTAAACAGCACACCACACCTCGCACCTCCAGCTGTGTCTGTTTGTCTCTATTTGTCGCCTGCAGAGTTTGGAGCAGAAAACTCCAACTTTGTGTTGGAGCAGAAATTAGTTGCCAAAATACCACGGCAAAGTTACACTCTATAACCCCACAGGGCAAGGATGCAGAGGCTAAGTCTAGATCCCAGAGTCTAAGTCTAGATCCCAGAGTCTAAGTCTAGATCCCAGAGTCTAAGTGGTTTTATGTGTAATTCCATGGCCAGTGGATTAGTTGTGCAAATTGAGAGCAGTTATAGGTGGGCGTGTCACACTAGGGTCATACTGGGGTCACATCAGGGGTCAAACATGCAGGTTTCCCTTCAGAGAGAAAGAGGGGAGCGTAATGTATTAAAGCTGAAATATGACTTCATTTACTGTTGATTTATAACCCACATCTCTTCTGGTCCTGGGCCTAGGATGGTGGTGAAAGCTTGTTTGCAAACGAGCCCCCGCACTCCTGTCATACTGTCTCTGGAGAAACATTCTTCTTGCCCACTTTGTTAATAATGAACAAAAAATTGAGCCAGTGTTTTCCCGACGAGATTTTAAAAAAATGTGCTTACAGGCATTTGGGCATTATTATTATTCCATGAGAGAGTTTGTTGCAGAAGTGTGTTCGTGTGGCAGCGTGCGATGGGAAGGAGATAAAAATAGCACTGGCACGGCGGACAAACAAACTGGGCCTCACTCGTCAACTGGAGCCAGAGACAGATCTGGGGAGGAACATCTCTCTCTCTCTACTCCCTCTTTTATATACTTCTCTCTCTCCTTTCTATCCTTCTGCCGGTACCCGTGTTACCGTAGTAATGGGCGGATTGTGACTGCAAGTCCTACGCCTGTGTTTTTTTGAAGAGGGGCCTTCTCGGGCCTCTCTGGCTAATTAACCTGGCCCCCCTAACGAGACCAGAGAGCTCGTTTAGGGGGCCCTGGGGGTTCTAAGGGCCGTTCACAGGGAGAGAGTTATGCTTCCCGCACTTCTGCTCACCTGTTTACCCATTAACCAGCTGTGAAGGCCAGAGGCACGCTGTGGGACGCTGGGCGCTTTGATCTGCCCCCCCCCAGCCCCCCCCCCCAGGCCCCGCGGACCACGGCCATCAGGCCGAGCACAACTTCAATCAGCTCCACTTCAAAAGGAGCAGGTCCCACAATCTGTGCCCAGCAACTCAAACAAGCTCTTTATCACAGTGCCATCATTAAAATGGGGGCGGAGACAAGAACCGAGGGGGCTGATCCAATGAGGGCTTGAGTTGGGCAGTCATGTGGCCCTGGTTCTTTGGGCTGTTCAAACACCACAGGATTCCTTAGTCGCTTCCCATCCTGGCAGAGAAAACTGCAGTTCTGTGCAGTTCATGTGACCATAGTTTTGCCCCTTGGCTGTTTGTGACAGTTGGGGTGGGTACAGTGCTGTTACTTTAGAGTGCAGGGGTCAGGGTTCAAAGGTCACAGTAGAGCTCAAACGCACAGGGAAACGTAGGTCACGTCTGACCGGTTGCGGTCACTGCCACCGCTTTCATTCCACCCTTCCAACCCGGCGTGACCGAGCCCAACCCAGCCCGACCCGGGACAAAAGCCCCACTCACTCCCACATGCACTATCTAAACCTCCATGAGTTCACCACTCAGCTATGTGTCAGAGAAGAGCCGATCCCTCCCTCTCTCTCCCGATCCCTCTTTTGCTCCCTCTCTTTCTCCCTCTCTCTCCCACCCTCTCTATCTCCTCCGTTTCTCTTTTTCTCCCTCCCTCTCTCTCTTTCTCCTCATCTCGCTCCCTCGCTCTCTCTTTTTGCTGAGAGAGGAATATTCTGGAATGCCTGACACACTGTAAGTCCTGTGCTCTGCATTGTGAGCCAGTGAGTGGCCGCTTTGTCTGTCACCACATATTTATAGACACGAGCCGATTCATGATGGGGGGGAATTCCCAACAGCACTGGGGCTCAGCCATGACCTCTGACCCATCACACTCCAGTGAGAGAGAGAGGGGGACAGAAAGAGAGAGAGAGAGAGAGAGAGAGGTACATTAATCTAAGAACTGAGACTTCAGCTGCTCATCAGAGCTCAGTTTGCTCTTATAATCTCTGCAAGTCATCAAATGCCACTGCAGAACACAGAGCCTTGGAGTGAAGCGTTAGCTTGTTAGCGCCAGGATCACACTGACTGACTGTACTGCACAGAGCCCTGGAGTGAACTGTTAGCTGGTTAGCGCCAGGATCACACTGACTGACTGACTGTACTGCACAAAGCCCTGGAGTGAACTGTTAGCTTGTTAGCGCCAGGATCACACTGACTGACTGACTGTACTGCACAAAGCCTTGGAGTGAACTGTTAGCTTGTTAGCGCCAGGATCACACTGACTGACTGACTGTACTGCACAAAGCCTTGGAGTGAACTGTTAGCTTGTTAGCGCCAGGATCACACTGACTGACTGTACTGCACAAAGCCCTGGAGATTCACGCATCACAGGCACCCGGGTATACAGAGCTACACTGTTTATTCTGGGCCTGATGTAAAAGGACCAGCCTGAACACGCAGGGGGTGGATTCATCCGTTTCACACTCAACAAACTATTCTCACACCTGGAGCAGTAACCCGCTATATCAGAGGCAAGAGGGCAGATGAGGAAAATAAATGCATATGTGTGTGTGTGTGTGTGTGTGAGTCTGTGTGTGTATTTGTGTGTGTGAGAGAGCCTGTGTGTGTATTTGTGTGTGTGAGAGCCTGTGTGTGTATTTGTGTGTGTGTGAGAGTCTGTGTGTGTATTTGTGTGTGTGTGAGACCTGTGTGTGTATTTGTGTGTGTGTGAGAGTCTGTGTGTGTATTTGTGTGTGTGAGAGCCTGTGTGTGTATTTGTGTGTGTGTGAGAGTCTGTGTGTGTATTTGTGTGTGTGTGAGAGCCTGTGTGTGTATTTGTGTGTGTGTGAGAGCCTGTGTGTGTATTTGTGTGTGTGTGAGAGCCTGTGTGTGTATTTGTGTGTGTGTGAGAGCCTGTGTGTGTATTTGTGTGTGTGTGAGAGCCTGTGTGTGTATTTGTGTGTGTGTGAGAGTCTGTGTGTGTATTTGTGTGTGTGAGAGCCTGTGTGTGTATTTGTGTGTGTGTGAGAGCCTGTGTGTGTATTTGTGTGTGTGTGAGAGCCTGTGTGTGTATTTGTGTGTGTGTGAGTCTGTGTGTGTATTTGTGTGTGTGTGAGAGACTGTGTGTGTATTTGTGTGTGTGTGAGAGCCTGTGTGTGTATTTGTGTGTCTGTGAGCCTGTGTGTGTATTTGTGTGTGTGTGTCTGTGTGTGTATTTGTGTGTGTGTGAGAGCCTGTGTGTGTATTTGTGTGTGTGTGAGAGCCTGTGTGTGTATTTGTGTGTGTGTGAGAGCCTGTGTGTGTATTTGTGTGTGTGTGAGTCTGTGTGTGTATTTGTGTGTGTGTGAGAGCCTGTGTGTGTATTTGTGTGTGTGTGAGAGCCTGTGTGTGTATTTGTGTGTGTGAGAGCCTGTGTGTGTATTTGTGTGTGTGAGAGCCTGTGTGTGTATTTGTGTGTGTGTGCTTTAAAGTTTTTTGACTAAAACAGATTTACAGCTATACACCTGAAAAAGAAATTCCAATTAATACACAAAAATAAATGACAGACGCCATGTTTAACGCCGCGCGTGGGAGATAGCCATGTTTAACGCCGCGCGTGGGAGATAGCCATGTTTAACGCCGCGCGTGGGAGATAGCCAAGTTTAACGCTGCACGTGGGAGATAGCCATGTTTAACGCCGCGCGTGGGAGATAGCCATGTTTAACGTCGCGCGTGCGCGTGGGAGATAGCCATGTTTAACGTCGCGCGTGTGAGTGGGTGTTAGCCATGTTTAACGCCGCGCGTGGGAGATAGCCATGTTTAACGCCGCGCGGGTGTGGGAGATACCCATGTTTAACGTCGCGCGGGTGTGAGAGATAGCCATGTTTAACGCCGCGCGGGTGTGGGAGATAGCCATGTTTAACGCCGCGCGGGTGTGGGAGATAGCCATGTTTAACGTCGCGCGGGTGTGAGAGATAGCCATGTTTAACGCCGCGCGGGTGTGGGAGATAGCCATGTTTAACGCCGCGCGGGTGTGGGAGATAGCCATGTTTAACGCCGCGCGGGTGTGGGAGATAGCCATGTTTAACGCCGCGCGGGTGTGGGAGATACCCATGTTTAACGCCGCGCGGGTGTGGGAGATAGCCATGTTTAACGCCGCGCGGGTGTGGGAGATAGCCATGTTTAACGCCGCGCGGGTGTGGGAGATAGCCATGTTTAACGTCGCACGGGTGTGAGAGATAGCCATGTTTAACGTCGCGCGGGTGTGAGAGATAGCCATGTTTAACGTCGCGCGGGTGTGAGAGATAGCCATGTTTACCGCCGCGCGGGTGTGGGAGATACCCATGTTTAACGCCGCGCGGGTGTGGGAGATAGCCATGTTTAACGCCGCGCGGGTGTGGGAGATAGCCATGTTTAACGCCGCGCGGGTGTGGGAGATAGCCATGTTTAACGTCGCGCGGGTGTGAGAGATAGCCATGTTTAACGCCGCGCGGGTGTGGGAGATAGCCATGTTTAACGCCGCGCGGGTGTGGGAGATAGCCATGTTTAACGCCGCGCGGGTGTGGGAGATAGCCATGTTTAACGCCGCGCGGGTGTGGGAGATAGCCACGTTTAACGCCGCGCGGGTGTGGGAGATAGCCATGTTTAACGCCGCGCGGGTGTGGGAGATAGCCATGTTTAACGCCGCGCGGGTGTGGGAGATAGCCATGTTTAACGCCGCGCGGGTGTGGGAGATAGCCATGTTGATCTCTACACAGCGCTGTCCTGCTGGTAACACAATCAAACTGTGACCGAAGGGAAAAAGGAGTGACCTCATTAACTGTGTCTGATTGACAGCTGTTGACAGTGCTGCCGTTGGACGATTACAAAGCAGCTTTTTTCTGTCACCTCGCGCAACCTCTCTGACCTCACTACGTAGTCCGATTCAGGGACCTCACTACGTAATCCAGATCAGCTATTTTGACTACAAGGTTCAGCCCAGTAGTTTACCAAAAAATAGAAACTACATCCTGCTAATTTAATCTTAACAGGAAGTTTAGGAAAAACAAGGCCAAAAAAAAAACACAAACATGGGCACGCATACTCCGTCTGTCTCTCTCTCTTTCACTCTCACACACACACACACACACACACACAGCTGAGGGTGTTTTTTCCTGGTGTTTGTGCAAACAGAGATGAGGGGGAGGAGGGGGGTCAGGATGAGCAGTTTTTCCAGGAAGTTTCACTCAGGAGCAGCAAATCCTTCACCTGCCCCAGGGGGGGCACAGAGGAAGAGAGAGAGAGAGAGAAGAGAGAAAAGAGAAAGAGAGGTGGGGGAGAGAGAAAGAGAAAGGTTGGGACAGGACCTGTATTTTCCCGTTTTTCCCTTTCGTTTTCCCTCTCATAAAAATGAACCAGTGAGTGCATGGAACAGGTGTGTAGAAGGCCGAGTTTTAGACTCGCAGTCCTCTCTGATCTGCTCCAGGTGAAAAGTGGAGAAACTTCGTCATCATCATCATCATCATCGTCGTTTTCAGACGTCAACCTCCCAGGCTGGTGCCTTGGAGACCATTACCGAATGTCAGCATTGACGACTTTCATCAAACGTGACGCATTTGCACCGTTACCCTGTAAAAGACCACACTGTGCTGCGACTGCTCCATCTCCTCCAGAATCTTGGATAAAGATTTGAAAAAAAATCCTCTCATGGCATCAACTCAATGTAAGAAAGACGACTAAAATGGAATGGCAAACTACGCACCCCCGGGCTGAACCATTTCCAACCAAAACTGCAAAATGCCCCTTAATCAGAATAATAATCTGAAGAGCCAGTCTTCCACCCGAATCCAACGTTCTAGACTTTATATGGATGGCTGCTACTCTATCGGACCTGTTGGTAGTGGTTTCAGCGACCTTCCGTATGCACTTATTGCAGCCTACGTCTCTTTGGATAAAAGCGTCTGCCAAATGAATGTAATGTAACGTTAACATTTTATCAATCACATGTATTTCTTCCTTCAGACAGGTCAGAGAAGTTTCGTTTCAGGAGCAGGCATAGGACTCAAACACAGAGCTGTCCCATTATAATCAGACAGAAGGCTTGGTCAGGGGTGTGGGGGAAATGTGGGGCGGTGACAGCCCTGTTTGTTCAAAAAACAACAAACAGCAGGAATCACCTCATTGTCTCTCAGAGAGCAAGTGAAGAAAGGAAAACACAGACCCTGCCCCACCGGAGGCTGCAACCTGCCCAAGATTAAACACAGCCGCCGAGGCATTGTCGTTTCCAAACACGGACATGTGCCGAAACAGCAGGTCTACCTCCTCTTATACCTACAAACCTCTCACCACAGGAGTCTCGCTAGAACTCAGCTCCATATAAAGTCAAGCTATACTTTATTATAAACAGAACCGAGAAGAAGCCCCCCGATCATCACTGTCAAGCCCTAGAGGCACTGAAAACAATTACCCAGGTTTCAAACGAGAGCGCCTCAACCATACACACTATTTTAGTGGGATTATTTTGCAGGCATGTGGCTATTCTTTCGCTGTCTACATGCTACACGATAAACTTGAAAGTCTGTTAAACTTGGGCAAATTGGCAGGGTTTGAACTGAGCAGCTGCGAATCGGCTAAAACAAGGAGAGAACGAATAGGCAAACATAACAATTGCCGTAACGATCTGTTAAGCAGGAACGGCTGCACGCAACAGGCTTCTTTATAGGCAATAACAGGTTTAAAAGGCGAGGCAGGGAACGGAATCTCTTCTTCAGAATCCCCAGCAACTGCACGACCCAAGCGTGAACACGATAACGCCCTCGCAAAGCCAGTGGCCATGCGGTCTGCAAATCCTTATACTTCAGTTCCAAGCGAGATAAATATGTCGCATTGTTCAGCGATTTACAGAAGAATGCTTCAGAACGCGAGTCCGTATGAACTTGCAGCGGAACTGCCTTCGAACAGAGTTGAAAACAAACGACGGACACTAACCGGCAACGCAGTGAACTTTTGTCCGTTTGCCCTCCCACGAAAAGGCCAAGCTGACCGCACATATCTAGACCGTGCATGTAGTGGCAAACATGCAGTAAGCTATCCTACATGCACGAACACGCTCATCCTCGATTGCACAAATAGGCTACACTCGTTTTTTTCTTTAGTTTATTGCGACAGCCAGGTTCTCAGGTGTGTAATTCCGTAATTACACAACTACAAAATGAAATGACTTTTACCCGCTTCAGTCATGTAGCCTAGACTACATTAATAAACCGAAGTGAAATGCCACTCCACCGGGAGCGACCGGGGTTCACTCCACAGGCAGTTCAGCACATGAACGCGACAGACACGGACCTTCCTTGGCGCGTGTGCTGTGGACCTGGGAGCATCCGAGATGTAACCGCGTGCAATTGTGGTCAATTGCAAATAGTGTGTTCTGTCACGATATCCAGCGCCTGTGTCGCGTAAAAGCGTGAATTAAAGCGAGCGGTGCAAGCCACTCATGAGGATAAACCAGTGAACGTTCTACTTTTTGCTTGCCACCTTACTACCAGGTGAGATCTTTCAGAAGACAGACTCCATCCTTTTTTACAAACAGATGACCATAAAGCGTTCACAGAATTTTCTGCATGTAGGCTACGCAAACAGGAAAACAAATAATCACAGAAGCCCAAATTAAAGTGGTTTTCGCGACTGAAAACGTCATCATGATGATCATGCACGAAAAGTGGTCATACATACAGGTACCGCTACTCGTCTCCATGCTGATGCAAGTCCAAGGTTTCCTTAATTGAACAGCTTCCCGAACTTTAGCCGGCAGCGCATAACACGCCGAGGTGCCATGTGTAGACGATAGGACGCATTAGGACGCAGTTGATTCAGGCACTATCTCAATGAAGAGGCGCTGCTTCCTTCGCCGCGGTCACTGGGTCCTAGCGCTCGCGCAGAAACATATCCGTTTGTTGCTAAAGTTGCTCCCGTGGCCCACTTCCAAACTGGGACATTATAAAGTCGCGGATTAAAGAGAAAAACTGTACTGTAAACAACTGTAAATCAAAAATTTAAATGGAATAAGGAGGCGAATCAAATAATTTATTTAATATAGATGAACATGTAACTTAATTGTATGAATATTTATTATGCATTTGTAATAATTAAAAAAGATAATTATACAAAATGAAAAACAAATTAAGGCAATTTTTGTAATACAATATCAGACCACACATCCCAAACCGTACACAAGAAAACTGAATTTTATTTAAATATAAGATATACATAATTTATTGGTACAGTTGACCTACTGACCAATAAATAAAGTATAGCTAGATTGTATACAGTTACAAAAAAAAAAGTACAATTAAAAAATACTGCTATTTTTAAATTCCCCATTATGTAAAAGTGTTCAATAAGTAAATGATTTAGTAAAGAGGTGTACACTCTCGGCATGTCGCCTGTAAGTACTGTAACAATCCTTAAATATAGGTAATGCAGGCTACTACACACATTATACCCTGCCGTCCAAATATGGCGGATATTGAGTGGCCTGTATTTATTCACTGTATGTGGTAAGGAATTAATTCATTTTTGAATGAATGAGTGTATAAGTGAATGAATAATAGTCATGTAGACTATTCCACTGTGTAAAAATGACCAGCAGCCGAGTCTTCCCGACATCGACTGAACACCTGTTAAATGAAAGCGGTCATGCGCACCACTGAGAGTAGCTTCAACAGTTCTCATTTATTGACCAACTTCTTCACACTTTTCAAAAAGAAAACATTTCATAACGCCAACTCTTTCTTTTTACTCTGATATTTGTTTCAGTTAACGTCACTGAGGTAAGCAGACCAAAATAAATATGGAGTAGAGCTTCACCGCATTCAATCAGAAAAAATGGTAAACTAAAAAAGCCAATGTAAATTAATGAGCCAAAATGATTGGTTCAAATCTCATTGATATTAACCACAGTATCTTATAGCTACAACAGAATAAAGCGCACAGATACAAAGTATAAGCCATTAGATATGCAGTATTGTATTACGGAAGCAGTGTGGAATCCATTCACGTCGACTCACCTTAAGTGTGGAGATAACTGCACAGAAATCAACCATCTACACTAAGATAATGAGCCATTTCTCTATTGTGTCATAAAATCCCCAAATCCACCACACCCCATTCCCATCAAGTGAACACACAACTATAATTTCAGTTTAAACTATACACCCAAATTGCATTGTGTGGGTTTACTTTTCCAATGTTCAATATATTTAAAAAAAGTTTGATAAACGCAGTAGAAAAAATAAAAAATACACTTGGTAAGAGCTTTAGCTTCTCAGCAGTCAGCTGTATCATGACGACTAGACAGCAAAACATGGTGGTGTACATTTAACACCCTAGGGTGTGAAATGTACACCAGCAGTGTCAGATTTACAGCGGCATATTTTGCTGTGTACATTTGAATAATTTCTAGATGTCTCTTAACTGAAAATACATTCTTCGTAGCAATAGCTAGTCTTCTAAAAGGAGAGCCGGTGAGGGCAACAACAAACAAACAAAACATGTCTGACAGTAGAGCCTGATTAAACCCGGCAGCTTAAAAAACATGCTTAGGAAATCCCTTTGGTTTGCGTCCTCACTAAACTGATGTGTTCCAGCCCGTCTACACACAGCCTGTTAGATAAATACATCAATCCAGAACGAACCCTTGTGTTAGCTTTCTTTAACTGTGATATATATGTATTATCTTCTCAATAAATAAGTAGCCTAATCACTGTAAAACACGCTTAGCTATATGATTATTAAGAAATAAAAATGATGAGTGAATAATGTTTTTCCACACTTTTATGAACAATTTCTTTCAAAGACAAAAAAACGATATCCCTCAGCATTCTGGTAAAGTGGCGGATATGATGTCATCCAGTTTTCTGGCGCGCACACCTACATCTCTAACGTAAGGCAAAGCCTGATCTATGATATTCCCATAAGACTCTCACAGCAGAGGAGCCAGGCTGGATAACTGAAATACAAACTTAAATCAATTGAACATACAGAGCTTAACGCACTTGCAGAAATCGGTGTTGATAAGACAGTGTTCCAGCGGCCGATGCAAAGCAAACGCACGGTCACTTCCTCTCTGTGTTCTCCGTGCTCTGACTTTCTCTCTCTTCCTCTCCGTGTTCTGACTTTCTCTCTCTTCTTCTCCGTGCTCTGACTTTCTCTCTCTATGAAGGGATATGTTGTGAAGCCGGCGTGGTTCCGGTTCTCCTGGACCGAACGACCGGTTCTGTTTTTGTCGGTGTCACTTGGCGGTAACCGCCGTTAAAACAGCCTTGCTTGTTTCTTTAGCTCGTTCCTCTTCCACAACGCCAGCCGGTCAAACTCAGCCATCGTCATTCCGAAGACCTGGTAGAACTCCTCAGGGGCCAGGTGACGCTGTAGAGTGCACACAAACAGAGGAGGGGGGGGGGGGGGGGCAGAGGTGTAAGATCCAGGGGGTCCTGCTGTGTGTTTTCTTCCAGCCAGCTGATTTCACTAATTACCTTTACCTCCTGGCTGAAGAATTGTGCTAATTAGCAAATCCAGGTGATTGGAACAAAGTCCTGGGGAGGACTTTTACTTTATGAACCTGGGAAAAAGTAT
>CM040397.1:2362093-2379593 GCA_022702515.1 Ilyophis sp. 1 JC-2022
ATTATGTTATAAATAATATAAATTGGGTGGCCAAATCATATTTGGGACAGTCCGTGAGAGAGAAAACAGAACTCACATATTATTATATTATATAATAATAATACACAAGTTCCTGTCTGCTCTCTCACGGACTGTCCCAAATGTGATCTGGCCACCCAAATAGGGAGAGCATATAACAGAGAATTGGGCATAAGGATGTTTAAATAATGAGGGGGGGGGCTGATCTTATCACAGCTGTTCCCTCAGATTCTCACCATCTGCGTAGCGCCAAGGAAGTTGCCAGGTCCCCCAAAACGATGCCACCGTCTTTCAATCATTGTGCTTTTTGGGGGGTTTTGTCTGTTCCTGGCAGAACTCAGCTTTTAGCTCTCTACCAGCATTCCAAACCTGACTGCCTGCTGTTATACCTTCACTTCCTGTCTGTTACTGCTGAGTCAGGGGGGAGATGGAATGGAGGTGAAGGCTGGTAGGGGTGCGTCAGTGTGTGTGAGTGTATGTATTTGTGTGTGTATGTCAGTGTGTGTGAGTATGTATTTGTGTGTGTATGTCAGTGTGTGAGAGTGTATGTGTGTGTGTGTGTGTGTGTGTGTATGTCAGTGTGTGACTGAATGTGTACGTCAGTGTGTGTGTGACAGTGTGTGTGTGTGTGTGTGTGTGTGTATGTCTGTGTGTGACTGTATGTGTGTGTGTGTGTGTGTGTGTGTGTGTACGTCAGTGTGTGTGTACGTCAGTGTGTGTGTGTGACAGTGTGTGTGTACGTCAGTGTGTGTGTGACAGTGTGTGTGTCCGTGCGTGTCTGGCTGGTGCTGTGTTAGAGACTCTCTGAGCAGTGGGCTGTGTGATTGAGCTCTACAGCTCTACAGCTCTACAGCTCTACAGCTCTACAGCTCTGCAGCTCTACAGCTCTGCTCACAGGGGTCTGAGTGCAGATCTAATGTCAGAGCAAAAGCGTGTCGCCTCTTACGAGTCATGAATAAAGCAACGGGCCAGCTAGGGCATTAAACACACACACACACGCACAGACACACACACACACACACACACACGCACAGACACACACACACACAAACAAGCACACACACACACAGACAGACAGACCGATACTTCAGCAGGTGACATCAGAAAGGGTGTGAGCAGGGCGGGGGAGGGGTATGAGCATGGCGGGGGAGGGGGTGTCAAAAGGAGGAATGGGGAATTAATTGTATGGGAGTCAATTGAAGAATTAATTCAGGCTTCAGGCAACATTGACGAAACGGACTTGGATATCCCATTTCACGATGAGACGGCACCACAGGGACATCACTTGACTAGGCTAGGCTACATTTTTAGTTATCTCATTAAATCAATTAATTAAATGAGGTGAGAAATATGTCTTTTACCTCATTTTAAACATGTTTGTATAACTAAGCAGCGTTCTGTCCTTCTGAGCAGGGGTGCACAAAGTACTTTTTTAGCGATGGCCCAGGGATACCGATCCTTACTTTTCACGACCAAATTAATGAACAACTCGTTGTTCAACTGCTGACAATAGCCATGTTTTAATAGGCTGCCTAAAAGCTAAATGAAGGCGGGAAAGTTGCTGAAATTAGCAGGCAATAAATCACAAAAAGCATAAAGTGAAATGAACAGAATTTAAGGCTTTATCATTGAAGCATAATGAGGGAAAGTGCTCAAAGCTGCATGACACAAAACCGTAGGATGAAACCAAACATTTTTTATTAATGTTACACTCATCGTCAGTGCATCTCTTGGCTACTTTATCCATTTCCCAGTGGAAAACTTACAATGCATGTAGTTAATATTGTAATATTGTATGTCAAAAGCATAAAAAGACTGGATTGCGATGATTAGCTAAAGCGTTAATCTTATGTTGTTGTAAGAGTGAAGTAATAACCTCGCTAACTTTGCACACAGACGGCTGCAACTGTTCTCAGCTTTTTGGTGAATTGCGTGCTTCTGACGTTTGGGCTGTGTTTTCGCTATATAAAGAAACAGCTACAAACAGATCTATGCTACAAACCAGGCAGTAACCTTTCCTGACAATCCAGTGTCTAAGCTTCCCCCGTGTCGTAGGTCATCGCTTTGTGCAATGAATGATGGGATATCCAAGTTTGCGAACTTGTTTGGCGAGTTTGCATCCTGGCCATTTGGGGCGGATCAAGCACATTTCCGGGATCTTTTGATCGCTTTTTTGCGTTCTTGGCTTTGGAACAGAACTTTGCCCGTTGTATGATGTCACCCTTTTCACAAGGGTGTGTTTCTGCAAGTGCCCTTTTGCTGGGACACTTGACACTACGTACTTGTGCGGACTTGGTATTGAGAAACACCCCTTGGCTCCAATCATGTGCTCAACGGTTCAAACGTGGACAAAAAAAGAAGTTTCTGCTTTTCCCACTAATGCTGTAGATATGAACAGTAACAGTGAGAGAGGTGCCATTATGACATCACTGTTGTAGATATAATAGAATAGTGAGAGAGGTGCAATTATGACATCACTGTTGTAGATATAATAGAATAGTGAGAGAGGTGCCATTATGACATCACTGCTGTAGATATAATAGAATAGTGAGAGAGGTGCCCTTACAGCCATTGACAGTATTATTGTAACTCATGCTGTGTAGCGCCTCCTTGCTGCCGCTGCGGGAATTGCGAGTGCTGGCCCAGGGGTCGTTGTCATAGGAACCAGACCTAGCCTTCATCTCCTCCTTTAGGATCATCCGCCCAATCCCACTCTGGATCTGAAGAGAGAGAGAGAGAGAGAGAGAGAGAGAGAGAGAGAACAAATGGCTTCCATTCAGCACTTACAATGATGTGTGTGTGTGTGTGTGTGTGCGCACTTGTGTTTCAATCAAACTGTTGGCAGCGTAGCAGGAAGATGTCACAACCCCGTGACCAATGGCCACAAATAACCCTGGTGAAGTATGGTCCAATCAGAAACCAAAGAACTTTACCACAGCACAAAAAACTTTTTCTGTTGGGAAAACACAATCCCCATGGCCAGTTGTCATGGCGACAAGCTGGCAGCAGAAATCAATTGGAGGAGGGCTCTTTACAACTGATGTTAAAAAGATGGCGGCGTTCGGGCGTGGCGTGCTGTCTGATTGTAAGGTGCCCAGAGGAATATCTGTCTGTACATCATTATTCAAATGTAGCTTTGTGTTGGGGCTGAGGCTTTAGTTAATGTGCTCAGCTCTGTACATATAACACTGTATATCTCTGCCTATCCTCCATCTATAGCTCAGCAGTACAGAGGCTATAACCTGCCACTGCTGGGGAATGATTTACCTGTGGGAAAGATTCATATTCATAAAACATTCACCAAGAAAAAACAACCAAAAAACAAAAACTAATGTGATACGCACACACACGCACAGACACACACACACGCGCACACACGCGCACGCACGCGCACACCACACGCACACCACACACACACACCACACACACACACACACACACACACACACACACATGCACACACACACACACGCACAGACGCACACACACGCGCACACACACGCACAGACACACACACACACGCGCACACACACGCACGCACGCGCACACCACATGCACACCACATGCGCACACACACACACACACACACACACACACACACACACCTTTCAGAGACTGAGTGGACTAGGTGTACTGTTAATTTAAAGTGGCCTAGGTGTACTGTTAATTCAGATGATCTGATGTTTAAATTTTTTGCTATATTCTTTGGCAATATTTTAAATGTATTTTACCTTTAATTAGAGAGATAGATATACATCTACTTTATATTGAGAGATGAGGGAGACAGAGAGAGAGAATAGGTTTTAATCCCATACTCTCATACAGAGAGAATATGTTTTAATCCCATACTCTGTGACAGAGAGAGAGAATAGGTTTCAATCCCATACTCTCATACAGAGAGAATAGGTTTTAATCCCATACTCTGTGACAGAGAGAGAGAATAGGTTTTAATCCCGTACTCTGTGACAGAGAGAGAGAATAGGTTTTAATCCCATACTCTGTGACAGAGAGAGAGAATAGGTTTTAATCCCGTACTCTGTGACAGAGAGAGAGAATAGGTTTTAATCCCGTACTCTGTGACAGAGGGAGAGAATAGGTTTTAATCCCATACTCTGTGACAGAGAGAGAGAATAGGTTTTAATCCCATACTCTGTGACAGAGAGAGAGAGAATAGGTTTTAATCCCATACTCTGTGACAGAGAGAGAGAATAGGTTTTAATCCCGTACTCTGTGACAGAGAGAGAGAATAGGTTTTAATCCCGTACTCTGTGACAGAGAGAGAGAATAGGTTTTAATCCTGTACTCTGTGACAGAGAGAGAGAATAGGTTTTAATCCCGTACTCTGTGACAGAGAGAATAGGTTTTAATCCCGTGCTCTGTGACAGAGAGAGAGAATAGGTTTTAATCCCGTACTCTGTGACAGAGAGAGAGAATAGATTTTAATCCCATACTCTGTGACAGAGAGAGAGAATAGGTTTTAATCCCGTACTCTGTGACAGAGAGAGAGAATAGGTTTTAATCCCGTACTCTGTGACAGAGAGAGAGAATAGGTTTTAATCCCATACTCTGTGAAGACTGCGATTCCAGCCATCCTCCTCTCCTCCTGAGGAAAATCGTCGGCGTGGTGCACGAGAGGCTGCAGACAGACAGACAGAGGGAAAATCAGTCAGACAAATATTAAACAGAAACGATTGCCCTAACCCTGATGGTTACCTAACCTGAATCTGACGGATCTGGTGTTAAAGAAAACTAAAGCTAGCTGGCGGCAGACTTTAAGATAAAGCTAACGGGTGGCAGACTCGAGTGTTAACGGAAGGTAAAGCTAACGGGTGGCAGACTCGAGTGTTAACGAAAGGTAAAGCTAACCGGTGGCAGACTCGAGTGTTAACGGAAGGTAAAGCTAACGGGTGGCAGACTCGAGTGTTAACGGAAGCCAAAGCTAACTGGCGGCAGACTTGAGTGTTAACGGAAGGTAAAGCTAACGGGTGGCAGACTCGAGTGTTAACGGAAGGTAAAGCTAACTGGCGGCAGACTCGAGTGTTAACGGAAGGTAAAGCTAACGGGTGGCAGACTCGAGTGTTAACGGAAGGTAAAGCTAACGGGTGGCAGACTCGAGTGTTAACGGAAGGTAAAGCTAACGGGTGGCAGACTCGAGTGTTAACGGAAGGTAAAGCTAACGGGTGGCAGACTCGAGTGTTAACGGAAGGTAAAGCTAACGGGTGGCAGACTCGAGTGTTAACGGAAGGTAAAGCTAACGGGTGGCAGACTTGAGTGTTAACGGAAGGTAAAGCTAACGGGCGGCAGACTCGGGTGTTAGCGGAAGGTAAAGCTAACGGGCAGCAGACTCGAGTGTTAACGGAAGGTAAAGCTAACGGGTGGCAGACTCGAGTGTTAACGGAAGGTAAAGCTAACGGGTGGCAGACTCGAGTGTTAACGGAAGGTAAAGCTAACGGGTGGCAGACTCGAGTGTTAACGGAAGGTAAAGCTAACGGGTGGCAGACTCGAGTGTTAACGGAAGGTAAAGCTAACGGGTGGCAGACTGGAGTGTTAACGGAAGGTAAAGCTAACGGGCGGCAGACTCGGGTGTTAGCGGAAGGTAAAGCTAACGGGCGGCAGACTCGGGTGTTAGCGGAAGGTAAAGCTAACGGGCGGCAGACTCGGGTGTTAGCGGAAGGTAAAGCTAACGGGTGGCAGACTCGGGTGTTAACGGAAGGTAAAGCTAACGGGCGGCAGACTTGAGTGTTAGCGGAAGCTAAAAACAAAGCTAACGGGTGGCAGACTCAAGTGTTAACGGAAGGTAAAGCTAACGGGTGGCAGACTCGAGTGTTAACGGAAGGTAAAGCTAACGGGTGGCAGACTCGAGTGTTAACGGAAGGTAAAGCTAACGGGTGGCAGACTCGAGTGTTAACGGAAGGTAAAGCTAACGGGTGGCAGACTTGAGTGTTAACGGAAGGTAAAGCTAACGGGCGGCAGACTCGGGTGTTAGCGGAAGGTAAAGCTAACGGGCAGCAGACTCGAGTGTTAACGGAAGGTAAAGCTAACGGGTGGCAGACTCGAGTGTTAACGGAAGGTAAAGCTAACGGGTGGCAGACTCGAGTGTTAACGGAAGGTAAAGCTAACGGGTGGCAGACTCGAGTGTTAACGGAAGGTAAAGCTAACGGGTGGCAGACTCGAGTGTTAACGGAAGGTAAAGCTAACGGGTGGCAGACTGGAGTGTTAACGGAAGGTAAAGCTAACGGGCGGCAGACTCGGGTGTTAGCGGAAGGTAAAGCTAACGGGCGGCAGACTCGGGTGTTAGCGGAAGGTAAAGCTAACGGGCGGCAGACTCGGGTGTTAGCGGAAGGTAAAGCTAACGGGTGGCAGACTCGGGTGTTAACGGAAGGTAAAGCTAACGGGCGGCAGACTTGAGTGTTAGCGGAAGCTAAAGACAAAGCTAACGGGCGGCAGACTCGAGTGCTAACGGAAGCTAAAGCTAACGGGCGGCAGACTCGAGTGTTAACTGCCTCCTCCTCCCTCCCAGCCACAAAAGGGCCCGTCAGCTTTCTCCCGTCTGTCTGCCACAAAACCAGGTGTGAAATTAAGCCTGGACACCTGAGACAGTCTACCACTACACCAGGTGTGAAATGAAGCCAGCGAAAGCAGGTGTGAAGTTCCTCACCTTTGGGGGAGCTGGTGTAATGGTAGTAGTCGGACTCGGAGTGCTGGTAGGGCTCAGGAGAGGAGGCTGCTGGGAACCTGGAGGACTCGACGATGTCCTCGCTGGTCTTGCTTTTGGTGGCTAAGGAGTTGTCTGTCGAGAGAGAGGTCACAGATGAAAAAGGTACCTATTGGGGAATTTCCCCAACAGAACAGCACATGCACACAGGAACGGACGGCATCTGAAAGAGAAAAGTGAAAATGAATCTGCGAGCGGGAGAAAGAGCCGCTCTGTTCCAGAGTGCTTGCTCATCAACTCTGTGACATCATCAAATATATTCGCAGGGAAAAACTTCATATTTAATGTAAAAAATCCAGGATGCAGCATTAGCTGATATTATCTGTCCCCTGAGTATGCTCATTAGCACTGAGTATGCTCGTTAGCACTGAGTATGCTCATTAGCACTGAGTATGCTCATTAGCACTGAGTATGCTCGTTAGCACTGAGTATGCTCATTAGCACTGAGTATGCTCGTTAGCATTCTGATAGATTAACTATGGTGAAAAGGCAAAGTTGTGTTATTCAGAAGTCGTGAGATTTTTCTCTCTTTTCTTGCATCCATTCCACCTGCACACCCACCTACACAGAGCACATTACTGTTACACAGAGAATAAATATATGCACTCCATCATGTCATGGTGAAGGGTCAAAGGTCACACAATGGAGTTCAGCACAGAAATGGATTCTGCAGGTTTACATTGGTTATGTCTGTACACCCGTTTCTATTTCTGCAGCTTGTATAAGAACAGCTATTAGACAGCTGTGTGTGTGTGTGTGTGTGTAATATAGTTAAATATAAAATAAATGACTTTTTTCTTTTACCCAAACAAGCTCAAATCAAATGGGCCCCACAAATGTGCTTTTTGTGTATGAATGACAGATGCAGAGACAGACAGACAGACAGACAGACGGACGGACGTGGGGTGCGGAGGGGTACTTACAGAGTGCACAGTTGATCAGGGAAAGTACAGCGGTGGGTGAAGGGAGAGAAATTTAAGTGTAAAAATAAGTGAAAGAAAAGAAAAGAAGGGAAATTATCAGTAGGCTGCAGAGGAGCACAGGAGCACAGGAGAGCCAACATGGAGGATCCCGTCATTCTCCCCCAGAATAACTGCTTATCTCAAAACACAGACAGAGCCAACATGGAGGATCCCGTCATTCTCCCCCAGAATAACTGCTTATCTCAAAACACAGACACGTAATTAGCTCATTGCAGTGTCTGGACGTTAGTATACCAGTTAGCCTGGCTCTGGGCACCCTCCATGTTGGGAGCTGCTGTAAGGCTTTGAACTGTACATTACAGGCCTGTGGTCCCTGCAGAAGTCATTAACCCAATAAAACGCAGAACAGACCTGATTATCTATCACCCCATTCATCATCTTTAAAGTGCAGACGGGTGAGAGAGAGAAAGAGAGAGAGAGAGAGAGAGAGAGAGAGAGAGAGAGAGAGAGAGAGAGAGAGAGAGAGAGAGAGAGAGAGGGCCGGAGCATGTTGTAGATGTAAGGACATTAAGACCATGCGAGCGATCGATACGCTCCGGGCCGGGGGATGGGGGGGTCCAGCTGCATGCTAATGCCTCTCCAGGTGTAGCTCAGGTTTTAGAGGCAGTCAGAGCACCGGGGCCCGTTAGTGACCGCAACAGTGGCTCCCTGCAGGCTTGGAATCTGTGCCGCCAGGGAACTGAACAAAGAATTGTGGGGTTACTGAGGTGCTGTGACCTGTGGTCATCTTTTAGCTCTGCTGTTTGCTCGGGTCGGGGGGGTCAGGAGATCTCGCATGGCATTCCAAACAGCGCCTCTCTCCAGCGACGTTCGCGGGAAGGCCGTGAGAACATGTATTAAACATGAAGAGCGTGCGGTATGGCCTGTCACAGCAGCGCTGAGGAGATTCAGCGCTCTGTGCGTTAGCACAGTGCTGCTCCCTTATACAGAGAGAAAAATAAACCCAGAGATATGCTGCTGTGTGCCCCCACCTCTCTAAACCTCCCCCCCCCTTTATGCATCAGTGTGATTCTGTGTGTAATGTTTCATGGAGAATGATGATGTGGAGGTGAGTGTATCAACTTTAGTCCCACTGATAGGGACCACAGACCCATAATATACAGTGACACAAGAGAAGCACAGCCACCACACACACATACACACATATATACACACACACACATATCAGGTAAAGATGCACTAAAGCTATTTCCTGATAGCTGAATGTAGGAGGATGTGTAACACACAGAGATCACTGGCAGAGGAAGATGATAAAGACATCAGCCTGATCAAAACAACCCTGTGCATCTTTAACTACAGCTACTAATACACACAGATGGACACATCGCTGCGCATCTTTAACTAATGCTACTAATACACACAGATGGACACAACATGTACAATGGTAAAGAGGTCTAAGATCTGTACGGGGGTGTACCGTGCTGAAACCTCACACTTGGATGCCTTGTGTGAGGTGGACTAGTCAGATTCCCAAACATAACACAACTCTGATATTGTTAGTCTGACATCTCTTTGAAAAGGCTTGACTAGGCTGGTTCCACACAGCACCGATTATATAAAAACAGAGATGTTTCTGGCACGGTGTTTTTCATATTCTTACATTAAAGCCAAGAGGAGGGACAAGTACAGCAACATCATAAGAGTGCTTACTCCCCCGAGCGAGGCCAGTGCCTGTGTGCTGCAGCTCGGATAATGCATGCGCGTGGAGCTAAAGACAGGCTGCAGTAAGGCTAATGCATGTGTGTGCAGCTAAAATCAGGCTGCATTAAGACTAATGCATGCGTGTGCAGCTAAAGACAGGCTGCAGTAAGGCTAATGCATGTGTGTGCAGCTAAAAACAGGCTGCAGTAAGGCTAATGCATGCATGTGCAGCTAAAAACAGGCTGCAGTAAGGCTAATGCATGCGTGTGCAGCTAAAATCAGGCTGCAGTAAGGCTAATGCATGTGTGTGCAGCTAAGGACAGGCTGCAGCTCGGCTAATGCATGTGTGTGCAGCTAAAGACGGCTAATGCATTAATTCTCCTGACCAGTAAGGCGAATGCATGCGTGTGCAGCTAAAAACAGGCTGCAGTAAGGCTAATGCATGCGTGTGCAGTTAAAATCAGGCTGTAGTAAGACTAATGCATGTGTGTGCAGCTAAGGACAGGCTGCAGCTCGGCTAATGCATGTGTGTGCAGCTAAAAACAGGCTGCAGTAAGGCTAATGCATGCGTGTGCAGCTAAAATCAGGCTGCAGTAAGGCTAATGCATGCGTGTGCAGCTAAAGACAGGCTGCAGTAAGGCTAATGCATGCGTGTGCAGCTACAGACAGGCTGCAGTAAGGCTAATGCATGTGTGTGCAGCTAAAGACAGCCTGCAGCTCGGCTAATGCATTAATTCTCCTGACGAACACAGACAGGGAAAACATGGAACCAACCAAACCACTTCAGCGTGTCTCACAAATCTCTGTATAACTTCCTGTTTTCCTCTCAATGCAAGCGGAAGCAGCCTTGCTGGCAGCCTTCTCTGATGTCCTCCGGCTCCATTCACACAAAGAGCAGAAACACACTGAAGCCTTTCACTGCAGCAGGTGTGCAGACAGCCAGCCAGAGACGCTCCACACAGCTGGACCATAACGTCACAACGCTGTCAATCACAGACCCCAGGGCTGAACAGGGCCAAAGACACTGCAGCAAATCATAGACCAGAGGGCTCAACAGGGCCAAAGACACTGCAGCAAATCATAGACCAGAGGGCTCAACAGGGCCAAACACACTGCAGCCAATCATAGACCAGAGGGCTCAACAGGGCCAAACACACTGCAGCCAATCATAGACCAGAGGGCTCAACAGGGCCAAACACACTGCAGCCAATCATAGACCAGAGGGCTCAACAGGGCCAAACACACTGCAGCCAATCATAGACCAGAGGGCTCAACAGGGACAAACCACCAAGTTTAAATCACAAAACGCATCGATCTGTAATCCATACTTATCGGCCCATCGCCCATGAGGCGCTTTTCAGCCCCTGGAGAAGCTCCAGCACTGAAGCTCAGCACACGCGTCTGGAGAACACTCTAGAACCACTTGAGTATTCTTAATGAAAGACTAAAACGGAGAGGCCGTTTAATAAAAAAGTCAAACAGAGCGGCCATTTTGAGTGCGGTTACTCAGCTGTCCCACATGTTACGGAACTCCCTCAACCCCCCCAAACTGAGCCGTTGAGCAGAGGGACACAGACGGGATGGGGCGGGCTCGTCAGCCACACTGTACCGTGTCGCTTATAGATGGGGTCTCTCCTGTAGATGTTGGGGTCCCCTGTGGCTGAGAAGAAAAAGAGAGAGGGATGGTGAAAAAGAGGGAGAGGAGGAGGAAGAGGAAGAGCTGGATTTGTGTTGAGGAGCAGACGCGTAGCATTTCCTCCCTAGTGAACTTAACCTTGTAGACAACATGGAGGGTGCACACGTGATGCAGGCCAACACAACTGAACAGTAATATTCACACATACACATACATCCACATACACCCACATACACCCACATACATACATGTACACCCACATACACCCACATACACCCACATACATACTGTACACCCACATACACCCACATACATACTGTACACCCACATACATACATGTACACCCACATACACCCACATACATACTGTACACCCACATACATACACATACATACTGTACACCCACATACACCCACATACATACTGTACACCCACATACATACACATACATACTGTACACCCACATACACCCACATACATACTGTACACCCACATACATACTGTACACCCACATACACCCACATACATACTGTACACCCACATACACCCACATACATACATGTACACCCACATACATACTGTACACCCACATACACCCACATACATACATGTACACCCACATACATACATGTACACCCACATACATACTGTACACCCACATACACCCACATACATACTGTACACCCACATACATACTGTACACCCACATACATACATGTACACCCACATACACCCACATACATACTGTACACCCACATACATACACATACATACTGTACACCCACATACACCCACATACATACTGTACACCCACATACATACTGTACACCCACATACACCCACATACATACTGTACACCCACATACACCCACATACATACATGTACACCCACATACATACTGTACACCCACATACACCCACATACATACATGTACACCCACATACATACATGTACACCCACATACATACTGTACACCCACATACACCCACATACATACATGTACACCCACATACATACATGTACACCCACATACATACTGTACACCCACATACACCCACATACATACATGTACACCCACATACATACATGTACACCCACATACACCCACATACATACTGTACACCCACATACATACTGTACACCCACATACACCCACATACATACATGTACACCCACATACACCCACATACATACTGTACACCCACATACATACACATACATACTGTACACCCACATACACCCACATACATACTGTACACCCACATACATACTGTACACCCACATACACCCACATACATACTGTACACCCACATACATACACAAACATACTGTACACCCACATACATACTGTACACCCACATACATACTGTACACCCACATACACCCACATACATACTGTACACCCACATACACCCACATACACCCACACACCAACATACATACTCATACACACACATACAACACCCACATACATCCACGTACACCCACATACACCCACGTACATACTGTACACCCACATACACACACGTACACCCACATACATACATGTACACCCACATACACCCACATACACCCACACACCAACATACATACTCATACACACACATACAACACCCACATACACCCACGTACATACACGTACACCCACATACACCCACACACCAACATACATACTCATACACACACATACAACACCCACATACACCCACATACATACACGTACACCCACATACACACACATACAACACCCACATACACCCACGTACACCCACATACATACACGTACACCCACATACACACACATACATACACATACACCCACATACACATACACCCACATACGTACACACACCAACATACATACTCATACACACACATACAACACCCACATACACCCACGTACATACTGTACACCCACATACACCCACATACATACACATACATACTGTACACCCACATACATACACATACACCCACATACATACACATACACCCACATACATACACACACATACACATACGTACACACACCAACATACATACACATACACCCACATACATACATACACCCACATACATACACATACACCCACATACATACACATACACCCACATACATGTACACCCACATACATACACCCACATACATACACATACACCCACATACGTACACACACCAACATACATACTCATACACACACATACAACACCCACATACATATACATACATACATACATACATACATACACAGGCACACACATACACACACATCTAACATTACAGGCATGAACTACATACAAACATATACATTCACATCTCACATTACAGGGAATTAATTACATACACCCACATACAGTGAGCACCATAATTTATTGGATAGTGACACCTTTTTTGTTATTTTTGTTCTGTAGTCTAGAATTTTGAATTTGAAAAGATACAATGGCAATGAGGTTGAAGTGCAGACTGTCAGCTTTAATTTGAGGGTATTTTCATCCATAGCGGGATTGCCAGATATGGATGAATAACTTGAAGGGTTTCTCCTGACTTGTTTTCCCATAGAGTTCAATAGGAAGATTTGTCAGAAGAAACCACCATTAAAGTGATCCATCCATATCTACTGCATATCTGGCAGCAGAGTGGTGGTTTGAGGCTCAATTGATACCTCAGACCCTTGATGACTTACAGCCATTTTGCTAACCATGTGTTCCATACTGTTCCAGTGTAATTTACAGCTAGTCCCACTCCCCAATTCCCATAGAGATCCATTCAAATGCAGAGAGGTTATAGTATCGCTTGTAAGAGTAACAGAAAATAAGATATCAAGAGTCTTTTGATATTGTTGGGTCACAGAGATCAGAAAGTCATGACATGCAAAAGATATAGAATAGAATAGAATAACTTTTTTCCCCCTAGGGAACTTCAGTTGTAGCCCCAGCAACAACAAAAAACACATAGACACACAAACAAACATATCAAACAAAGACATCCAACAGAATCATTACATCAATCAAGTGAATTAAAGTGCAATACAGCCTTGATTAAAAATAGCCCCCGCTGTCCCGAGATGTCCAGTGTCACCAAGCAGTCCAACACACAAACTCTCCTCCATACACGCAGTGCCGCGGTTTCAGTACACCGCTGAAACGGAGCATCGAACTGCGTCAATCTTCCCAGTCATCTCCTCACTCCTCCCCCGCATTATGTTCTCCTTCCCTGGTTGCCCTTTGAAGATTGCCTGCACTCCCGGATCAGTCCCGACATCTTCAACTCCGGTGAAGAGCGATGGTAACTTTGTTGCTGCAGTCTGCAGATCCAACGGACATTCCCGAGAATATGTTGCGAATGCGTCTCCATGGTGACGACCACAAACAAAACTATATTGACTAGACAATCCGTCAATATTATCAAAACGAGCAGCAGGATTGCCCTGAACAATCTCCAGCCCGCTTCCCCGTCTCACTACAGACACACAGCGCATGAAAAAAAAAAAAAAAAAAAAGCCAGACACAACAAAACACATTCAAATTAACAAACACAAACACGAGAGACAGCTGGACTACATGTCGCCATTACAGCGCCACGTGACATATGCGACCCAGTATTAAAGCTGACAGTCTGCACTTCAACCTCATTGTCATTGTATCCATTCAAACTCAAAGTGCTAGTGACCAGGATTTTCTTGGTTATGGTGGCACTGGAATAAGAGTTTTACGCACCGTTTAGGTAACATAGTCTCAGCCTCAGCTGCTTTGATGCACTTGGTACGCAGCGTCTGATGCATAGGCTTGCATAAGCTGGTCGGACTGTGGGAAACTGACAGTCAGCAACTCATTGGCTAGCAGCACTGTCAATCACCGGAGTGTGTGTTTTTCCGGTACGACACGGTGCATTGGGTTTTATCAGTCCGCTGGGAAAAAAGTTTTACGAACTAATCGTTAGCTAGTGAATGCTGCGAATCCATCAAGAACAATGAATGTGTCGGACCAAGACTAAGAGCTTTACGCTGGATTGAAGAATGTTTTTGAAGTTCACGACACATGCATATTTCTACAGTGTGATGGATTGTTTTACTGGAGATCGATGTGCCATTTGTGTAAATCACATTTGTTTCACGCAGGTCTGTTCTTCTTGTAGCGCTGTTTCTGAATCGACCGTAGACGGTCTGTGGTTGGTTATATTGCATGTCAATCAAATGCGCCATCTTATCAAAGTGGGCGGCTCTTTACCGCGTTAGGCAAGTCTATGGACCAGACTTTGTGTTCATCACAAAATCTGGCCTTCGCGAGACTACTCGTGAGGTAATATCCCCTTCCTGTTTGGTCCTTAATAAAAATGGTCCGGGAGCAGTCAATCACTCACAATGACCACAGTCAGACAGGAAGTCCACTTGACAGTGTGATGATGTACCTGGATGTTCTCTGTGATGCCCGTGCTACACACTAACAGTCCACAAGGCAAGAGCCAATGGGAACACGGGGGACACAATGGCAGGAGAATCACACCCAAACAAATAGCAGAGAAGCTATGATGTCACACAGACAGCTGTTGACCATGACTACCGGAGGCACGGTAACACAACACAAAAGCAGCCAAAGAAAGAGGCCAGAGATGGAACAGGGTGTTCATTTTGGAAGGGAGGAGCGATGCAGGGGTAACATGATGACATGCAAATGAGACGAGGGGAAGGGAGAAGCTGATTGGTCAGGACCCTTGGTGATGATGAAAGCAGAGGCCTACCTGGCACATGGAAATGCTTGGGGACCTGGCAGGTGGTGGGCGTGGCACAGCGAGCGTCGAGCTGACTGTAAAAGGGAGAGCTCCTCCCACTCTCAGAGCCTGCAGCCCCGCCCCCGCCCCCCCCCGACCAATGACAGCAACAAAACAACAACATGAGTGAAAGCTTGCCCCGCCCACCCCCACCCAAGACCAGCCCCTTGCTTGGTAATCAGCCAATCAGGAACAGTATGCATTTCAGGGCCATAGAAAAACGTCCATTTTACAACTGTTGAATAAGACCGGCAGGATCACGTAATGCTCAGCCTGGGTTTTCACTGATCTTCTGCAGATCCAAACAAAAAAAACTATTCTGACTCGACAAACCAAGAGCCTGGAGATGGACCTAGTGCCTAATGACATCTGCCAGGAGTTGGGCTACTGTGTAATGGTGTCAGTCTTAAGGGGATGTTTAAAGATGTCATTGAGGGGCGTGGTTAGTGGACAATGGTGCCAATTATCATCATTCATAGTTTTTATTTTAAATTTGTCCCATTGAGATAAAAATTTCTCTCAAGAGAAGCTCATCCAAAAGGTGATATGAGAGGAAAGATTTCATGTCACAGAATATCTGGCTCCAAATCCCATGAGGCCTAGTTTAACTGGGAAATAACTTTAACCCTTCAGATGTATGTAAAATACTGAAATATTACTGACAATTTTAGGAAATATGTATCTTCACCAATATTCAAAAAAATAGTTGCAGGAAGCTGATGAGTTTAGTTCCTCTGTTCTGTTACCGTGTCATGACCAGAGAAGAGGAATGTTGTTGATAGGTGGAGATAGAGCAATCCCCTGCAGCAAAACACTGGTGGAGTTTTACACAGGGCGGCCATGTTGGAGAGGGTGGGAGCGGCCATCTTAGGAAGGGTGGGAGTGGCCATATTGGAGAAAGAGGGGAGAACTGTGTTGGAGGGGGATGGATGAGTCATATCAGGGGGGAGTGGCTATGTTTGGAGGGCGGGGTCTGTAAGACAGGGTATTGAAATCATGGCAGTCCCGTGTGAATGAGGTGATGACAGCATGTGGTCAGTGTGCGTGGGGATGCTGCAAGGGGATTGGCTCCTGGGGGAAGGACTGGAGACTGGGGGGTGCATGAATGGATTTGGGGGGTGGGGTGCTTGTTAAAAATACTAGGAAACTAAAACAGGTATAAAGGTACCAGGTACAGATGTACAGGTGAAACCTGTAGTGGTATAGGTAAATTATATGGGCCTACAGGTGAATTCCATAGCACTATAGGTAAACTGTACAGGAGAACAGGTGAAGCCTAAAGCAGCGTGGGTAAACTCTACAGGTGAACCCTAAAGCAGCGTGGGTAAACTCTACAGGTGAACCCTAAAGCAGCGTGGGTAAACTCTACAGGTGAACCCTAAAGCAGCGTGGGTAAACTCTACAGGTGAACCCTAAAGCAGCGTGGGTAAACTCTACAGGTGAAGCCTAAAGCAGCGTGGGTAAACTCTACAGGTGAACCCTAAAGCAGCGTGGGTAAACTCTACAGTGAAGGCTAACACAAGGTAAAGACTATCGCACTGCAGGTCACTGGCTAGCACAATGAGCTCTTCCATAGACCTGCTCCCTAAGACCCAGCTCAGCCTGTTCCTGTTCCCCTGAGCATGGTGCTTCCTGCCGGGCCCGGCCGAAGAGGGGGTCCCACAGCGGAATGGGGGGGGGGCTCTGCTGACTCACCGGGGTGGTAGTAGAGCTGGGGGGAGCGGGACATGTTGGGGGA
>CM040397.1:2382093-2444593 GCA_022702515.1 Ilyophis sp. 1 JC-2022
CACAGGAGTGTGTGTGTGAGAGTGTAAAGAGCTTACAGTCGCACATGAGTGTGTGTGTGTGTGTGAGAGTGTAAAGAGCTTACAGTAGCACAGGAGTGTGTGTGTGTGTGAGAGTGTAAAGAGCTTACAGTAGCACAGGAGTGTGTGTGTGTGTGAGAGTGTAAAGAGCTTACAGTAGCACATGAGTGTGTGTGTTAGAGTGTGTGTGTGTGTGTGTGTGTGAGAGAGTAAAGAGCTTACAGTAGCACATGAGTGTGTGTGTGAGAGAGTAAAGAGCTTACAGTAGCACATGAGTGTGTGTGTGAGAGAGTAAAGAGCTTACAGTAGCACATGAGTGTGTGTGTGAGAGAGTGTGTGAAAGTGTGTGTGTGAGAGAGTAAAGAGCTTACAGTAGCACAATAGTGTGTGTGAGACACACAAACACACACACAAACACTACACGCACATTACCTGGGAGTACGGAGAGAGGGTTCCCAGGGACTGCAAGCAGAGCAGAACAGAGAGAGGGGGCGTGTTTAGGGGCGTGGTCTGTTGCTGATTGATCTCTTTACTGCGACTGTAACTCCGCCCCCCTCCTCTGTGTCCCTTAGCCCGGCGATTCAGAGCCCTCTCCAGCCTTATTTACCCACAATCCCTCAGTTCACAAACCGGCCTGTCCTCACAAATCTTATTTACCCACAATCCCTCAGTTCAGGCTGACATCTGGGTAAATGATGCCGGCCTGTTAAAACCGTGCACAGCCATACCAGGCATTAGCCTCATGTTCGATACCCCAGAGTTATGCTGTCTGTATAATTCAAACGGTGTGAAAGGATGTGTTCACCCTGGATAACACAGTCTTTTATAAACCCGTTATCGAAGTGGTAATCTCACACATGATGTGGGCACATATCATGTTTGAGGTACATAGCTGCTCTGAGATGTACGTGATAAATCCTGCCGTACTTTCTCAAAGCGTTTCAAACAGAGATGCAGGCAGCACACAAATGCACCACAGACTTGGAGATGCGTAACTTTTACATCACTGTAAAAAAGCTTTACATGAGGAATACAATTTATCTACAGTGGTGAGGATGCCAGAAAACTCTTCATCCATACAGGTGTATCTGTTTGTACAGGTGTACCTGCCTCCTTACTGTCAGTCATTATCTTTAGAACAGTCCTGTGTATAAAGAAATTCTCCTTGGTTTGGTGCAGATACAGTAACTGTCCGTCTGTGTTGGGTTTGGGTGATGCGCAGCCTCGAACCCCAAGCGCAGGACAAGGGCGGGGTCAAAAACACAGAACTGGGTGGAGCTTGCATGTGAGTGAGTGTGGTTACAGAAACAGTGGGCGGGGTCAGAAGCACAGAGATGGGTGGAGCTTGCAGATGAGTGGGTGTGGTTATGTGAGCAGGAGGCGGGGTCAGAAGCACAGAGATGGGTGGAGCTTGCCGTTGAGTGGGCGTGGTCACATGAGCAGGGGGCGGGGTCAGAAGCACAGAGATGGGTGGAGCTTGCAGATGAGTGGGTGTGGTTACGTGAGCAGGAGGTGGAGTCAGAAGCACAGAGATGGGTGGAGCTTGCAGATGAGTGGGCGTGGCTACGTAAGCAGGGGGCAGGGTCAGAAGCACAGCGCCTCGGGTACCTCGCCATAGTTGTAGCGCTCTAGCCTGTCGTCAGAGCTGTATCTCAGATACGACTCGTACGTCATGAGCTCCGGCCGCTGCACCTCATAAATAGACTTAATCTTAGGCAGGGCCGCCAGATCTTTGTAATTAAGAATCTCGTTTTCCACTTTGGCCTGGAGGAAGGACACAGGACAGAGACAGACAGACAGACAGACAGACAGGAGTACGCATGTAAGAGGAAGCTTTGCACTGGAGAGACAAAAACAATCCAGCACCCTGCACCTGGCCCTTCCCTCCACAGATCACTGTCTGGAGATATTGATCTAAGATCAGGGATCAATGCCCTGGAGATACTGATCTCAAATCAGAGATCAGTGCCCTGGAGATATTGATCTAAGATCAGGGATCAATGCCCTGGAGATACTGATCTCAAATCAGGGATCAGTGCCCTGGAGATACTGATCTAAGATCAAGGATCAGTGCCCTGGAGATACTGATCTCAGATCAGGGATCAGCAGGGCGTAATGAAGCAGGAGGTGAGGGCGTGGCTCGGATCTTGGATCTTGGATAAAATGCAGAAGTCCAATGAGAGACAGAGCGCCCTCTGCCTGTAAGCAGGTAAATTGCACAGGTGGGTAAACAGTTAATAAAGTACCACAGAGACTAAAGACAGAAGGCTTCACTGTTAAAACACAGATTACAGGCAGACTAGAGCAGCGCTGCAGGATAAACTCCGTTTAAAATGGAAGCTCGAGCGGCTCTGAGGTTCCTGTTCTTCTTTGTGTGTTTTTAAAATGGAAGCTCGAGCGGCTCTGGGGTTCCTGCTCTTCTTTGTGTGTTTTTAAAATGGAAGCTCGAGCGGCTCTGGGGTTCCTGCTCTTCTTTGTGTGTTTTTCATCCCGCTCTTTAAACCTTCATGCCATCGATGAGGAGGACCTTGCAGCGGCAGAGTGACAGGAAGTCATTAAATCACCGCGCCGCGGTACGGTACCGGTTTCGCCGTGCACTGCGAGAGGCAGTGTGTACCAACCAGAGCATGTGACCTTGAGCTACGCTGAGCGGCAGAAACGCAAAACACGTCACGCCTGCTTACACGGCTGTTTCTCCACATCACGGATCAGACACACGGAAGGTCACCTACTGGAGAGCCAGCCGTGACTCTGTTCACATGTTCTCAACACTCACGAGTCACGTTACACACAAACCACTGAGAACGAATGAACAATAATCACAAAAAACTTCCTCTTACAAATTTTACAAACAAGCTCTGGCTAGCTATTTAACTAGCTAGTTAGCCTGCCAGGTAAATCGCTAAGCTAATTAGCTTGGTAGCCACTTTCTCAAATGCAAGCTAATGAGAAAAATCTGCTTCTTTCCAAAACGAAGGGACATTTTTTATGAGGAATAACTGTCCCTCCAGTTCCTAAATCCTAAACAGGAAATATATAAAGAATTACAATTAATCCGGTTTGGTGTTCAAATGTAATGCTGTAAACCTTGGACGATTTTTGCACTTATTTCTTTCCTTTTGAGCATTTTGAATTAGAGTTTGGAAATGTGTGCAATTATGGGCGGTGCTACTCACACAGATGACTCGGCTGGGGGAGCCGATGCTGGAACCCGGCGGGGAGATGGAGGTCTCTGAAGTGCGTCTGTGCTGCACAAAACAAACACACACATGCGCTGTTAGAGTCTGCCAGCAGGGCGGCACTCTAATGTACTTTAGGAAGGCAGAGGATGGGTCACGGAGATGATCTGAACTAGAGCAGGCAGTGTGCAGGGATTACGGCTATTTCGCTAAACGATCCTTTAACTGCAGTAATGTAGTTAAGTGAACAGTGAGCAGAGATTACAGTGTATCTGAAGTGAACAGTGAGCAGAGATTACAGTGTATCTAAAGTGAACAGTGAGCAGAGATTACAGTGTATCTGAAGTGAACAGTGAGCAGAGATTACAGTGTATCTGAAGTGAACAGTGAGCAGAGATTACAGTGTATCTGAAGTGAACAGTGAGCAGAGATTACAGTGTATCTGAAGTGAACAGTGAGCAGAGATTACAGTGTATCTGAAGTGAACAGTGAGCAGAGATTACAGTGTATCTGAAGTGAACAGTGAGCAGAGATTACAGTGTATCTGAAGTGAACAGTGAGCAGAGATTACAGTGTATCTGAAGTGAACAGTGAGCAGAGATTACAGTGTATCTGAAGTGAACAGTGAGCAGAGATTACAGTGTATCTGAAGTGAACAGTGAGCAGAGATTACAGTGTATCTGAAGTGAACAGTGAGCAGAGATTACAGTGTATCTGAAGTGAACAGTGAGCAGAGATTACAGTGTATCTGAAGTGAACAGTGAGCAGAGATTACAGTGTATCTGAAGTGAACAGTGAGCAGAGATTACAGTGTATCTGAAGTGAACAGTGAGCAGAGATTACAGTGTATCTGAAGTGAACAGTGAGCAGAGATTACAGTGTATCTGAAGTGAACAGTGAGCAGAGATTACAGTGTATCTGAAGTGAACAGTGAGCAGAGATTACAGTGTATCTGAAGTGAACAGTGAGCAGAGATTACAGTGTATCTGAAGTGAACAGTGAGCAGAGATTACAGTGTATCTGAAGTGAACAGTGAGCAGAGATTACAGTGTATCTGAAGTGAACAGTGAGCAGAGATTACAGTGTATCTGAAGTGAACAGTGAGCAGAGATTACAGTGTATCTGAAGTGAACAGTGAGCAGAGATTACAGTGTATCTGAAGTGAACAGTGAGCAGAGATTACAGTGTATCTGAAGTGAACAGTGAGCAGAGATTACAGTGTATCTGAAGTGAACAGTGAGCAGAGATTACAGTGTATCTGAAGTGAACAGTGAGCAGAGATTACAGTGTATCTGAAGTGAACAGTGAGCAGAGATTACAGTGTATCTGAAGTGAACAGTGAGCAGAGATTACAGTGTATCTGAAGTGAACAGTGAGCAGAGATTACAGTGTATCTGAAGTGAACAGTGAGCAGAGATTACAGTGTATCTGAAGTGAACAGTGAGCAGAGATTACAGTGTATCTGAAGTGAACAGTGAGCAGAGATTACAGTGTATCTGAAGTGAACAGTGAGCAGAGATTACAGTGTATCTGAAGTGAACAGTGAGCAGAGATTACAGTGTATCTGAAGTGAACAGTGAGCAGAGATTACAGTGTATCTGAAGTGAACAGTGAGCAGAGATTACAGTGTATCTGAAGTGAACAGTGAGCAGAGATTACAGTGTATCTGAAGTGAACAGTGAGCAGAGATTACAGTGTATCTGAAGTGAACAGTGAGCAGAGATTACAGTGTATCTGAAGTGAACAGTGAGCAGAGATTACAGTGTATCTGAAGTGAACAGTGAGCAGAGATTACAGTGTATCTGAAGTGAACAGTGAGCAGAGATTACAGTGTATCTGAAGTGAACAGTGAGCAGAGATTACAGTGTATCTGAAGTGAACAGTGAGCAGAGATTACAGTGTATCTGAAGTGAACAGTGAGCAGAGATTACAGTGTATCTGAAGTGAACAGTGAGCAGAGATTACAGTGTATCTGAAGTGAACAGTGAGCAGAGATTACAGTGTATCTGAAGTGAACAGTGAGCAGAGATTACAGTGTATCTGAAGTGAACAGTGAGCAGAGATTACAGTGTATCTGAAGTGAACAGTGAGCAGAGATTACAGTGTATCTGAAGTGAACAGTGAGCAGAGATTACAGTGTATCTGAAGTGAACAGTGAGCAGAGATTACAGTGTATCTGAAGTGAACAGTGAGCAGAGATTACAGTGTATCTGAAGTGAACAGTGAGCAGAGATTACAGTGTATCTGAAGTGAACAGTGAGCAGAGATTACAGTGTATCTGAAGTGAACAGTGAGCAGAGATTACAGTGTATCTGAAGTGAACAGTGAGCAGAGATTACAGTGTATCTGAAGTGAACAGTGAGCAGAGATTACAGTGTATCTGAAGTGAACAGTGAGCAGAGATTACAGTGTATCTGAAGTGAACAGTGAGCAGAGATTACAGTGTATCTGAAGTGAACAGTGAGCAGAGATTACAGTGTATCTGAAGTGAACAGTGAGCAGAGATTACAGTGTATCTGAAGTGAACAGTGAGCAGAGATTACAGTGTATCTGAAGTGAACAGTGAGCAGAGATTACAGTGTATCTGAAGTGAACAGTGAGCAGAGATTACAGTGTATCTGAAGTGAACAGTGAGCAGAGATTACAGTGTATCTGAAGTGAACAGTGAGCAGAGATTACAGTGTATCTGAAGTGAACAGTGAGCAGAGATTACAGTGTATCTGAAGTGAACAGTGAGCAGAGATTACAGTGTATCTGAAGTGAACAGTGAGCAGTGATTACAGTGTATCTGAAGTGAACAGTGAGCAGAGATTACAGTGTATCTGAAGTGAACAGTGAGCAGAGATTACAGTGTATCTGAAGTGAACAGTGAGCAGAGATTACAGTGTATCTGAAGTGAACAGTGAGCAGAGATTACAGTGTATCTGAAGTGAACAGTGAGCAGAGATTACAGTGTATCTGAAGTGAACAGTGAGCAGAGATTACAGTGTATCTGAAGTGAACAGTGAGCAGAGATTACAGTGTATCTGAAGTGAACAGTGAGCAGAGATTACAGTGTATCTGAAGTGAACAGTGAGCAGAGATTACAGTGTATCTGAAGTGAACAGTGAGCAGAGATTACAGTGTATCTGAAGTGAACAGTGAGCAGAGATTACAGTGTATCTGAAGTGAACAGTGAGCAGAGATTACAGTGTATCTGAAGTGAACAGTGAGCAGAGATTACAGTGTATCTGAAGTGAACAGTGAGCAGAGATTACAGTGTATCTGAAGTGAACAGTGAGCAGAGATTACAGTGTATCTGAAGTGAACAGTGAGCAGAGATTACAGTGTATCTGAAGTGAACAGTGAGCAGAGATTACAGTGTATCTGAAGTGAACAGTGAGCAGAGATTACAGTGTATCTGAAGTGAACAGTGAGCAGAGATTACAGTGTATCTGAAGTGAACAGTGAGCAGAGATTACAGTGTATCTGAAGTGAACAGTGAGCAGAGATTACAGTGTATCTGAAGTGAACAGTGAGCAGAGATTACAGTGTATCTGAAGTGAACAGTGAGCAGAGATTACAGTGTATCTGAAGTGAACAGTGAGCAGAGATTACAGTGTATCTGAAGTGAACAGTGAGCAGAGATTACAGTGTATCTGAAGTGAACAGTGAGCAGTGATTACAGTGTATCTGAAGTGAACAGTGAGCAGAGATTACAGTGTATCTGAAGTGAACAGTGAGCAGAGATTACAGTGTATCTGAAGTGAACAGTGAGCAGAGATTACAGTGTATCTGAAGTGAACAGTGAGCAGAGATTACAGTGTATCTGAAGTGAACAGTGAGCAGAGATTACAGTGTATCTGAAGTGAACAGTGAGCAGAGATTACAGTGTATCTGAAGTGAACAGTGAGCAGAGATTACAGTGTATCTGAAGTGAACAGTGAGCAGAGATTACAGTGTATCTGAAGTGAACAGTGAGCAGAGATTACAGTGTATCTGAAGTGAACAGTGAGCAGAGATTACAGTGTATCTGAAGTGAACAGTGAGCAGAGATTACAGTGTATCTGAAGTGAACAGTGAGCAGAGATTACAGTGTATCTGAAGTGAACAGTGAGCAGAGATTACAGTGTATCTGAAGTGAACAGTGAGCAGAGATTACAGTGTATCTGAAGTGAACAGTGAGCAGAGATTACAGTGTATCTGAAGTGAACAGTGAGCAGAGATTACAGTGTATCTGAAGTGAACAGTGAGCAGAGATTACAGTGTATCTGAAGTGAACAGTGAGCAGAGATTACAGTGTATCTGAAGTGAACAGTGAGCAGAGATTACAGTGTATCTGAAGTGAACAGTGAGCAGAGATTACAGTGTATCTGAAGTGAACAGTGAGCAGAGATTACAGTGTATCTGAAGTGAACAGTGAGCAGAGATTACAGTGTATCTGAAGTGAACAGTGAGCAGAGATTACAGTGTATCTGAAGTGAACAGTGAGCAGAGATTACAGTGTATCTGAAGTGAACAGTGAGCAGAGATTACAGTGTATCTGAAGTGAACAGTGAGCAGAGATTACAGTGTATCTGAAGTGAACAGTGAGCAGAGATTACAGTGTATCTGAAGTGAACAGTGAGCAGAGATTACAGTGTATCTGAAGTGAACAGTGAGCAGAGATTACAGTGTATCTGAAGTGAACAGTGAGCAGAGATTACAGTGTATCTGAAGTGAACAGTGAGCAGAGATTACAGTGTATCTGAAGTGAACAGTGAGCAGAGATTACAGTGTATCTGAAGTGAACAGTGAGCAGAGATTACAGTGTATCTGAAGTGAACAGTGAGCAGAGATTACAGTGTATCTGAAGTGAACAGTGAGCAGAGATTACAGTGTATCTGAAGTGAACAGTGAGCAGAGATTACAGTGTATCTGAAGTGAACAGTGAGCAGAGATTACAGTGTATCTGAAGTGAACAGTGAGCAGAGATTACAGTGTATCTGAAGTGAACAGTGAGCAGAGATTACAGTGTATCTGAAGTGAAGAGTGAGCAGAGATTACAGTGTATCTGAAGTGAACAGTGAGCAGAGATTACAGTGTATCTGAAGTGAACAGTGAGCAGAGATTACAGTGTATCTGTGAACAGTGAGCAGAGATTAGCCAATGCCTACCAATGCCTTCGTCTTAGAGAATGTTTCATACGCGCATAAACAGATCATAATTATATCAGCAGTCATGGTGCTGAGTAGGCACCTTTAACCAGAGCTGCTACTGCACTTCTCCACATGAGACAGCATGCATATTTACTGATGAGCTCCGGTGAAGAGCGGCGCTAATGGATGCATCACACCGCCTGTCCCGTTCTCCCAAAAACTATAGCTCACCACTGATCGATGCTGGTGACCCATCTTCCTCTGGTTTGCAGAAGTGTGGAGTACGAACTGACTAATGTGTTTACACCTTTACACCACTGTCCTTCATAAAAAAGCTTTCATAAAATTCACAGAATTGCACAATGTTTGAGAATCGAAGCACTATAGTTTCACACGTGTGTCCAACAGTGTTCAAAAACGTGAGCTAGCAAGTGAACATGAGGTGAGCCCTGATAAACAGAGAACAATTTTATAAACAGGCAACTGCCAGGGGCCCCAAGTATTGGGGGGGATCCCTGAGGGCTGAGTTTTGGGGTAACATGATGACAGTGGAAGCCAGTCAGAAGGGTCCCATGAAATTTTCTGCCTTGGACCCCCCCTCCCTCCCTCCAGTCCTTAAAATCACCTCTGCTGTTAAAACAATAAGAGTGTGGTTTGTTCTCTTAGCTGGAGATCTTGGTCTTTTGCCCGGTGGGCCAATCAGAGCTCTTGTTGTGCAGCCCAGCAGATCTACCGACGTTTCTACCCACGTTACCAAAAATAGCGGCGTTTCAAAACCCTCCACCAGCCTTGGTGCAGATCTGTCCCCCGTGGTCTCATACACAGAAATGTGATTTGTGGGCAGCGTTGGATTTGAGTGTGAACAGGGACAACGGCGTTCTCCCAGGAGCTACGACTGTCCCCATTTCACTGTGCAAGACTGACCCCGCCGGTGCAATGGGTTTGACTGAGCAGAACTCTGCCGGGCAGACGGAAAGTTATCCAAGAGGAAGTGAGAGCATCACAAGGCGTTCTATCACACGGAACAGGGGTAACCATTTCCGGAAAACAGGCAGCCTAAAGCCACGTTCAATGCAGAGACTTGTTTATGGCCTACACCCTTCAGCGAGTAAAAAACTGCAGAGGTAAGATGGGCCTGAAGTCATGTAAATTTGTTCACACTAATATGCTGCTTCAAAAAGAAGTCTAGTACAAGTAAAAAATACGGCCTAGAGTTATGTGGACCCTCTCGCCCCTGCTACAAAGAGAGATGTGTATGCCAGCCACACATCTAATGAAATTCATATTCATATTTCTCAATATCACAGTGAATTTTAATAAATCTTTTGACACTGCGTTTATACAAATGCAGTTTCCTCTCAACCCGTTTATGCCTTTGGGGCTGAACTGGTTTGTGTCACGCGTAACGTTTACACGTTTAATCCTCCTGATATGACAATTATGCTCACATTCCACCAATAGAACGTCACTTCAAATGACATTTCATTTACAGGCCATATTAATAACCTAAATGTTTGGAATTTACTCTGTGGAATTGGTACCCAAAGCGATTCCAACCTCTGTCTCTCTGTGTTCTTCTCTGTGTTCACATGTTCAATAATCCATCATTAATAATAGAAAGTGCATTTGATACACAGGCAGAAAGGTTAATAATTCATGAGCGCCGTCTCTGGGGACGCTGAGCCGTTAAAATTCCACCGGACAGACAGGTAGCAGAGCTGGACAGAGCCACATACAGGGAAGGGAGAGCACACACGTTCAATAGATTAAACCTGTCTCTATGTGAGCTATGCTTGTGTCCTTTGAGAGAGAAAGCTACTTGCCTGTAGGAGGCGCTGAAGACAAACTCCAGCGATCTTTCCCCTGCCCTGCCCTGCTCCAGCTTCTGACTCAACTCATGAACCTCAATTATAACCCCACCCACCTGAGTACCCTCACCTGAATAAGCTCACCTGAATAACCGAATAACCTCACCCCAAGCCACATGGCTACTCTTCCTCCATCTCCACTACGCGTGTGAATTGACAGCAATGTAAAACGTGTAACGTGTGGACCGGTGGTGACAGGGCGTGGCTCTTTGGCACAGGAAAGGGCCTGAGATCTCCCTCCATACTGCGGCAGCAGAGCTCATGTATGATATCTAACGATGGCCATTCCCCACCGTGGCCTGAATAGCTGCATGCCTCAGTGAACAGGGTTTGCAGAACAAGCTCAGATCTTTATCCAGAACTGATGGTCATTAAGGTAGATGGGACAGCACAATCTGGCTGTGCTGGTTCTGTCCAACACTGGTCCGGAGGTATGGTCAGCACACCTGGTCTAGGCAGTGTGCCGGGCAGCTCGAGCAGCTCTAGCTCTCCGGAGCTCGGCAGGATGCTGACATTGGGGTCAGGTAATGCAGGTTACACAGGTACTCTGCCTCAGGACCACCACAAATCACCACAAACTGCAGAGCGTGGCCCCGCCCCCCAGCTCACCTGTCAGGTACATCTCCTCCCCTTCGCTGAACATCATGTGACACCTGGCACAGCGAGCACAGGCAGGGTGATAGTGCTTCCCTCCGGCCTGAGGAACAAGGAGGGAGGGAGAGAGAGAGAGAGGGAGAGAAAGAGGGAGGGAGAAAAGAAGGGGGGAGTGACAGATAGGGAGAGAGAGATGGTGAGAGAAGGAGAGAGAGAGAGGGCAAGGGAAGGAGAGAGGGAGAGAGAAAGAGAGAGAGAGGGTGAGGGAGGGAGAGACAGAGAGGGAGAGAGATGAGAGAGGTAGAGAGGAAAAAAGAGAGATAGAAAATAAGATGACATACATAACAGCAGGTAGTCAGTAATGCACATGACTGCCCCAGTTATAAGGCAGCAGGGCTTTTCTGGAAGTAAAAAAGCACAAAGTACAAAGCTCAATTATTTTAAGAGTTTAGAATATGCATAAATTGACCGAATTAAGGATCGAATCGACTTGATCCTTAAGTATCCCGGCTCCTTACAAACTCTGCAAATGCTGCACCCTTCACTCTAAAAAACTTTGAGACTAAATTAATGTATGTTCTTAATCAGCAATAAACCCATTAGGGGTAGAGCAAGGTGAACAGCTCATGACACAGTGCCATAGGAGGGGCCAGACTCCCGTACATGACCAATGAAATCCTCTGATCATTATGACATCACAATACAAACTGTTGTGTTTAGTTCCTCCACACTTCATTCCTCCCAAATCAGCTCTGTTCTTAAAGGGGAGTTGAGTCAGTCATAAAACTGCTTCCCTAGAGAACCTCGATATGGGACTCAAACCCATGATCCTGCAGTTGAGAACCCAACACCCCCAGCGGCAGACCCACAATGCCTCTCTCTATTAATCATAGGCGGACAGGTTAAATATCCAGGTCGACCACAGAAGAATAAAAGAAGGAGGCACTCACGCTGCATGCAAGACCTGCGGCAGGCCGTCTCAAACCGCCAGCGACCAATTCGCACAAACGTCCGTCTCAAACCGCCAGCGACCAATTCGCACAAACGTCCGTCTCAAACCGTCAGCGACCAATTCACACAAACGTCCGTCTCAAACCGCCAGCGACCGCTTCGCACAAACGTCCGTCTCAAACCGCCAGCGACCGATTCGCACAAACGTCCGTCTCAAACCCAGCGACCAATTCACACAAACGTCCGTCTCAAACCGCCAGCGACCGCTTCACACAAACGTCCGTCTCAAACCGCCAGTGACCGCTTCACATAAACGTTTAGATGTGATATCTTTCTCAAACCGCCAGCGACCGCTTCACATAAACGTTTAGATGTGATATCTGTCTCAAACTGCCAGCGACCGTTTCGCATAAACGTTTAGATGTGATATCTGTCTCAAACTGCCAGCGACCGTTTCGCATAAACGTTTAGATGTGATATCTGTCTCAAACTGCCAGCGACCGTTTCGCATAAACGTTTAGATGTGATATCTGTCTCAAACTGCCAGCGACCGTTTCGCATAAACGTTTAGATGTGATATCTGTCTCAAACTGCCAGCGACTGTTTCGCATAAACGTTTAGATGTGATATCTGTCTCAAACTGCCAGCGACCGTTTCGCATAAACGTTTAGATGTGATATCTGTCTCAAACTGCCAGCGACCGTTTCGCATAAACGTTTAGATGTGATATTCTTCTCAGACCGCCAGCGACCTTTTCGCATAAACGTTTAGATGTGATATTCTTCTCAGACCGCCAGTGACCTTTTCGCATAAACGTTTAGATGTGATATTCTTCTCAGACCGCCAGCGACCTTTTCGCATAAACGTTTAGACGTGATATTCCTGGTTGGGAAGGCCAGTGCGCACTCTACAGCAGTTTGTACAGCGATACTAAACATATGAACAGACTCATTTTATATGGTTTTTTCCCCCACAATTTGAAACGTAAATATCAGTTATATTGTGATATATATATACATATATAAATATATATATATTTATATATTTATTTCTGCCAGCACATCTGGGTTAAAACTGGACTATAGACTACCCCCTGCCAGCACATCTGGGTTAAAGCTGGACTGTAGACTACCCCCTGCCAGCACATCTGGGTTAAAGCTGGACTATAGACTACCCCCTGCCAGCACATCTGGGTTAAAGCTGGACTGTAGACTACCCCCTGCCAGCACATCTGGGTTAAAGCTGGACTATAGACTACACCCTGCCAGCACATCTGGGTTAAAGCTGGACTGTAGACTACCCCCTGCCAGCACATCTGGGTTAAAGCTGGACTGTAGACTACACCCTGCCAGCACATCTGGGTTAAAGCTGGACTATAGACTACACCCTGCCAGCACATCTGGCTTAAAGCTGGACTGTAGACTACACCCTGCCAGCACATCTGGGTTAAAGCTGGACTGTAGACTACACCCTGCCAGCACATCTGGGTTAAAGCTGGACTGTAGACTACACCCTGCCAGCACATCTGGCTTAAAGCTGGACTGTAGACTACACCCTGCCAGCACATCTGGGTTAAAGCTGGACTGTAGACTACACCCTGCCAGCACATCTGGGTTAAAGCTGGACTGTAGACTACACCCTGCCAGCACATCTGGGTTAAAGCTGGACTGTAGACTACACCCTGCCAGCACATCTGGGTTAAAACTGGACTGTAGACTACCCCCTGCCAGCACATCTGGGTTAAAACTGGACTGTAGACTACCCCCTGCCAGCACATCTGGGTTAAAACTGGACTGTAGACTACCCCCTGCCAGCACATCTGGGTTAAAGCTGGACTGTAGACTACCCCCTGCCAGCACATCTGGGTTAAAGCTGGACTGTAGACTACCCCCTGCCAGCACATCTGGGTTAAAGCTGGACTGTAGACTACACCCTGCCAGCAGACCTCTGATGAAGTGACAGGGCGTTGTAAACAGGAAACTCTATTTTTATGATTTCCTTTATGGGTCTGTGGCGGTAAACAAGCGCAAGCAGGATCGGCGGTACGGTTTCCGCGAGGTTCCCCCTGCCCTTCCTCTCCCCCAGCTCTTCCTCGGCCGTGCTCGCGACGGACAGCATCGTTATTTTTAATGATGTGTCGTTAAACCGACAGAGGAAGGAGCGCTCCAGTGGTCAGAGTGCTGATTGTAATCTCTTACTCTGCTACCAAAGGGGGCGCCAGAGTCCACTGTGGACAGTTAGCATAGCCTGGCCTCAATCCAGCACAGTCTGGGCTGGAGGGGTCAGAAACCTGGACTGGCTGAGTGACTCTTTCATATGCACCCCCACCCAAAAATACTGGGGCCCTAGACAGTTGTCTCATTTTGGGGAGGGGGGGGGGGTAAGTGAAAGACATGACATCACACAGCACACCCCCCCCCTGTCCGTAGAAGATGCTGTGGGGGTCCCTGCAGGGTGTGTGTGTGTGTGTGGGGGGAGGGGGGGGCCATTTGGCACTCCTGCTGATGGGGCTCTAATCTGGGAACTGCCCCCCCCACACACACACACCCTACTCCCTAATCACCCCCCATCTTCAGCGCTCTCTCTTACCTCCTCCCCCCCCTCCTCCTCCTCTCTCCTCCTCCTCTCTCTCTCTCACCCTGTCTTTCTCATTCTCTCTGTCCTTGACCCTTTTCTCTCATTCCATTCCTCCCCATATTTATCTCACCAGACTGTTCTCTTCTTATCGCCTCTCCCTCTCCCCTCGCTCTCTCCCATCGCTCTCTCTCCATCTCTCCTTTTATCTCCCTTTCTCCCGCTCTCCCTCTCCTCTCCCTCTCCCCTCTCTCTCTCTCCCTCTCCCCTCGCTCTCTCTCCATCTCTCCTTTTATCTCCCTTTCTCCCGCTCTCTCTCTCTCTCAGTACAGTTTTACTCTGAGACAGTATGAGAGATGGTAAATCTGTATTATATTCTTATTGCTGAAGCATAAGCGCTTCTCAGAAAGGAACAATAAAATAAAATAAAACGTCCAAACAAAGTAAACGGACAGAATGAGTAACAATGAACAGTTTAAAATGTTAAGAATGAATAAAAATAATTTATCTTCCTCTGGAATGTTGTAGATTGGGTTAGCACAGGGGGAAGGTAAATTGATACGGGATTGGTTGAGAACACAGAGGGGGAGGAGCATAACTTTGTAGCAGGTGTGCGAAAACATTAGGAGCGGGGCCAGCAGTACGGCAAGCCAAGAGGCCCATTATACCCAGAGCAGAGGGTCCGAGGTCTGGGGGAGGGGGATGGGGGGTAACAGGCTGGGGAGGAGCTCATTGTTCAGAAACATAGATAAAAAAGATCAAAGACGCAGACAAGAGCTCTTTTCCCCCTATCAGGAATGGCAGGAGAGCAGAGCTGCGATGTGATTGGTTACCAGGCCAGAGTCACGGGCAGGAGGAAGTACTCCTGACAGAATCGATCGCTGGCATTTCATTCCCCTCTCAGTCCGACCCTTCCCCCCCCCCGCCCTCTCTGACAGCGCAATACGAGCGGCTCGATTTACCGCTCACCGCCAGATCGCATGAGCGATGTGCTTTTCTGCAGGAAGGGGAAAAAGCTGCCCTGGCAGAAACGGGTCTCTAGGGAGGAGCCAGAGGAGACGCCGCAGTCCAGCGACTGATTCACCTGCAGCCCTGAGACCGATTCACCTGCAGCCCTGAGACTGATTCACCCGCAGCCCTGAGACTGATTCACCTGCAGCCCTGAGACTGATTCACCTGCAGCCCTGAGACTGATTCACCTGCAGCCCTGAGACTGATTCACCTGCAGCCCTGAGACTGATTCACCCGCAGCCCTGAGACTGATTCACCTGCAGCCCTGAGACTGATTCACCTGCAGCCCTGAGACTGATTCACCTGCAGCCCTGAGACTGATTCACCTGCAGCCCTGAGACTGATTCACCTGCAGCCCTGAGACTGATTCACCCGCAGCCCTGAGACCGATTCACCTGCAGCCCTGAGACTGATTCACCCTCAGCCCTGAGACTGATTCACCTGCAGCCCTGATACTGATTCACCTGCAGCCCTGAGACTGATTCACCTGCAGCCCTGAGAGTGATTCACCTGCAGCCCTGATACTGATTCACCTGCAGCCCTGAGACTGATTCACCTGCAGCCCTGAGACTGATTCACCTGCAGCCCTGAGACTGATTCACCTGCAGCCCTGAGACTGATTCACCTGCAGCCCTGAGACTGATTCACCTGCAGCCCTGATACTGATTCACCTGCAGCCCTGAGACTGATTCACCTGCAGCCCTGAGACTGATTCACCTGCAGCCCTGAGACTGATTCACCTGCAGCCCTGAGACTGATTCACCTGCAGCCCTGAGACTGATTCACCTGCAGCCCTGAGACAGAGTAAAGAGGCTTGACCGCCCCTTCCTCCTCCACCGCCACCCAGCGGGAAACAGGCAGTTATCATGGGGAGTGTGCTTAAACTGCATTTAAACAATGCTTTATGATTTATGAATATGGGCCCAGATTAACTCATTATTTTTGTTAATATGTGTCAATGTGCCTTCTTATTTCTATATGTATACACACACCTTTGTACTGAAAGAGCACCTTATAGCCCAGGTTCACCTGAGAACTATCTGCTTGTATATCCAGCCTTGTGAGGACCGCTTCCTCAGCATGGAGGCCAGATGAACCCTCATGAGTTCACACACATCTAGTTACAAAATATTAAACGCTACTGTTATGTTTCAGCAGGACAAAAACAACAATCGATGAAATTGTAACCGACAGCAACAGTATCTATGAGACGCAAAGTATCTGTGAGGAAGCCAGTCTTCATTGGCTGATTTGAATCCTGAATCAGGTGAGGTCGTGAAAACAGAGCTGGCGCTTTTGGCGAATATGTGAACGTCTGGATGTCGTCTCACCTCAAGCACTCTCCCACTGATGTACCTGTTGCACGTCTCACACTTGATGCCAAACTGGGCGTGGTAATCTGACTCACAGTACGGAATACCATCCCTGAAGGAGACCAAAAAGAGACACGTGGTGATTGGCTCAGACTTCTGTCACATGATCATTTCATTCATAAAAGAAGCTTGTATTACATTACATTACTGGCATTTAGCAAACTAATTTACAGGACTTTTTAATAATTGTATTTATACATGGTACCCATTTATACAGCTGGATATATACTGAAGCAATGCAGGTTAAGTACCTTACTCAAGGGTACAACGGCAGTGTCTTACCAGGGAATAGAACCTGCTACTTTTCGGTTACAAGCCCAGTTCCCTATCTATACTGCCACCTAAGAAACTACACCACCGATTTTCAATGATGGCCTACAGATGGGAGCATGTTGCGGGACAAAGAGGCCATATTGTAGTGTAGTGCAGAATGTCAGGGAACACAGTTCAGCCGCAGGCTACTGATCAAATAAATGTACTAGACACTGTGCAGAACTCAGGAAGATGAATTTGGAGGGGCGTGGCCTCCGCAGGAAATGACACGTACTTGCTGATGTACTCTCCCGTGAGGACGACGCTGCACGTCTGACACTTGAAGCAACTGACGTGCCACTGCTTCTCTAGAGCGAGGAGAGACTGGCCCTGTTTAATCTCGTCCTTACAGCCCGCACAATCTACAGGAGAGAGAGGGAGGAAGGGGGAGAATTAGGGAGGGAGAGAGGGAGGGAAGGAGAGAGAGAGAGGGGGAGAGAGAGAGAGACTGTATAATCATCTCTTTGCAGCTTGCACAATCTACAGGAGAGAGAAAAAATGACCTCTAACGACCTCCAGAATAGCTGGAGTTTTAACAGTGTCAGGAGGGAAATCTACTCGAGTGAGAGAAACCCCACTCCCTTCACAAAAAACCCCAGGTACCATCAGTCTCCTCACATAACAGGTTCTGTCAATCCATCCACCCCCACCCCCACCCCCACCACCACACCCCCACACCCAGGTACCGTCAGTCTCCTCACATAACAGCTTCTGTCAACCCTGTCCCACCGTGATGAGCTGTTCCACCCCTGCTAGGGCCACAGGGTAACCCCTCTAAACCAGAGCTCTAAACCGCATTAGAAAAACTGCTCGCTATGAACGCCAATCAAACTCTTTGTGGCCCCATCTAACACAGTGCTGTGCAAAGCTGGCTTTGTTCCAAGGCATCAGCAGCTCGTAAGTTTGGTATATATACTCACACACAGCCTTCACGTCAATCAATCACACTGATTGGTTCTGCAGAGCCAAGCGAGACAGAGATGGAGCTGGCAGGGCTGTGACCTGCTGTAACCACAACATCACAAACTCGCTCCGGAAGCTTCCAGCGCCAAACGGCTCCTGCTGTACGATTTATGGCAGCGGATGATTCATGGCTGCAGCTTGCGGTTCACGCGGAAAAAGGTCAGCCTCGCATTTGTTTTCATTTGGCGGCGTTTAGCAGCGTCAGGCAACCCCTGCCCCCCCTCCAGAGAAGAGCTACTGTCACACTATACGACGGTCCCCACAACTACTGCTACAGTACTGTCTCCACAACTACTGCTACAGTACTGTCCCCACAACTACAGTACACTACTGTCCCCACAACTACTGCTACAGTACTGTCACCACAACTACAGTACACTACTGTCCCCACAACTACAGTACACTACTGTCCCCACAACTACTGCTACAGTACTGTCCCCACAACTACAGTACACTACTGTCCCCACAACTACAGTACACTACTGTACACACAACTACTGCTACAGTACTGTCCCCACAACTACAGTACACTACTGTCCCCACAACTACAGCTACAGTACTGTCCCCACAACTACAGTACACTACTGTCCCCACAACTACAGCTACAGTACTGTCCCCACAACTACAGTACACTACTGTCCCCACAACTACTGCTACAGTACTGTCCCCACAACTACTGCTACAGTACTGTCCCCACAACTACAGTACAATACTGTCCCCAAAACTACAGTACACTACTGTCTCCACAACTACAGTACACTGCTGTCCCCACAACTACTGCTACAGTACTGTCCCCACAACTACTGCTACAGTACTGTCCCCACAACTACAGTACACTACTGTCTCCACAACTACTGCTACAGTACTCTCCCCACAACTACAGTACACTACTGTCTCCACAACTACAGTACACTACTGTCCCCACAACTACTGCTACAGTACTGTCCCCACAACTACAGTACACTACTGTCCCCATAACTACTGCTACAGTACTGTCTCCACAACTACTGCTACAGTACTGTCCCCACAACTACTGCTACAGTACTGTCCCCACAACTACAGTACACTACTGTCTCCACAACTACAGTACACTACTGTCCCCACAACTACTGCTACAGTACTGTCTCCACAACTACAGTACACTACTGTCCCCACAACTACTGCTACAGTACTGTCCCCACAACTACAGTACAATACTGTCCCCACAACTACTGCTACAGTACTGTCCCCACAACTACAGTACACTACTGTCCCCACAACTACAGTACACTACTGTCCCCACAACTACAGTACACTACTGTACACACAACTACTGGTACAGTACTGTCTCCACAACTACAGTACACTACTGTCCCCACAACTACTGCTACAGTACTGTCCCCACAACTACAGTACACTACTGTCCCCACAACTACTGCTACAGTACTGTCCCCACAACTACAGTACACTACTGTCCCCACAACTACTGCTACAGTACTGTCCCCACAACTACAGTACACTACTGTCTCCACAACTACAGTACACTACTGTCCCCACAACTACTGCTACAGTACTGTCCCCACAACTACAGTACACTACTGTCCCCACAACTACTGCTACAGTACTGTCCCCACAACAACAGTACAATACTGTCCCCACAACTACTGCTACAGTACTGTCCCCACAACTACAGTACACTACTGTCCCCACAACTACTGCTACAGTACTGTCCCCACAACTACAGTACACTACTGTCCCCACAACTACTGCTACAGTACTGTCTCCACAACTACTGTACACTACTGTCCCCACAACTACTGCTACAGTACTGTCCCCACAACTACAGTACACTACTGTCCCCACAACTACTGCTACAGTACTATCCCCACAACTACAGCTACAGTACTGTCCCCACAACTACAGTACACTACTGTTCCCACAACTACTGCTACAGTACTGTCCCCACAACTACAGTACACTACTGTACACACAACTACTGCTACAGTACTGTCTCCACAACTACAGTACACTACTGTCCCCACAACTACTGCTACAGTACTGTCTCCACAACTACAGTACACTACTGTCCCCACAACTACAGTACACTACTGTACACACAACTGCTGCTACAGTACTGTCCCCACAACTACAGTACACTACTGTCCCCACAACTACAGTACACTACTGTACACACAACTACTGCTACAGTACTGTCCCCACAACTACAGTACATTACTGTCCCCACAACATCGCACCCAGTACACTACTGCTCTCAACTACATTACATTTACAAATACACTTGCACATACACACACACACACACACACACACACTTATAGACACACACACAATGATACACATAGACACACACACACACACACATGCGCAGACACAGTTATGAATGTGCTGCACAGACACAAACACACACACACACACACACACAGACAGACACACACACACATAGACACACACACGCACACACAGACAGTTATAAATGTGCTGACACAGACACACTGCCGGGCTGCTCTTGCCCTTACACACGACCCGAGATGAGTGCTCGAGCCCTGGGCAAGATCTTGCTGTGAATCTTACAGAATTATTCATGTCAGGTGTGTTAGCACGGTGAGAAAATAAATAATCCTGTTCCCTGGCAGAGAAAACAGGGCCGTAAAACACACCGGAGGATGGGGTTCATTACAGCTCGGCGTCGGCACCACTGTCCTCTCGGCTCAGTTCACTCACGTCTGGACACTCACGCCTTTTAAAGATGTGGGTTAGTTTCCCGATGAGTCAGAGAGGAGATAATAAGGAGGATAATCAGAGAGATTAAGCCTAGTACTGACAGTATTGGAGGGGGACGGGCAGTTCTGCTGTAAACACAGAGTGGACACAAGAGTGGTAGTGGGGAAGAGGGGGTGGACCAGGAGGAACAATTAGCTCAGAGGAGTGGTCATATCCCAGCATCCCCTGGGGGAACATCAGTGAGCCTGTAATAATGGATACCTGGGAGCAGCTGGTTTCTGCTGAACAGGCCAAGCGCGTTTTTCACATGCCAGTGCGGGATGCTACTGTCTCCTGGCAGGACTGGGGCATGCTGGGAGAGAAACGACCTGCTGACAACCTAACCCCCGCCCCCACGCCCACAGAAGTGTCCCATTTCATCCTCTAATGCTTTACCTGAGCCCCATTCAGGGTGAGTTTAACATGCTAATGCTAACGAATATGCTAATGCTCTCACTAAAATGCTGATTTCTCTCCCAATACCAGGTTTCCCTTCATCTGTGATTCATCATGTAAAACAAAGATCAGCAGGACTGCAGAAAGGATTCAACCAGGCCTCTCAAACAGATTCTCCATCTTTAATTAAAATGCTGCTTTGACCAGGTACACATACACCGACACGGAGCCACACACACACACACACACGTATGCACACACGGACGCACACACACACACACACACACACACACACAGACAGACACGGACACACACACAAACACGGACACACACACACACACACACATACACGCACGCACGCACGCAAGCATGCACACACACACGCACGGACACATGGACACATGAACACACACATAAGCGCACACACACACATGGACGCACACACACACATGCACACACGCACACGCGCACATACCCTGGACTGAAGGACGTCACTCTGATCAATGCTTCATTGACTCCCAGGCAGAGGGACAGGGGTAATATTGATATAAATTGCAGAATGCAGTAAAAGGCTCTGACAGGTAGATTTACAAGGCCTCATTAGAAGATGAGAGCAATTAATGTGGTGTCAGGCATATTTAAGACCTAAACCAGCACCAGCTCCACGACCAGCTCCACGACTCCACCCCCCAACCACATCTCCCCCAACAGCAGCTCCACGACCCCCCCCAACCACATCTCCCCCCCAACAGCAGCTCCACGACCGCCCCCAACCACATCTCCCCCCCAACAGCAGCTCCACGACCCCCCCCCAACCACATCTCCCCCCTAACACCAGCTCCACATCTCCCCCCAACAGCAGCTCCACGACTCCCCCCCAACCACATCTCCCCCTAACACCAGCTCCACATCTCTCCCCCAACAGCAGCTCCACGACTCCACCCCCCAACCACATCTCCCCCCAACAGCAGCTCCACGACTCCCCCCCAAACACATCTCCCCCCCCAACCACATCTCCCCCCTAACACCAGCTCCACATCTCTCCCCCAACAGCAGCTCCACGACTCCCCCCCAACCACATCTCCCCCCCAACCACATCTCCCCCCTAACACCAGCTCCACATCTCCCCCCCAACAGCAGCTCCACGACTCCCCCCCAAACACATCTCCCCCCCAACAGCAGCTCCACGACTCCCCCGCAAACACATCTCTCCCCCCAACCACATCTCCCCCCTAACACCAGCTCCACATCTCCCCCCCAAACAGCAGCTCCATGACTCCCCCCCAAACACATCTCCCCCCAACAGCAGCTCCACGACTCCACCCCCCAAACACATCTCCCCCCCCAACCACATCTCCCCCCTAACACCAGCTCCACATCTCCCCCCCAACAGCAGCTCCACGACTCCACCCCCCAAACACATCTCCCCCCCCAACCACATCTCCCCCCTAACACCAGCTCCACATCTCCCCCCCAACAGCAGCTCCATGACTCCACCCCCGAAACACATCTCCCCCCCAACCACATCTCCCCCCTAACACCAGCTCCACATCTCCCCCCAACAGCAGCTCCACGACTCCCCCCCAAACACATCTCCCCCCCAACAGCAGCTCCACGACTCCCCCCCAACCACATCTCCCCCCTAACACCAGCTCCACATCTCCCCCCCAACAGCAGCTCCACGACTCCACCCCCCAAACACATCTCCCCCCCCCAACCACATCTCCCCCCTAACACCAGCTCCACATCTCCCCCCCAACAGCAGCTCCACGACTCCACCCCCCAACCACATCTCCCCCCTAACACCAGCTCCACCTCTCTCCCCCAACAGCAGCTCCACGCCCCCCCCAACCACATCTCCCCCCCCAACAGCAGCTCCACATATCCCCCCCAACAGCAGCTCCACGACCGCCCCCAACCACATCTCCCCCCCAACAGCAGCTCCACGACCCCCCCCCAACCACATCTCCCCCCAACAGCAGCTCCACGACTCCCCCCCAAACACATCTCCCCCCCAACAGCAGCTCCACGACTACCGCCCCCAACCACATCTCCCCCCCAACAGCAGCTCCACGACCCCCCCCCAACCACATCTCCCCCCAACAGCAGCTCCACATCTCTCCCCCAACAGCAGCTCCACGCCCCCCCCCCCCACATCTCTCCCCCAACAGCAGCTCCATCCCCAGTAAATAACTAGTCAGAAAATGACGTGTGCTTCTGGGAAATTGAGTTCTTTTCTGGAGGGGGCATCTCCAAAATCCAACAGCAATTACTGGCGCTGATAGCTGATTGGCCGCTGACAGCCAATCGGACAGTGACAGTCTATCAGTCATCATCTCCACTCCTAAACAGAAGAGAAGCAAAACAGCCCCGGGGATAGACTCCTGTTCACACTTTTGTGTCCGACTGAAATCTTTCTCAGGGGTTGACGTTTTTACAAGTTGACTGATCTCTCCTTGTGCCCTTTCCTAAGAGTGAGTCCCTCACACACGCAACATTCAGAAGTGAATCTGACACACACACACACACACACAGGAGTACACACACACACACACATTACAGATGGTTATTACAGTCAGCTCATAAGAGCGACAGCATTGACTGAGTCTCATCCACACCTCTTTAGGAGAAGCATCATTAAGTTTGGCTCAATGAAGCCGCCTCTTAATGGAAAAACAGTAAAGTACAATAACTCCACTCTCGAGCTCGAGATCTGCAGAATGCCGGTTTAAATATGAATAAATATGTCGGTATAAAAACTATTTTTACAATACTTTGAATTCCATAAAATCAATAACAGTAATACTATTAATGTTAACACCTTTTAATGTTTATTATAAGACCACATTATGTCAGAAATAGCTATTTAATTCAGTTTCTGTAACATACTGGTTAAATGTTTCCCTAAAAAAGAGCTCATATAAGTATGGACAGCAGAACACTGAAACTAAATCTACTTATCAAACCTATTTTAAGATAAACATTAAAATGGAGGGATGAGGGTGATGGAGAGATGAGGGTGATGGAGGGATGAGGGTGATGGAGAGATGAGGGTGATGGAGAGATGAGGGTGATGGAGAGATGAGGGTGATGGAGGGATGAGGGTGATGGAGAGATGAGGGTGATGGAGGGATGAGGGTGATGGAGAGATGAGGGTGATGGAGGGATGAGGGTGATGGAGGGATGAGGGTGATGGAGAGATGAGGGTGATGGAGAGATGAGGGTGATGGAGGGATGAGGGTGATGGAAAGATGAGGGTGATGGAGAGATGAGGGTGATGGAGAGATGAGGGTGATGGAGGGATGAGGGTGATGGAGAGATGAGGGTGATGGAGAGATGAGGGTGAAGGAGGGATGAGGGTGATGGAGAGATGAGGGTGATGGAGGGATGAGGGTGATGGAGAGATGAGGGTGATGGAGGGATGAGGGTGATGGAGGGATGAGGGTGATGGAGAGATGAGGGTGATGGAGGGATGAGGGTGATGGAGAGATGAGGGATGAGGGTGATGGAGAGATGAGGGTGATGGAGAGATGAGGGTGATGGAGAGATGAGGGTGATGGAGGGATGAGGGTGATGGAGGGATGAGGGTGATGGAGAGATGAGGGTGATGGAGGGATGAGGGTGATGGAGAGATGAGGGTGATGGAGGGATGAGGGTGATGGAGGGATGAGGGTGATGGAGAGATGAGGGTGATGGAGGGATGAGGGTGATGGAGGGATGAGGGTGATGGAGAGATGAGGGTGATGGAGGGATGAGGGTGATGGAGAGATGAGGGTGATGGAGGGATGAGGGTGATGGAAAGATGAGGGTGATGGAGAGATGAGGGTGATGGAGAGATGAGGGTGATGGAGGGATGAGGGTGATGGAGAGATGAGGGTGATGGAGAGATGAGGGTGATGGAGGGATGAGGGTGATGGAGAGATGAGGGTGATGGAGGGATGAGGGTGATGGAGGGATGAGGGTGATGGAGAGATGAGGGTGATGGAGGGATGAGGGTGATGGAGAGATGAGGGTGATGGAGAGATGAGGGTGATGGAGGGATGAGGGTGATGGAAAGATGAGGGTGATGGAGAGATGAGGGTGATGGAGAGATGAGGGTGATGGAGGGATAGAGGAGGAGTGTTTGGTGGTATGTTCAGACAGCGGCAGACTTACGGCTGGGCCCGTGGATTTTGATTGGCTCGTTGGTGCTGACCAAGGTGTGGGAGCATTGCTGACAGACACAGTTTTTCCCGCTAAACGTAACTCTGTCTCCAATGGGGAACGGCTTCCTGGAACAGAGCACAAAGCACAGCCAATCAGAGCAGCGGAATAGAAAAAGGCGTGAACCAAATGTCAGGTTAGAGAACGTCACAGGTGTGACGACTATGAAGGCAACTGTGCACCCTAACGTCAAACCCCCCCCCACCCCCGCCAACATTCCTGCCCTCAAAACACCTCTGGAGGTGAACTTCCTGTTTCCTGTTCAACAGATGGAAAGTTTGTCACAGAGCATTCTGCCTATTGAATGAGGCCAGGGATTACACGCCACCTGCCTGCCACAGATTTCTATCGGCACACTCCAAACACTGACATACTGCCAACTTAAAACAACCCAGAAAAATTACACACGCACACACACACACACACTGCAAGGCTGCGACATGCGTTCAGCGCTGCTATCTCAGTTTTTTCATCTTTAGGACATGAGAGGATTTAATTACTAATCACTGTGGAGGGAGATTTTAATAATTATTTTATTTGTATGGGGAATTTTGATAACTGTGGAACTAAAGTTGTCTGGAATTAAAAGTACAACGGCGGTGAAAAAATGAGGTGTTAAAATGAGGTGGAAACAGCCTGTGTGTGTGTGTGTTTCTGTTTGTGTGCGTGTGTTTCTGTTTGCATGTGTATGTGTACATGTGTGTCTACTATGTTTGTTTTGTGTTTATGCGTGTGTGTGTGTGTGTGCGTGTGTGTGTGTGTGTGTGGTCAGGAAGGTCACTGCATCAATGGCAATATACTTACTGTACACACACACACACACACACACACACAAACAGAAACACAAACATAGTGGACACACATGCACACACACAAACACACACACACACACACACACACACGCACACACACACGCACGCACGCACGCACGCACGCGCACGCACGCACACACACACAAACATGCATTCACAAGCACACATGCTCATACACTGATACACAGTTATGTCACAAAGTGTTCTGCTCATATAACCATGGTAATAATGCTCTCATTGTTTTATTATTTAGTGTAAAAACAGGCTCTCTCTTCCCTGCACACTTTCCTTACCGCCCCGTCACAGTTCTGTTGCAGTATAAACCCAAAGAGGGGGCGTGGGTGTGAGACAGTGTAGTAAAAACCCAAAGAGGGGGCGGGGCGTGGGTGTGAGACAGCGTAGTAAAAACCCAAAGAGGGGGCGTGGGTGTGAGACAGCGTAGTAAAAACCCAAAGAGGGGGCGTGGGTGTGAGACAGCGTAGTAAAAACCCAAAGAGGGGGCGTGGGTGTGAGACAGCGTAGTAAAAACCCAAAGAGGGGGCGTGGGTGTGAGACAGCGTAGTAAAAACCCAAAGAGGGGGCGTGGGTGTGAGACAGCGTAGTAAAAACCCAAAGAGGGGGCGTGGGTGTGAGACAGCGTAGTAAAAACCCAAAGAGGGGGCGGGGCGTGGGTGTGAGACAGCGTAGTAAAAACCCAAAGAGGGGGCGTGGGTGTGAGACAGCGTAGTAAAAACCCAAAGAGGGGGCGGGGCGTGGGTGTGAGACAGCGTAGTAAAAACCCAAAGAGGGGGCGGGGCGTGGGTGTGAGACAGCGTAGTAAAAACCCAAAGAGGGGGCGTGGGTGTGAGACAGCGTAGTAAAAACCCAAAGAGGGGGCGGGTGTGGGTGTGAGACAGCGTAGTAAAAACCCAAAGAGGGGGCGTGGGTGTGAGACAGCGTCGTAAAAACCCAAAGAGGGGGCGGGGCGTGGGTGTGAGACAGCGTAGTAAAAACCCAAAGAGGGGGCGTGGATGTGAGACAGCATAGTAAAAACCCAAAGAGGGGGCGTGGGTGTGAGACAGCGTAGTAAAAACCCAAAGAGGGGGCGTGGGTGTGAGACAGCGTAGTAAAAACCCAAAGAGGGGGCGTGGGTGTGAGACAGCGTAGTAAAAACCCAAAGAGGGGGCGTGGGTGTGAGACAGCATTCCAGCACTTTATTGCCAGAGGACAAAAATCAACAATAAAAGATGTCTTTTAATCCCAGTTTAAAGAATAGCCGTAAATAATCTCTCAAATTTTTCTGGGAGGGAGGATAATTCCCCAGAGAGGGAATCCATCCTCTGCATGGATTATGTGTTTCTGTGCAGCAATAAATGTGTGAGTGTGTATGCATGTGCACATGTCTGTGTGTGTGTGTGTGTGTATCTATGTGTGTGCGTGTATGCGTGCGCATGTGTGTGCGTGTATGCGTGCGTGTGTATGTGTGCATCTATGTGTTTGTGGTGTGTTTGTGTGTGTGTATGCATGTGTGTGTACGCATTTGTGGGCGTGCGTCCCGTCTGTCTGTCTATGTGTCTGAGTGTTTGTGGCTGGAAATATGCAGAGCAGGGTTCGGTCCCAGAATGCAATTCAGCAGAAGATCAGGACAGAGTGGAAAACAGAGGGAGATAACCACTCCCCCTTCACAAAGACACGCCTCTTCTACAGAGACACACCCACTTCACTGACACACCCTCTACAGAGACGTGAGACGGGAGTGATTATTTATCATGAAAAAAGGGCAAACCTGCTCACGTGCTCACACACACTCACACGCTAACAAACTCAGCTCCTAAACCCGTGTGTCAGATCACGGGCTTTCCGGCCCGACACCCGTCAAATGAGCCGGGCTCCACACAGACGCTCGCACTCTGCACAGTCAGCACTTTTCTCCACTTTAAAAATTTACACTGTTTACATATTTAATGCACATCTCCTTTCTCAGAGCTATTCTCGTCTTAAACTGGCACGCTTCAGAACTAACCTCCTCACGGAGGAGCCAGTGCCTCCTGCCAGCACGCTTCAGAACTAACCTCCTCACGGAGGAGCCAGTGCCTCCTGCCAGCACGCTTCAGAACTAACCTCCTCACGGAGGAGCCAGTGCCTCCTGCCAGCGCGCTTCAGAACTAACCTCCTCACGGAGGAGCCAGTGCCTCCTGCCAGCGCGCTTCAGAACTAACCTCCTCACGGAGGAGCCAGTGCCTCCTGCCAGCGCGCTTCAGAACTAACCTCCTCACGGAGGAGCCAGTGCCTCCTGCCAGCACGCTTCAGAACTAACCTCCTCACGAAGGAGCCAGTGCATCCTGCCAGCATGCTTCAGAACTAACCTTCTCACGGAGGAGGAGCCAGTGCCTCCTGCCAGCACGCTTCAGAACTAACCTCCTCACGGAGGAGCCAGTGCCTCCTGCCAGCACGCTTCAGAACTAACCTCCTCACGGAGGAGCCAGTGCCTCCTGCCAGCATGCATCAGAACTAACCTCCTCACGAGAGGAGCCAGTGCCTCCTCAGCATGCTTTCAGAACTAACCTCCTCACGGAGGAGGAGCCAGTGCCTCCTGCCAGCACGCTTCAGAACTAACCTCCTCACGGAGGAGCCAGTGCCTCCTGCCAGCACGCTTCAGAACTAACCTCCTCACGGAGGAGCCAGTGCCTCCTGCCAGGATACAATGCAGCTGTGCGTTACTGAGACGCTAAACTCAGCGCATACTAAACAGCGGCACGCGACTGCGCGAGCCGTGGCGATATCCGAACGCTCACGGTTTTTGTGGCGGGGGATTCATCGCTTCCCTTCCGTCTGTCAGCCGCTAGACTCCGCTGAGGAGAAGATACACATTGGCAGTGCCAAGAACAACCCTCCTGGACTCTTCACTGGAAATGGAGCTCTCCAAAAACAATCCCAGAATTCTCTGCCCCCACTATCAGGAAGGGGAAATCCATCAAGAGCTAATTGCTCTGAGCTTGCCGGTGGCAAACGGAGAAAGAGTTTGATTTAGGGGATGTGATTCAACACAGAAGCACTCAGTGACACAGTCTGGGCCTGACAACTGTGAACAAACTGAGGACCGTTTCACACACATAACACAAACTGAGGACCGTTTCACACACATAATAACAGCGTTTGGAAAACTGCAGATCATGCTAGAAACATATGGAATGACCTAAAGATTTACTGACAACAGGAAGTGCGTGAAGAACCAACCATTTACACTAATTACCTGGGATTTCAGAGACAGGTGTGTAATGTGTCACCCGTTTCACCTGCGTATTGTGATGCTCTACCTGAGGCCCTCCAGAGAGAGAGGTGTGTAATGTGTCACCTGAGGTTCTTTCTGCTGTGCTGAAGGCCTAATCCTCCAGTCCTCCAGGTAAACAGCCTCACAGATGCAGGCAGTGCGATAGCTCAGGTTCAGGCTGGGTCAACCTTCCATTTTAAAAATGTAATTTCATAAGCACACTCTGACGGTGTGGCTTCACTAAGCGGATAACAGTGATTTTTAGGGAGCGGGACAGGAAGCCCAGATTAATATTAAGAACGGGACTGTCTGACCTGTTTTCTGTGCTCCCCCCCCCCCCCCCCTTTCTTGGGAGAGACAGACATGCAGAAACATAGACAGACACGCAGACCAACATGTACAGACACGCAGATTACATTATAGCAGGGCTACAGAAGGCCGAGGAGGCAGGTTTCACACAAAAACAAGCCACAGGAAAACGCACCCAAACACTCCCAAACGCACCCAAACACTCCCAAACACACACAAACACTCCCAAACACTCCCAAACACACCCAAACACATCCAAACGCACCAAGCCACACCCAGACAAATCCAGGCAAACGCTCCCTCTACAGAGACACGCCTCCTCTACAGAGACACACCCAGCCAAACCCAGTCAAATCCAGGCTAACGCACCCAGCCAAAACAATCAACCTTGTTTTTTATTTTTTATTAATGAATTTTTTTCTAATGTAAAAAAAAAAAAGAAGGAACGGGAAAATTTTTCTCTCTCTCCTTCCCAAATACAAGCCATCAAATCCCTTCCCTAATTTCGGACAGCTCTGCGAGGTCCGCCAAACGTCCTTTTATTTCCTCAGAGTGAATCGCGCCGGGCTGTCTAACCTAGTTTTCAGAGCGCTGTGGAGAAAAGGCGGATTAAATCAGAGACGAGCTCAAGCCTGGCTCGGGAACGGCGGTTTTATGATACTGGATCTGCTCTCAGGCCCTGATTAGAGGCTCTTCTGAGTGGACGGCAGAGATTCTCATTACGATGATGCTGTACAGTTAGGTGTAATTACGCAAGTGTCCAGTAGGGGTGAGCAGGGAGCTGGAATTACTTAAACAAACTATGAGCAGATATTATAAAAGTCCCCGATTCATCCTGACACCGTACGCTTTAATACAGGGTGGAGTAAATATATTCCTCTACATAAAGAAACAAATCTGTCCCTAAAATGCTGAAATGATCCACTCCATAAAGAGGTCATAACCTCAAGGTATAGACCTACATTAAAAAGTTATAATGCAAGAATAAAACTGCATTAAGAGGTTATTACCTAAAATACTACACCCTTATCCTCATAAAGAGGTTATAATGCATAGATATACAGTAAATATAACATTAAATTAATTAACATGACACAAAGAGGTTATAACCATTCTAATATCTTCCTCTTGGAGTGGTAGGTGTGTTCAGGTGAGTGTATGTACCTGCACACACTACAGATAAAGCTCTTGGAGTGGTAGGTGTGTTCAGGTGAGTATGTACCTGCACACACTACAGATGAAGCACTTGGGGTGGTAGGTGTGTTCAGGTGAGTGTATGTACCTGCACACACTACAGATTAAGCACTTGGGGTGGTATGTGTGTTCAGGTGAGTGTATGTACCTGCACACACTACAGATGAAGCACTTGGAGTGGTAGGTGTGTTCAGGTGAGTGTATGTACCTGCACACACTACAGATAAAGCTCTTGGGGTGGTAGGTGTGTTCAGGTGAGTGTATGTACCTGCACACACTACAGATGAAGCACTTGGGGTGGTAGGTGTGTTCAGGTGAGTGTATGTACCTGCACACACTACAGATGAAGCACTTGGGGTGGTAGGTGTGTTCAGGTGAGTGTATGTACCTGCACACACTACAGATAAAGCTCTTGGGGTGGTAGGTGTGTTCAGGTGAGTGTATGTACCTGCACACACTACAGATAAAGCTCTTGGGGTGGTAGGTGTGTTCAGGTGAGTGTATGTACCTGCACACACTACAGATAAAGCTCTTGGGGTGGTAGGTGTGTTCAGGTGAGTGTATGTACCTGCACACACTACAGATAAAGCTCTTGGAGTGGTAGGTGTGTTCAGGTGAGTGTATGTACCTGCACACACTACAGATAAAGCTCTTGGAGTGGTAGGTGTGTTCAGGTGAGTGTATGTACCTGCACACACTACAGATAAAGCTCTTGGAGTGGTAGGTGTGTTCAGGTGAGTGTATGTACCTGCACACACTACAGATAAAGCTCTTGGGGTGGTAGGTGTGTTCAGGTGAGTGTATGTACCTGCACACACTACAGATAAAGCTCTTGGAGTGGTAGGTGTGTTCAGGTGAGTGTATGTACCTGCACACACTGCAGATAAAGCTCTTGGAGTGGTAGGTGTGTTCAGGTGAGTGTATGTACCTGCACACACTACAGATAAAGCACTTGGGGTGGTAGGTGTGTTCAGGTGAGTGTATGTACCTGCACACACTACAGATAAAGCTCTTGGAGTGGTAGGTGTGTTCAGGTGAGTGTATGTACCTGCACACACTACAGATGAAGCACTTGGGGTGGTAGGTGTGTTCAGGTGAGTGTATGTACCTGCACACACTACAGATAAAGCTCTTGGAGTGGTAGGTGTGTTCAGGTGAGTGTATGTACCTGCACACACTACAGATGAAGCACTTGGGGTGGTAGGTGTGTTCAGGTGAGTGTATGTACCTGCACACACTACAGATGAAGCACTTGGGGTGGTAGGTGTGTTCAGGTGAGTGTATGTACCTGCACACACTACAGATGAAGCACTTGGGGTGGTAGGTGTGTTCAGGTGAGTGTATGTACCTGCACACACTACAGATGAAGCACTTGGGGTGGTAGGTGTGTTCAGGTGAGTGTATGTACCTGCACACACTACAGATGAAGCACTTGGGGTGGTAGGTGTGTTCAGGTGAGTGTATGTACCTGCACACACTACAGATGAAGCACTTGGGGTGGTAGGTGTGTTCAGGTGAGTGTATGTACCTGCACACACTACAGATGAAGCACTTGGGGTGGTAGGTGTGTTCAGGTGAGTGTATGTACCTGCACACACTACAGATGAAGCACTTGGAGTGGTAGGTGTGTTCAGGTGAGTGTATGTACCTGCACACACTACAGATGAAGCACTTGGGGTGGTAGGTGTGTTCAGGTGAGTGTATGTACCTGCACACACTACAGATGAAGCACTTGGGGTGGTAGGTGTGTTCAGGTGAGTGTATGTACCTGCACACACTACAGATGAAGCACTTGGAGTGGTAGGTGTGTTCAGGTGAGTGTATGTACCTGCACACACTACAGATGAAGCTCTTGGGGTGGTAGGTGTGTTCAGGTGAGTGTATGTACCTGCACACACTACAGATGAAGCACTTGGAGTGGTAGGTGTGTTCAGGTGAGTGTATGTAACTGCACACACTACAGATGAAGCACTAGGGGTGGTGGTAGGTGTGTTCAGGTGAGTGTATGTACCTGCACACACTACAGATGAAGCACTTGGGGTGGTAGGTGTGTTCAGGTGAGTGTATGTACCTGCACACACTACAGATGAAGCACTTGGGGTGGTAGGTGTGTTCAGGTGAGTGTATGTACCTGCACACACTACAGATGAAGCACTTGGGGTGGTAGGTACGGCCCAGTGCAGACACAACCTCTCCCGTGATAAACTCTCCACAGCTGTCACACTTGGTGCCGTACAGACGCTGGTAATCCGTGGTGCAGATGTACTCGCCGTTCTTCTGGAAGAATCCGGAACACGCCAGATCACAGCCGCACACTGCGGAGGAGGGAGAGAGAGGGGGAGAGAGAGAGAGAGAGAGAGAGAGAGAGAGAGAGAGAGAGAGGAAATGTTTCAGGTCAGGGGTATCTATAAGTCTATAACCAATAAATAAACGTAGAAATCAATAGACATATAACGTCATGTACTTCAAATGATGTAAAGCACACTAAAAGAATGTTCCAGTATTGAGCGCTTTCAATTGTCCAGAGTACAGGACTGGATTTTATCACCACGTTATGAATAATATTGTAATTACTGTACACTCACAAATAATATATGCCTAACCCCAATCCAATATGATGAATATAATGAGAATATCATATCACTCCATCATAACCTGCACATTCCAGAGAGATTATCACAGCAGTGGCCTGCTGGACCGATTAAACGCGGCTTTAGATCAAGCGGAGGGTTTTGCTTTTAGCGTCATTGAAACTCGAGCCAAAGTTAACTGCAGAGAACATTGTGTTTCACACCCGCAGAATTTATAAACGCCGTCTTTCACACATGAGTGACTGGCTGCGTTTGGCGGATAATGCCGCTATGCAAATCTGCATCGATGCAAATGTAATCATTTGAAAATGAATGTGTAGAAAGGCCGGATGTGAAAAGCGCAGGGTACACTGTGTAGAAAGGCCGGATGTGAAAAGCGCAGGGTACACTGTGTAGAAAGGCCGGATGTGAAAAGCGCAGGGTACACTGTGTAGAAAGGCCGGATGTGAAAAGCGCAGGGTACACTGTGTAGAAAGGCTGGATGTGAAAAGCGCAGGGTACACTGTGTAACTTTCCTCATTACAGCTTAACCGCGATGATCAGCGACGCTCTTTTCTGCCGCTTCAGTCATTTAGTTGAAAGAGAACCTTTCAGTGCGTGTGCTCATCTTTTTAACAGGACATACCCGTCCCAAACAAGCACTCAAAACAAGCAGACCACTCACTCACATAATGGGCTTGGATTAGGAGTGCTGTCATGTAAAGGTACTTTATCTTATTTTTAGAGAAACGGCTGAACCGGCAGCCGCCCTGTAGAGCGATCAAGAGCGCCCTAAAGGCTGCTGGGACACCTTGCGCTATATTTGAGATGTTTACCAAAATCCCAATCAGACACTGAGCATGCCTGCTTCCCCCTGAACCCAAACCCAGTACATGCAGCAGAGACACACCCACACGGACACGTGCTTAAAAAAAGTACTGGACAGAGAGGGAGAGGGGGAATGACCTCTAACGACCTTCACAATAGCTGGAGTTTTAACAGTTCAGGAGGGAAATCTACTGAGAGAAACCCCACTCCCTTCACAAAAAACTCCAGGTACCATCAGTCTCCTCACATAACAGCTTCTGTCTACCCTTCAGTACACAAAACACATCTCATACAGCACCGTGGCATGTCAGAGAGAGAGAGAGAGAGGTGTGGGGGGTGGGGGGGGGTTAGTGAGGCAGTGGGATGTTAAGTAAGGGGGGGGGGGGCAGATATTTGACAGACAGACAGACAGACAGACCCTCATTAGTAACATATGCTAAAGTGTACTGTTTGTCAAACGGAGGCCGGTGTGCTTGGCGGCTGGCAGATGGCGTGCAGTGGGCGGTGTAGCGGGTTGACGGGTGATGAGGCTCATGTTTGTATGCTTGGTTGTCTCAGTGAGTTCACTGCTGGGGTTCGCCATGCAGCAGATCTGTCTGGAGTGAAACCTCAAATGCCACTGCGTCACGCTGACAAACTGCCACTGGTCACGCTGACAAACCGCCACTGGTCACGCTGACAAACCGCCAACGCGTCAAAGATTTAACCACATCCACACCGCACTGGTCACGCTGACAAACCGCCAACGCATCAAAGATTTAACCACATCCACACCACACTGGTCATGCTGACAAACCGCCAACGCATCAAAGATTTAACCACATCCACACCGCACTGGTCACGCTGACAAACCGCCAACGCATCAAAGATTTAACCACATCCACACCGCACTGGATGACATCACACAGCCTTGTCCCTAACAATGAGAATACGTGCTTTTGTGTGTGTGTGTGTGTGTGTGTGAGTGTGTGTGCGTGCGTGTGTGTGTGTGCGTGCCTGTGTGTGTGTGTGTCTGTCTGTGTGTGTGCGCGTACGTGTGTATATGTGTGCGTGCCTGTGCGTGTGTGTGTGTGTGTCTGCGTGTGCCTGTGTGTGTGTGTGTGAGCGTACGTGTGTATATGTGTGCGTGCCTGTGCGTGTGTGTGTGTGTGTGTGAGCGTACGTGTGTATATGTGTGTGTGCCTGTGCGTGTGTGTGAGTGTGTGTGTGTGTGTGTGAGCGTGTCTGTCTGTGTGTGTGCGCGTACGTGTGTATATGTGTGCGTGCCTGTGCGTGTGTGTGTGTGTGAGTGTGTGTGTGTTAAATATGACAGGTTTATTTAGACTTTTAGAAAAGGGGCGGTCTGAACCTGACACAGGTAATAAGCACCTGTGCTGTAAGGCTAAACTGTAATTTATGTCACAGCTGGAGTTTCACAGCTTGGACGGATTATTAGCTGGTCTGTTAACGCCTACACAATTATTACTGAGCACACACAACGCTGCTAATCGCACTCTAAACCCCAGGGTGCAATTCATCCATTCCCCATCACGCTGTTCCAAACACATAACCACCCCCTCATTCAACCTTCAGCCCTACTCCAATTACAACCAGCAGGGGGCGCCACAGCGCATTCCATATTCCAACATATTCGTGCCTTTGGCGCAATATGAGACCATTCAAAATAACCTCTATTGTTTGATGTTTCCGTTACCTGTCTGTCAATTGGACAATAATGACAAGTGGTATCAGGATGCTGATTAGTCTGTTGCCCTTCTGAGATGTGTGACAGATTCTGCTAAATCCTGTCAGTGCTGTGCCGCTCTATCCTGGCCACCTGCACGCCTCTCCCTTCGGGAGAATTTTGGACTATAAAGGTGGGTTTTATGATTCTGATAGCGACGAAACGACGCGCTCGAAGATGAAAGAGCGCTCCGATCAGGGCTCCTCGAAGCTGCGTCGTTTACAGTCTGCGCCCGGGATTTATCGATGTCCTATTTCAACATTATCACCGACCGTCACATGCACACTAACACGACGCATTGCCATTCATTTCTTTAATCTCTCTCGCGACCCACCGTATTAATGCAGACGCGTGCACACGTTCGCTCGCACTTTATACCACGCATGGGCCCGCTGACAGTGCTTATTGATTCGGGAATTGGGATCCTTTCTTTAGAGAAATTATACTAGAAATTATTAAACTAAACAGCTCATACATCGTGACGGCTGCGCGCCTGGGTTATTGAACTGTGAATCATCCGCGAGACGGATGCCGCCCACGGACGCAAAGTAAACGGCCCTAATAACAACATGGTCACGGGACTCGTCGGTTAATTCAGTTGGCAGAATGTTGTAGGCTATTATATGAGGCCTAATCCAGTTTCCGTTTCAAAACGTAGCTAACGATGTTTTCAGCGTGAGATCACTAGATTGTGAGGGAAAACGTAGAAAATTATCTCTGACTTCTTTCTCAGACTGAAGTCGTGCTGAAAACGGCTGTCAGTGGTGAGTGAACGTCACAGCTAAGGACAGTGCCTATATTCATAGCACTAATAGGTACCGTCAGGGAGCCGGCCGATACCGTGAACAACCAAAACATTTTTAAATTACCAAAGCTGCAAAAAATAAAACCGTTTATTCACAAAAAGGCCAGATGCAGGCACGTGACTTTACATCTCATACACACCATACACACATCTCATACAGACTTATCTCATACACACCATACACACATCTCATACACACTTATCTTATACACACCATACACACATCTCATACAGACTTATCTCATACACACATCTCATACACACTTCTCAAACACACCATACACACTTATCTCATACACACCATACACACATCTCATACACACTTATCTCATACACACCATACACACATCTCATACACACTTATCTCATACACACCATACACACATCTCATACACACTTATCTCATACACACATCTCATACACACTTCTCAAACATCTCATACAGACTTATCTCATACACACCATACACACATCTCATACAGACTTATCTCATACACACCATACACACATCTCATACACACTTCTCATACACACCATACACACATCTCATACACACTTATCTCATACACACCATACACACATCTCATACACACTTATCTCATACACACCATACACACATCTCATACACACTTATCTCATACACACCATACACACATCTCATACACACTTCTCATACACACCATACACACATCTCATACACACTTATCTCATACACACCATACACACATCTCATACACACTTATCTCATACACACCATACACACATCTCATACACACTTATCTCATACACACCATACACACATCTCATACACACTTCTCATACACACCATACACACATCTCATACACACTTATCTCATACACACATCTCATACACACTTATCTCATACACACCATACACACATCTCATACACACTTATCTCATACACACCATACACACATCTCATACACACTTATCTCATACACACCATACACACATCTCATACACACTTATCTCATACACACCATACACACATCTCATACACACTTATCTCATACACACCATACACACATCTCATACACACTTATCTCATACACACCATACACACATCTCATACACACTTATCTCATACACACCATACACACATCTCATACACACTTATCTCATACACACCATACACACATCTCATACACACTTATCTCATACACACCATACACACATCTCATACACACTTCTCATACACACCACTCCAACATTCAGCTGATGATGGTTGACAGTTTATTATGCAGACATTTGCAAATAAAATCAAAATGTATCAGAAAAAAAACCCTCAAATTGAAGGCTACTCCTTCACAGGAACTACATGTAATGTGAACTTCAGACAAATTAAGAGAACTTTTAGAACCAGTTAAAACCACTTTACCTCCCCACTTTCTATCACCACAATAAATGTTGTTTGCAGATCACGAGTAAGCGTACATTGAACTAATCTTTACTTCCCTTGGACTGTGGTAATGACAAGGAAATATATAAACCTTTTGACCATCATTGACCACCTTCCAGACTGTTGATTTAATTCTGCCCACACAGAGAGCGGGGACGTGTCGGCCGCTTATGCTCCGAACATCAGCGGAATGGTAATTAGGTCCCAGGATGTCCGTGGGGCGCTGGGAGTAGAGGACGAGGGGCTTAAGTCACGAGCAGGTCGCGCTATAACACGCTCGGTTCAAAGCGGTTCCCGCATATAAAAATGGCGAGACGTTCTGCTTTACAACATTCCACTGAACCCATTAGCTCAGGCTCTGACTTTATGATGTCTTCACTGGCAGAAAAATAAAAGTTAAACTCCAAATAAACTAAATTAATTCAGAGCCATGTGTGTGACAGAAGCATTAAGATTAAGCACAGCTCCAGTTATGAACAAATTCTTCCAGAAAAAAAAGACGAATGAACAAACAGATGTGATCAATCAGAGGCACACTTACTAAAGCCTGATATTCTGTAGATTAAATAATTTTATTAATGTTTATTTGACCTTAAAGGAATTTGGCTAAGTATTTTACAATCTTCTTATCTAGGCCAGGGAGTTGTTCCAGTGTGGTTTGGCTCAGACTGAGGGCTGTTTTACAGGGTAACACTGTGTGAGAAATTTCTACAGAAATAATAATGAGGGAATCCCACAATTCACCATTTTATCACGAGACCAACAGTTGGATAAACTGCTGAAAACAACACATTTTATTACAGTTTGCTGCTTCAACACAAATCCCCTCAGAGGCAGCTACACAGATATAAGGAATTAAGGAATGATCTGTGAGCCATAAAGATACATTTTTGTCCACTTTGGGGGGTGGAAACTGCTCTCAGGTATTACGGTTATGGGGGTGGAAACTGCATTCTGGGACCACTACTTGGGGGAGAGTACTTGTGTTCGATGCTTTAAACTCCACTGGGCTGTGCCTGTATACAGCCTAACCCTAACCCTGTATACAGCCTAACCCGAACCCTAACCCTGTATACAGCCTAACCCTAACCCTGTATACAGCCTAACCATAACCCTGTATACAGCCTAACCATAACCCTGTATACAGCCTAACCCGAACCCTGTATACAGCCTAACCCTAACCCTGTATACAGCCTAACCCTAACCCTGTATACAGCCTAACCCTAACCCTGTATACAGCCTAACCCTAACCCTGTATACAGCCTAACCATAACCCTGTATACAGCCTAACCCTAACCCTGTATACAGCCTGCCCAATCTCTCCTCCACCCACATAACAGCAAGAACATCACTGTGTCTGCTGCACCTTCAGGAGAGAGAGAGAGTTTTTTGTTTTGTTTTGAGCCACCTTTATTGTGACACTAACAAATTTTAGCTAAACATCACAGGCTATTAAAAGCCAACCAAAATCGAAAAAAAAAGAAGAAAACTTACAAAACACAAAACACAACTGCGACAGATACTAAGAAAACAGAAAAGGGGAGAAACAAAAAGGTTCACAAAGCAAGACACAGCTCTCCATTTCCATCAACAGTACACAGGACACTCCCAAACCCCCATGTATTCCTGAACCCTTCCAGGTTTCCTACCAGCCTGTAGTAGGCATGCTCTACTCTGAGCCGGCCTGCAAGCAGCCCCTTGAGCATTTTCACCGGGTCTACTGAGCCCATCCCTCTGATCTGATTCTTCCGAGTTTTCCATATTGCTAATTCAGCTACTCCTGACAATAAATGTATTAATGTTTGTACGCGTTTCTTCTTCACCGTAAACCTTGGGCCAAAAATAAAAACCTCAAATGAAAACTCCTCCCCCAAGCCTTGATAAAAGCTCTTCAGTCGGCTAATAACCTGTGCTAAGTGAGAGCATTGTAAAAACAGATGGGTTAGGGACTCTGACTCCAAACAAAAAGGACAGCCCCCCCCAACACTAGGATCCAGGTGCACCAGATGAGTTCAGCTGTCCGTTTCTCAACGGGAGGCTTATACAGGGACCTCCAGCAGCCGTTTGGGGAAGAGTCTGGACCAAAAAATTCGGCCCACCTCAACGCCTTCATCCCTGCCAGTGAGCGTAATTGAGACACTTTTACACATACATAGTATGCGGCCTTCTTTCCCACTGCCTGAAACTCCCCCAGCTCCGGGGTCCTGAAAGACAGTAGTTGCCCCTGCCCTTCCTGCCAGTCCCCCGTGTTAGCAGTGACAGTCAAAGCAGGGAAAACATACTCACATTCATCATCCCATTGGTCAGTTTGGGTATGGTTTTCCACAACGCTCTGAGGGGTTCTGGCAGGGACGCACAGACCTCTTCCACTATCCTCTGCAGCACCCTTGAGGACCTGATGCCATCTCCCCGAGCATTGCCACTGATGGTCCCATAGACCTCATGAGATGCCCCAACTTCATGCACCCTGCCTCCCGCAGGCTGGATCGTAGGCTAGCTGAAGACAGGGTTTTACTGGGTAGGAAGCTATTATAAAACAGTGGCTCTTCGAATAGCCACATGCCCGGCTTTCCAGCAGGTGCATGAGTAACTTTAAAAACTTGCCAAAACTACACCCTCCCAATTCTGTTTTTGGAAACCCCCTGTTCCCAAAAAAAACCCCAGAACCTTCATCCCATTTCTTCCCCAACTAAGACCCCCTGGTAGGCTCGGAGCTCCCCCCTGCTGCCACTGTCCCACCTGCAATGCCTCACATTTCCCCCAATTCACTTTCGCAGAAGATGCCCTTTCATACAACCGAAGACAATCAGTTATAAACTGAACATCCCCCTGCCCTCTAATGAAAACATTGACATCGTCTGCATAAGCAGACACTATCAGGCTAGGACTCTGAATTGTTCCTGGCAGGGAGAACCCTGTGAGCTTGTCCCTCAACCGGCAGAGCAATGGCGCAATCGCCAGGCTGTAGAGCTGACCCGAGATAGGGCAACCTTGCCTGATCCCTCTCTGAAAAGGGACTGGGCGACTCAACCCACCCCCAACCTTGATCATGCATGTTGCCCCTTCATACAATAACCCCAGCCATGACAAAAAAACCTCCGCAAAACCAAAAGCTCTTAATGTTGAAAATAAAAACCCATGATCCACTCGATCAAATGCTTTCTCCTGATCGAGAGATAAGATACCAATATTCAGTCCATAGAGCTTGCACACATCAAACACATCACGCATTAAAAACAGATTGTCCATGATTGTGCAGTCAGGCACACAGTACGACTGGTCCCTGTGAATTAATACCCCTAAATATTTCTTTAACTTGTTTGACAATACTTTTGACAGTAACTTGTAGTCTGTACATAGGAGGGCGACGGGTCTCCAATTTTTTTAAAGTGCCAAGTCCCCCTTCTTTGGCAGGAGAGAGAGCGCTGCACGTTGCCAGGAAACTGGTAGTGATCCCTCTCGAAAACACTCCCTCAAGACCTCAAAAAATCAGCACTAAGACATCCCCAAAATTGTTTATAAAAATTTGAGGTCAGCCCATCTATACCAGGCGCTCAGCCTAGTGAAAGCTGTTTCATGGCTGTTGTGAGCTCCTCCAGGGTGAGCTCACAGTCAAGGGCGTCCCGTTCCTCGGGCCCCAGCTGCGGCAGCCCCTGCAGAAGTTCTGTGGTGCAGTCTGGGTCACATTCCTGTGCTCCATAGAGCTCAGTGTAGAAATCCACCGCGTGTCTCCTCATCTCCACTGGGTCTGTGGTCACCCTCCCACCAGGGAGGCGGAGACACGCCATCTGCTTTCTCTGCGCCACCGATCTCTCCAGGTTGAAGAAGAAGGAGCTCGGTGCGTCCATGTCCTTTAGTGTCATGAATCGAGCTCTCACCATGGCTCCCTTGACTCTCTCCTGCAGCAAAAAACTCCGTTCTTTCCTTTTGCCTTGCAGCTCCTCACTGTTATGATTGTCCTGGGTGTTCAAAGTCCTCTCAATAGCATTTATCTGCCTTTCCAGCATCTGGACAGCCCCCCTTATGCTTGCTGAGGAGTGAGATGTATATTGCTGCACAAAGAAACGTATTTGGGCCTTCCCAACCTCCCACCATTGACTTAATTTGACTTAAGTCGCCTTTTTTCCCCCTCCACAGTCCCCAAAAACATATAATTTTATCTCTGAAAACACTATCCTGCAGTAGATTATTATTAAAATGCCAATATGACTTCGCCCTTGGGGAGTCAGAGAGGCGCAAATCCGCTGTCACCAAATGGTGATCGGTAAACCCGACAGGGTAGCTAAAGCTTCCCATTAACCCAACCATATGAGCTGCTGTCACATATATTCTATTGAGTCTGGCTGCACTAATTGTATTGTTTGCCATTCTAACCCAGGTGTACTGCCTCACCGCTTGGTGCTTGTTTCTCCATACATCCTCCAATTCCAGTTCAGTGAGTAGACTAGACAGACATGTGGATGACTGCATGTGAGGCTCTTCCCCTGTCCGATCTACAGTGAAATTCACAGTGCAGTTCCAGTCCCCTCCTGCTACTATACATCCCCTGCACTGTAACAAAGCCCCTATTACCTCCCTAAAAACCTCCAGTCTTTCAGATCCCTGATTAGGGGCGTACACATTCAAAAATGAAACCGTTTCCCCCTCAATTTCTGCATTAACTAAAAGAACCCGCCCTTTCACTACCTCCATAGTGGATAAAATACTAATGCCTGAATTAGGGGAAAACAGAATTGCCACACCAGCACTGAAATTAGTTCCATGGCTGAGGATATGCTGACCCTCCCACCACAGACCCCAGTCAACCTCATTATCTTCATCGCTATGCGTCTCCTGAAGGAAAACGACGTTTAGCTGCTTTTGTTTAATGATTTCCGAAACTAACGCCCTCTTCTGACTATCCCTCCCACCATTGATGTTTAGTGACCCAATCTTTAAAACCTGCATGTGGAGGTTAAGTAAAAGAGACAGAGAAGCAGTCAATAAAAACAGATAGTGGAGAGAAAGCACCTTATGATACGTGATAATTTCAATTTTATTTTGTTTTCTTTTCCCCATGAATTCCGAATTTAGTCGCCTTTCTCATCGCCGTTACATGTTTTCTTAAGCGAAAACGCTTTTTATTGCTTAGGAGATCCAACCCCACGATTTTCTGCAGTGCTGAGACAGTTATAATACATTTTTCTTGATCCGGGAAAACATCTTTCACTTGAATTTGTTTCCCATATGCATCGTCTAGAAATTTGTTGATTTCATCGAGAGAATATACCTCTCCACCCTGAGAAAAAAGATCAGACGCTACAGACATATCCGATTCTGAATCGCATTCTATTTCTTCCTGGACACTAATCCTGCGTTTCTCATTCAGCAGCACCTCAGACAGCTCCCCCTCCCGATTAACCTGACTAGGCTCACTCGAGCTGGGCATGGCATCAGCCCTAGTCAAACTTTCAACCCCACTCTCAACAGTATCAAGTACACCGTTCGCCCCAACTATCGTTTCAGCTGCCTCCGTCTCCTCAGGTATAACCTCTGCATCCCCCGGTTGTCCTTCAGTAATTACAGCAGAAACATCAGTCCTACCAGCAGAATGTGCTTCCTCCGGTCGCGCCTGTTCGCTGGGCTCTTTCCCTTCCCCAGGCCCAGGCCCTGCAGCCTGGATTCCGGCTGCATCGTCTCCCTGAGCCTGTTGCCTACGTGGGCAAGCGAAGCGCTTGTGACCCACATCTCCACGCTCAAAACATTTAATACTGCCAGAGCCTCGTGTTTAACTCAGAAGGAAACGTTTAAATCCTGTGTAGGGGAATCTAAAAACATGAATACCTGCCTCCTAAGAGACTGAACATGTTTAAGTTTCGGATCTCTACATCCAAGGGGGACAGCTTTAATCGCACTTGCAAACTTCCCCAAACGACGAAGCTCTCGCTCAAGCGCCGCATTAGAAATAAAGGGAGGCACGCCTGAAATTATAATTCGCGTGGACGGGGCAGCTAGCGGAGAAACCTGTACAAATGTATTATTAATAAAAACACCGCTCTCAATCAATCTATTAACAATGTGTTCTTCTTTTAAAAACACAACAACTGCTTTGTTCATATGAGAGGCGTATGTTAAATTTTCATGGCCAACTTGTTCGCCTGCGGCGAGGAGAACCTCCTCCACCGTCACCGATGGCTCGGGCACAACCCTCACGCCATGCCGGAGAGATAGGGACGGCGTCTCCCTGGATGCCATCCCCACCGAACCGCGAGCAAACAAGACAAATAAAAGACCTGCCGGTTACGCAAACTATAGATAAAAAATTTACGAAAGTAAAGAAAAGTCGTCAATCTTGCATTAATGGGGAAACATATAACTCAAAAGGGAAAAGGGAAAAGGGAAAAGTGAAAACCCCAGCAAAACGCTCTCAGAAACAGCACCCTCTCACACGCAGCACCCTCACACGCACCCAACTCCCAGCATGCACAGAGAGAGAGAGAGATTGTGTGTGTGTGTGTGTGAGAGAGAGCGATGCAAACTCTTAGAGAGTTCTAAGCATGCAAACCACAAACCGCGACACGCTCACACTGCATTTCAAAAATCTTAAAATATAGCTGAAGTTACCCCATGCACCACAAATAAATAAAAACTGTGGAGAGTATGAAACTGAATGCTGGGAGGAAAAGGGAGCATAACAGAATGGGATGTTGTTGTACAGTTTCACTCTCTCTGTCTTTCCACGTGAAATCATAAGATTTATTAATGAAAAAACAACTGCATTATTTATGATGCAATAATGCACATGACAGGTTTAATGGGCTCTCAAGGGTGTTAGTTTATGTGTGCGTCTGTGACTGTGTGTCTGTGAGTGTGTGCACATGTCTGTGACTGTGTGTCTGTGAGTGTGTGTGTGTGTGTGTGTGTGCATGCATGCTATTATATTTGATATGGTGGTATTGTATCAGGGTTTGTGATTATACACAATCAGCACCCAGCCTGCCTCTCACTCCGACCAATCAGCACCCAGCCTGCCTCTCACTCCGACCAATCAGCACCCAGCCTGCCTCTAACTCCAACCAATCACCACTCAGCCGGCCTCTGGCTCCAATCAATCAGCACCCAGCCGGCATCTCGCTCCAACCAATCAGCACCCACTCTGACTGGGAAAAACCTTTATCCCATCCCACATCTAAGCGTAGAGCGGGATGCTACTGAGAGAGCGTCAACCACTGCAATTTGATATATGATTACATTGTGGACCTTCCCTCTGCACTAAGACAGATTGTGCTCCCACACAGAACAGCAGGTGCACAGCAGCACCTTGATGAGCTCAGGGAATAAAGTTTAATTTGTACAAGCTTCCAATCGATTTCCAATCGAAGAGACCTGTGGTAATGAGACACAGTTCCCATAACGTAGGGAAGAGGACGTGTGTTTTATTGATTCAAAATCTGATGGTTAAGAGGACGTGTGTTTTATTGATTCAAAATCTGATGGTTCCCATAACGTAGGGAAAGAGGACGTGTGTTTTATTGATTCAAAATCTGATGGTTCCCATAACGTAGGGAAAGAGGACGTGTGTTTTATTGATTCAAAATCTGATGGTTCCCATAACGTAGGGAAAGAGGACGTGTGTTTTATTGATTCAAAATCTGATGGTTCCCATAACGTAGGGAAAGAGGACGTGTGTTTTATTGATTCAAAATCTGATGGTCCCCATAACGTAGGGAAAGAGGACGTGTGTTTTATTGATTCAAAATCTGATGGTTCCCATAACGTAGGGAAAGAGGACGTGTGTTTTATTGATTCAAAATCTGATGGTTCCCATAACGTAGGGAAAGAGGACGTGTGTTTTATTGATTCAAAATCTGATGGTTCCCATAACGTAGGGAAAGAGGACGTGTGTTTTATTGATTCAAAATCTGATGGTTCCCATGACGTAGGGAAAGAGGACGTGTGTTTTATTGATTCAAAATCTGATGGTCCCCATAACGTAGGGAAAGAGGACGTGTGTTTTATTGATTCAAAATCTGATGGTCCCCATAACGTAGGGAAAGAGGACGTGTGTTTTATTGATTCAAAATCTGATGGTTCCCATAACGTAGGGAAAGAGGACCTGTGTTTTATTGATTTAAGCTCTGACGCTGCTATCTTGCTGTTCTGGGGTGAGGAGCTCCAGACCGCAAACCCCAGATTTTCCAACATGCACTCATTCTCTCCCTCCCCCACCACTCTTCAGATCTAGTTTTAAATACTTTCTTTTTTTCCAGCTTTCTAATTGCCAGTTATGTCTGCGAAGTCATAGTTTTGCAGGCAATCCGAGTGGCAGAATAAGCAGCTCATTAGAATATCATGCCCTGCCGCAGTGGCACAGTGAGGATCCAGGGATGGAAACCTGGTCTTGCCAGATCCTGCAGGATCAATCGCCTTGTGTGTGTGGCTTTGTTATAGCGAGATTTAAAGACGGAGATGCGTTTCAGCACAAAACTGCTTCAATCTCTCAGTTATCAGGGACATTGTGTTTTAATCAGGCTGTCGGCTGTAATGTTATTACTGCCTGTAGTTACATTTAATCTGCATATCAGCTGCACTCTTTAATCTGCATAACAGCTGCACTCTTTAATCTGCATATCAGCTGCACTCTCTTTAATCTGCATATCAACTACACTCTCTTTAATCTGCATATAAACTACACTCTCTTTAATCTGCATATCAACTACACTCTTTAATCTGCATATAAACTACACTCTCTTTAATCTGCTATCAACTACACTCTTTAATCTGCATATCAACTGCACTCTTTAATCTGCATATCAACTGCACTCTCTTTAATCTGCATATCAACTGCACTCTCTTTAATCTGCATATCAACTACACTCTCTTTAATCTGCATATCAACTGCACTCTCTTTAATCTGCATATCAACTGCACTCTTTAATCTGCATATCAGCTGCACTCTCTTTAATCTGCATATCAACTGCACTCTTTAATCTGCATATCAACTACACTCTCTTTAATCTGCATATCAACTGCACTCTCTTTAATCTGCATATCAGCTGCACTCTTTAATCTGCATATCAGTTGCACTCTCTTTAATCTGCATATCAACTGCACTCTCTGTAATCTGCATATCAACTGCACTCTCTTTAATCTGCATATCAACTGCACTCTTTAATCTGCATATCAGCTGCACTCTCTTTAATCTGCATATCAGATGCACTCTTTAATCTGCATATCAGCTGCACTCTCTTTAATCTGCATATCAACTGCACTCTCTTTAATCTGCATATCAGATGCACTCTTTAATCTGCATATCAGCTGCACTCTCTTTAATCTGCATATCAACTGCACTCTCTGTAATCTGCATATCAACTGCACTCTCTTTAATCTGCATATCAGCTGCACTCTTTAATCTGCATATCAGCTGCACTCTCTTTAATCTGCATATCAACTACACTCTCTTTAATCTGCATATCAGCTGCACTCTCTTTAATCTGCATATCAACTACACTCTCTTTAATCTGCATATCAGCTGCACTCTTTAATCTGCATATCAACTGCACTCTCTGTAATCTGCATATCAGCTGCACTCTTTAATCTGCATATCAACTGCACTCTCTTTAATCTGCATATCAACTACACTCTCTTTAATCTGCATATCAACTACACTCTCTTTAATCTGCATATCAGCTGCACTCTTTAATCTGCATATCAACTGCACTCTCTGTAATCTGCATATCAGCTGCACTCTTTAATCTGCATATCAACTGCACTCTCTGTAATCTGCATATCAGCTGCACTCTTTAATCTGCATATCAACTACACTCTCTTTAATCTGCATATCAACTGCACTCTCTTTAATCTGCATATCAGATGCACTCTTTAATCTGCATATCAGCTGCACTCTCTTTAATCTGCATATCAACTGCACTCTCTTTAATCTGCATATCAACTGCACTCTCTGTAATCTGCATATCAGCTGCACTCTCTTTAATCTGCATATCAACTACACTCTCTTTAATCTGCATATCAACTACACTCTCTTTAATCTGCATATCAACTACACTCTCTTTAATCTGCATATCAACTGCACTCTTTAATCTGCATATCAGCTGCACTCTCTTTAATCTGCATATCAACTGCACTCTCTTTAATCTGTATATCAGCTGCACTCTCTTTAATCTGCATATCAACTGCACTCTTTAATCTGCATATCAGCTGCACTCTCTTTAATCTGCATATCAGCTGCACTCTCTTTAATCTGCATATCAGCTGCACTCTTTAATCTGCATATCAACTGCACTCTCTTTAATCTGCATATCAACTGCACTCTCTTTAATCTGCATATCAACTACACTCTCTTTAATCTGCATATCAGCTGCACTCTCTTTAATCTGCATATCAACTGCACTCTCTTTAATCTGTATATCAGCTGCACTCTCTTTAATCTGCATATCAACTGCACTCTCTTTAATCTGCATATCAGCTGCACTCTCTTTAATCTGCATATCAGCTGCACTCTCTTTAATCTGCATATCAGCTGCACTCTCTTTAATCTGCATATCAGCTGCACTCTTTAATCTGCATATCAGCTGCACTCTCTTTAATCTGCATATCAGCTGCACTCTTTAATCTGCATATCAACTGCACTCTCTGTAATCTGCATATCAGCTGCACTTTCTTTAATCTGCATATCAGCTGCACTCTTTAATCTGCATATCAGCTGCACTCTCTTTAATCTGCATGTCAGCTGCACTCTTTAATCTGCATATCAACTGCACTCTCTGTAATCTGCATATGAGCTGCACTCTCTTTAATCTGCATATCAGCTGCACTCTCTTTAATCTGCATATCAGCTGCACTCTCTTTAATCTGCATATCAGCTGCACTCTTTAATCTGCATATCAGCTGCACTCTCTGTAATCTGCATATCAACTACACTCTTTAATCTGCATATCAGCTGCACTCTCTTTAATCTGCATATCAGCTGCACTCTCTTTAATCTGCATATCAGCTGCACTCTCTGTAATCTGCATATCAGATGCACTCTTTAATCTGCATATCAGCTGCACTCTCTGTAATCTGCATATCAGCTGCACTCTCTTTAATCTGCATATCAGCTGCACTCTTTAATCTGCATATCAGCTGCACTCTCTTTAATCTGCATATCAGCTGCACTCTCTTTAATCTGCATATCAGCTGCACTCTCTGTAATCTGCATATCAGCTGCACTCTTTAATCTGCATATCAGCTGCACTCTCTTTAATCTGCATATCAGCTGCACTCTCTGTAATCTGCATATCAGCTGCACTCTTTAATCTGCATATCAGCTGCACTCTCTTTAATCTGCATATCAGCTGCACTCTCTGTAATCTGCATATCAGCTGCACTCTCTGTAATCTGCATATCAGCTGCACTCTCTTTAATCTGCATATCAGCTGCACTCTCTGTAATCTGCATATCAGCTGCACTCTCTTTAATCTGCATATCAACTGCACTCTCTGTAATCTGCATATCAGCTGCACTCTCTTTAATCTGCATATCAGCTGCACTCTCTGTAATTTGCATATCAGCTGCACTCTCTAATCTGCATATCAGCTTCACTCTCTTTAATCTGCATATCAGATGTACTCTCTTTAATCTGCATATCAACTACACTCTCTTTAATCTGCATATCAACTACACTCTCTTTAATCTGCATATCAGCTGCACTCTTTAATCTGCATATCAGCTGCACTCTCTTTAATCTGCATATCAGCTGCACTCTTTAATCTGCATATCAGCTGCACTCTCTTTAATCTGCATATCAACTACACTCTCTTTAATCTGCATATCAGCTGCACTCTTTAATCTGCATATCAGCTGCACTCTCTTTAATCTGCATATCAGCTGCACTCTTTAATCTGCATATCAGCTGCACTCTCTTTAATCTGCATATCAACTGCACTCTCTTTAATCTGCATATCAACTGCACTCTCTTTAATCTGCATATCAACTACACTCTCTTTAATCTGCATATCAGCTGCACTCTTTAATCTGCATATCAGCTGCACTCTCTTTAATCTGCATATCAGCTGCACTCTCTTTAATCTGCATATCAACTGCACTCTCTTTAATCTGCATATCAACTACACTCTCTTTAATCTGCATATCAACTACACTCTCTTTAATCTGCATATCAGCTGCACTCTTTAATCTGCATATCAACTGCACTCTTTAATCTGCATATCAGCTGCACTCTCTTTAATCTGCATATCAGCTGCACTCTCTTTAATCTGCATATCAGCTGCACTCTCTTTAATCTGCATATCAGCTGCACTCTTTAATCTGCATATCAACTGCACTCTCTTTAATCTGCATATCAACTACACTCTCTTTAATCTGCATATCAACTACACTCTCTTTAATCTGCATATCAACTACACTCTCTTTAATCTGCATATCAACTACACTCTCTTTAATCTGCATATCAGCTGCACTCTTTAATCTGCATATCAGCTGCACTCTCTTTAATCTGCATATCAGCTGCACTCTCTTTAATCTGCATATCAACTGCACTCTCTTTAATCTGCATATCAACTACACTCTCTTTAATCTGCATATCAACTACACTCTCTTTAATCTGCATATCAGCTGCACTCTTTAATCTGCATATCAACTGCACTCTTTAATCTGCATATCAGCTGCACTCTCTTTAATCTGCATATCAGCTGCACTCTTTAATCTGCATATCAGCTGCACTCTCTTTAATCTGCATATCAGCTGCACTCTTTAATCTGCATATCAACTGCACTCTCTTTAATCTGCATATCAACTACACTCTCTTTAATCTGCATATCAACTACACTCTCTTTAATCTGCATATCAGCTGCACTCTTTAATCTGCATATCAACTGCACTCTTTAATCTGCATATCAGCTGCACTCTCTTTAATCTGCATATCAGCTGCACTCTTTAATCTGCATATCAGCTGCACTCTCTTTAATCTGCATATCAACTGCACTCTCTTTAATCTGCATATCAACTACACTCTCTTTAATCTGCATATCAGCTGCACTCTTTAATCTGCATATCAACTGCACTCTCTTTAATCTGCATATCAGCTGCACTCTCTTTAATCTGCATATCAGCTGCACTCTCTTTAATCTGCATATCAGCTGCACTCTTTAATCTGCATATCAGCTGCACTCTCTTTAATCTGCATATCAGCTGCACTCTCTTTAATCTGCATATCAGCTGCACTCTCTTTAATCTGCATATCAGCTGCACTCTCTTTAATCTGCATATCAACTGCACTCTCTTTAATCTGCATATCAGCTGCACTCTCTTTAATCTGCATATCAGCTGCACTCTTTAATCTGCATATCAGCTGCACTCTCTTTAATCTGCATATCAGCTGCACTCTTTAATCTGCATATCAGCTGCACTCTCTTTAATCTGCATATCAACTGCACTCTCTTTAATCTGCATATCAACTGCACTCTCTTTAATCTGCATATCAACTGCACTCTCTTTAATCTGCATATCAGCTGCACTCTCTTTAATCTGCATATCAGCTGCACTCTTTAATCTGCATATCAGCTGCACTCTCTTTAATCTGCATATCAGCTGCACTCACTGTAATCTGCATATCAACTGCACTCTCTTTAATCTGCATATCAGCTGCACTCTTTAATCTGCATATCAGCTGCACTCTCTTTAATCTGCATATCAGCTGCACTCTTTAATCTGCATATCAACTGCACTCTCTTTAATCTGCATATCAGCTGCACTCTCTTTAATCTGCATATCAGCTGCACTCTCTTTAATCTGCATATCAGCTGCACTCTTTAATCTGCATATCAGCTGCACTCTCTTTAATCTGCATATCAGCTGCACTCTTTAATCTGCATATCAGCTGCACTCTCTTTAATCTGCATATCAACTGCACTCTCTTTAATCTGCATATCAACTACACTCTCTTTAATCTGCATATCAACTACACTCTCTTTAATCTGCATATCAGCTGCACTCTTTAATCTGCATATCAGCTGCACTCTCTTTAATCTGCATGTCAGCTGCACTCTTTAATCTGCATATCAACTGCACTCTCTTTAATCTGCATATCAGCTGCACTCTCTTTAATCTGCATATCAACTACACTCTCTTTAATCTGCATATCAGCTGCACTCTTTAATCTGCATATCAGCTGCACTCTCTTTAATCTGCATATCAACTGCACTCTCTTTAATCTGCATATCAACTACACTCTCTTTAATCTGCATATCAGCTGCACTCTTTAATCTGCATATCAGCTGCACTCTCTTTAATCTGCATATCAGCTGCACTCTTTAATCTGCATATCAACTACACTCTTTAATCTGCATATCAACTACACTCTCTTTAATCTGCATATCAGCTGCACTCTTTAATCTGCATATCAGCTGCACTCTCTTTAATCTGCATATCAGCTGCACTCTTTAATCTGTATATCAGCTGCACTCTCTTTAATCTGCATATCAGCTGCAGTCTCTAACAAAGACATTATTCTGTGTGTCTGGCATCTGCACACAATCCAATTAGCTTTTTGGAATCATTATTTTTTCCCCAAAGAGTTATTGAGAAGCAGAACGCTGCCTGGTCTTTAAGTGGATTGCATGTAATTAGCGTGAAATGCGGCCATGCTGATGATCTTGCAGTTGAAGAGTGGGCGGGGCTCAAAAGCTGGTTGTGATGGAAGGGGCATCCCCTCAGTTTCCATAGGAAACCTGGTTTCTCTAGAGACAAAGGGGTCCCATGTGAAAGGCTGAGAGAGACTGTGGTGTCTGTGTGTGTGTGTGTGTGTGTGTGTGTGTGTGTGTGTGTGTGTGTGTGTGTCTGTGTACACGTGTAGTTGTGTCTCTGAAAATCACAAAAACATGGATTCCAACATTACAAAATGCTGTTACACAACACACAACACTGACTTTCTGACCCATTGATGATATTATAAATCACAGACAATGCAATTTAGCACCTTTTTAGCAGTTAATATTAATCTTCCTTTTAGCTTAAACCACAGATATGGCAGACAGATGAGAACCAGCCAGAGCTCAGTATCAGTCATTAGTCATCTGATTTAAAAAATCTAAATAAACAAATGCTAAACCAGTCAGGGTTTTCTCCTAATGCTGATCTCTGAACATTTACCTGGGCTGAACACACACCTGTTTCTCCTAATGCTAATCTCTGAACATTTACCTGGGCTGAACTCACACCTGTATAAACACCTGAGTCCCAGCTCACCTAATGCTGATCTCTGAACATTTACCTGGGCTTTATTAGCCCCACCGATGCGACATGTAAAACTGCAGAACCACATCCTCAAACCAGTCTGGTTAAAGCACTGCATCCTTAATCTCCCTCCTGTACACACTACGGCTCTTAAGGTTATGGTGCAAGTTTATGCATTCGCTGCCTGTAAGTGTGTTATGTATGAAGGGCTAATGCAGGAGGCTGTGGATTAGAGTGTGTGTTGAATGCGTAAATGTAATGTATCTGAAGAGGGATACAGCATCCACAGGCTCTGCATGTCGAGCTGAAAGACTCCACATATGAATTATAACCGACCGTCTCTCTGATCTGCAAACAGAACTGCGCTCACAGAGCTGAAGGCTGGAGTCTGTGTGACTGACAGCAGGTGTAGAGAGGGTGTGCACGACTATAAGCCCCTCCTCTTTCTGTCAACCCGCCCCTCTGCCAGCCCCACCCCTCTCTGTAAGCTACGACACTCCCTGTGAGCCTCGCCCCTCTCACTCAGCCTCGCCCCTCTCACTCAGCCTCGCCCCTCTCACTCAGCCCCGCCCCTCTCACTCAGCCCCGCCCCTCTCACTCAGCCTCGCCCCTCTCACTCAACCCCGCCCCTCTCACTCAGCCCCGCCCCTTCTCTATCAGATTACTGTGAAATCAGTCCTGAGGCTAAACCTTAATGGCAGGAAGCAGAACAGGAACCAGAGCTGTGAGCATGACCCCGCCCCTCTCTGTCAGCCCCGCCCTCTCAGCTCACACACACGCTTTAAATCTGCACTTCCACGTGTCGTTTCACTAACCCGAGCGACACATTCCATTTCCCCCACCCCCACCCTCACCCCCTTGTTGTTGTCGTGGAAGCAGACGCAGGGGGCGGGGCCACACCTCGCCGCCAGACGCTCAGAAGCGGTTTGGCGCAGGAGGAAGAATGCCCTTCGCCATCGTTGCTGTTTTTAAACGAGAACCACATGGGAGAGCTATTCCGCCCAGCGACAGAGCCAGCAGCACGGAAACAGCCCTGCCGCCAGACTGCTGCCTTTCACGTTTCAAATGCTTAGTATTTAAAAAAATATATCCTCATTCCAGCCTCTTGAACAAATATACATCAAGACCCCAGATCCAGATTGCTTAGTGTACTAAGAAGTACAGCTCTTAGAATGGAAAATGCAGAAAAAGCTAAACGCAGGACGTTTTGTACAACTGTACGACAATGCTACTCTGTCCTGATCCAGACTTTTAGTGAACATCTAAATCAGGTGAAAAAGCAGCTTCCTCTCTTTCTCTCTCTCTCTCTCTCTCTCTCTCTCTCTCTCTCTCTCTATCTCTGTCTATCCCCCCTGCTCTTTTTCTCCTCCCTCTGTCTTTCTCCCTCCTTCTCCGTTTCTATATCCGTCTTTCTCTCACTCTCCCTCCATCTCTCTGCACACCTGTCCATTCATCAGTACAGTAGAAGTATCAGTGACAAAAGGCTCATAAAATGGGGTACAGTTGTCACTCCATTTAGGGGACACCCCTAAACCCTCCAGTTGAAACCCAGCAGATTACAGAATGAATCATTGAGATAAATCCATAAATAAAGGCTGTTTCAGCCTTCCCCATGTGAGCTCACCCTACCCTACCCTACCCTGGGGTCATTCAATCTACACTGGGGGGGGTTATTATGTATTTATCAAAAGCCAACAGACACCCCTGTACCCCCACCCCTGTAATGGCACACACAGAGTAATTACTACCCTGCCCTTTATGTACCAGCTCTCTGCGGCTCTGGGGCTGTTCTGGAACAGGGCAGATAAGCACAGAGGCACAGCCCCCCACCCCCCTCTGCCCCTCTAAGCGGCCAACAGACTATGATTAGCCCCCCCCCCCGCCACCCCCCACCCTAGAGACTGAATATTAACACATCCATCCACCCGTCTGTCTGTCCGTCCGTCTGTATGGCGGGGGCTGAGTGTGGGGGAGGAGCCCAGCTGGATATGAGAGGATAACTGCCTATGCACACACGCACACGCAAACACACGCACGTACGCATGTACGCACACACAACGCATGCACACACCCACAACACACGCACATACACACAACACACACATGCACACACACAACGCATACATGCAGACACACAATGCACGCACGCACACACGCTCATGCACACACACACACACACTAAAAAATACCATTTGATAGTGAGTAAAGTTGTATAAAATCAGTGTAGTTATAGACAGATGAGACGTGCTTGTCGAACCCAAACAGAGCGCTGCTCTTAAACCACGTGGTTTTCCCTCATGTGAGCCCTCGGAGATCTGTGATGGGGAAGCCAGCGGCGCGTCTCCATGGACACGTGTCGGACGCGTGAGGCAGCAGGGTACGGGAGGCAGCAGGGTACGGGAGGCAGCAGGGTACGGGACGCAGCAGGGTACGGGACGCAGCAGGGTACGGGAGGCAGCAGGGTACGGGAGGCAGCAGGGTACGGGAGGCAGCAGGCTATGGGACGTAGCAGGGTACGGGATATACTCAGAATATACACCCTGTCTGTATACTGAGAGTATACACCCTGTCTGTATACACAAAGGGAGTGTTCAGAACAATTCACGCTGCAATACTCTGGGTGTAGAATTAGACGGATGGATGCACGCATGCACACACACACACACACACACACACACACACACACCGCTGCAAACGGAGTGTTTTAAATGACAGTTTAGGGGGTGTGTGCAGTGAGAACACACATCAACGGCTTTGCACCCCAATGCACTCAAACACAGGAATGTGACCTGGAGAGGGGGATCCCGAGAACAGAACATGTCCGTCTGTCCTGCCCGTCATCCTGCATCCCCACACAGCCCCCCGAAACCCTGGCTGATAATGAGACCCAAGTCTCTGTAATCAATGCAGTATCTCAGCTGAGCCAAACTACAGGAGGCAAGAGAGTCGAACAAGCAGGCAGGGATTGCATTCCGACATCTCTCACCCCCCCCCCCCCCTCTCTCTACAGGGGTGCAGATGGCCCCTCACGATCTCCGCCGGATCTCAGCGAGAGAAAGAGACAAATTAAACCCTCTTATAAAGAGCTTTGAAATCCTTCAAGGGGTTAAGCAGTCATCCATGAGTTCACAAAAAAAGAGCCTGAATTACTGCCTCTTCCTATTGATCCAGACCCCACAGAGTCCCAGATGAGCTTGGAGCAGGACGAGATGTGCTCGGGACCAAACGATCAAAAACAGGAATCTCAATTTTAAAAAATGTGATGGGAAATCATTGAACAGCCCCCCCAAACAGATTACTGCCCACATCTCCTCCCACACCCCTCCTCCAACACTGTTCAAATGCAACACTGCAGTCGTGTGATAATCACAAGCCTCTAGACACCCCATGGGTTTATGACTGTGACCTATGAAACTAGAGCCAAAATGGACTCCGCTGGCTGTATTAATCTCAGTGGCTTCCTGGTCCCTGGGGGCAGGCCCTCCTTATGGAAGCCCGCCTTTTAATCAGCCTGCCTCTATATGGCCCCGCCCCCTTTTTTATCAAGCCAATGACCTTGCTGTCATTCCCCAGTAGTGCACTGGTGCATTCACCATGTGGCTGTTGTCCCCTGAACTGATCGTGTTTTATGACGTTTAAATTCACATCTCAGCAGTGCTCCGCAGAGGGGACTTGCTTTGGGCCGTTGCGTCTAACGGGACACGGCTGACACGTGCATGCGACAATGCGGAACCACATTAACATGAGGCACACGTGCAGAGGTCGCATTATCACTTCTGGTTTGGCTGACGGTTCAAGGGGCGACTGGGGGATCTGGCGCTCCGCTGAACCGGCGCACTGTGGTTAACCCACCCCCCACCCACACCCCCCGACCACACCCACACCCACCTCTACACCCACCTCTACACCCACGCCCCCCGACCACACCCACACCCACCTCTACATCCGCGCCCCCCGACCACACCCACACCCACCTCTACACCCGCGCCCCCCGACCACACCCACACCCACCTCTACACCCACCTCTACACCCTCGCCCCCCGACCACACCCACACCCACCTCTACACCCACGCCCCCCGACCACACCCACACCCACCTCTACACCCACACCCACCTCTACACCCACGCCCCCCGACCACACCCACACCCACCTCTACACCCACCTCTACACCCACACCCACCTCTACACCCACCTCTACACCCGCGCCCCCCGACCACACCCACACCCACCTCTACACCCACACCCACCTCTACACCCACCTCTACACCCGCGCCCCCCGACCACACCCACACCCACCTCTACACCCACACCCCCCGACCACACCCACACCCACCTCTACACCCACGCCCCCCGACCACCTCTACACCCACAACCCCGACCACACCCACCTCTACACCCGCGCCCCCCGCCCCCACCGACACCCACCTCTACACCCGCGCCCCCCGACCACACCCACACCCCCGACCACACCCACCTCTACACCCGCGCCCCCTGACCACACCCACACCCACCTCTACACCCGCGCCCCCCGACCACACCCACACCCACCTCTACACCCACACCCCACCTCCCCACCCCCGCCCCCCGACCCCACCCACACCCACCTCTACACCCACACCCCCCGACCCCACCCACGCCCGACCTCCCCACCCACGCCCCCTGACCCCACCCACACCCCCCGATGCCAGCATCTCTCCTAAAACTGGCAGCCAACATGCCAGGGCCTACTCTGGCCACCAAATCACTAACAGGAAAGTCTCCCTGGCAACCAGCTCGTGGGCTTGAGATTGGAACCAAGGGCTATGTTGCTGTGGCAACAGGAAGCCAATCTCTCTCTCTCCCTCCCTCCCTTCCTCCCTTGTGGTCTCTCTTTCTTTCTCTCTCTCCATTTTCCTTGAATAAATGGTAGATAAAGAGAACTACGGCACATTCACAAAAGTTCAGGAGAACTGCTGGAGGCAAAACGATGTGTTCAAAAAGAAAGAAAAATTCTGCATATTTTCTCCGGTGCAAATTTTACGTATAATGTTGTCATCAGAGCTTCTGTCTGAATACGAGCACATTTAATAAAAACCTTTTACCTGAAATTTACAATGGAGAAAACGTGTGTCTGCATTAAAAAATGGTAAAACATGAAAATAAAAAAATAATGTTAAAACAATACAGACTATATCTTCCTATAATCTACTAAATGTGAGAAGTTCCCAGAAGGAATCCGGTGGAGAAGAGAAGCCGGTGGCAGTTTTTGAGAACTCTCCCACTTCTGTGCGCCATCTATGGAGGTGACCGCCAGCCCATCCTGGGCGTGGCTAACCACACCCCACCCCATGGGCGTGGTCCCGCACTGTCACCTTAATGAGCCTCACACGTGAGTGGTCGTCCAGGCTAGAGAGGTGGTCCTGGGCCCAGGTGAGAATCGCGTGAGAATGAGGATTCTGAAGCAAAGGCAAAGCCCCGCCTCCTGAGAATGATGGACACTAAAAGCTCCGCCTCCTGAGAATGATGGACACTAAAAGCTCCGCCTCCTGAGAATGATGGACACTAAAAGCCCCGCCTCCTGAGCAGAGGTCACGCTAGGATTTTAAACTGCCGGCCAGAATGTCCGGAATAATTAGTTTGTCGGACATATGATAAAAAAAACAAAGCCATATCTATTTTCAATGCATGAACGACAGGCAGGTGCATTTAATGATGTAGCCTAACAACATATGTCACAGCATTGTATTATATTTTGGACTGAAAACTATTTGAAAATAAAGGAATAATATAAAAATTAAATATAGCAGCTTCGCCTTGCACAAGCGGATGAATTACATTATAATTGGTGTGTGTGACTGCGTACATAATGTTTTCTGAACAGAAGAAGCTGTCTTGATTTTGCATCATTAGTTTATTAGAACACATTTTTCTTCAGAATAACGAGCAATAACCTCATTTTGAATAACGATTTTAACATTGTTTTACTCCAAGGCAAATAGCAGAGTTGTGGAAGATGCTATAAGGAAAAGAGCCAGCAACGACACATGACAATTGGGATCCGACGGAACGTTAAGGAACAACGCTTTCGGGAAAGTCAGACCAGATTTTCGCATCTTAACCACGTGTATTTCTCTTTCCATTCAGTCCTGAAACCTCTGGTTTTGTTACCTGCAGGCAGTGCAGGGGGAACTTCCACTTCTGGCTCTGGGTCAGCTAATCTAGCCTGCATGACATTATTTATATTAGTGTTAGAACCGAAACATGTACTAAGAGAAGATTGTTTAGCCATTATTGAACGCTAGCTCGTAAGCAGGTACACCACACATGCTAGTCAAGATGTTACATCTTACGTCACGGCAAGCTCCGCAGAGGGCCGAGGACAGACTATTTGAAATAACGGATTTCGTGAGAGGAGCGCTGTCTGATTTGCGGTGATAATAGGCCTAATGATAAATTGTTGTGGTTTTGAGACTAAATATGTTAAACTACTATATTGAAAAGTTTATTTATTTTTTGTTTTTTTTACCGGCCTGAAAGTCCGGAGGGAATTACATTTTCCGGCCTTTGTCATTAAAAAAATGGTCAAAACCGGCAATTGCCGGCCTAACGCGACCCCTGCTCCTGGGAATGATGGACACTAAAGTGGAAATTATTACTACAGATTGTTTATAAACTAACCAGATACTCAGCTCCATATTCTATACATCTTTCTTCAGTTGGAGTTCAAGATGTTCCAGCACACTGGTTCTGTATAAATATTCATGACGCAGTGTGTTTGAAGACAGAATATCCATGGCTTGCAAAGCAAGCACGAACATTACAGGAGTCTCCTGTTACCACACAGATCCCACTCGAGTTAGGTTTGCTAAAATAGGATGACAAATCCAAGAATGGGAGCCAATCCAGCAGTGATCCAGCCAAGTAAATAAAGTGAGCTGCTTAGCTCTCAATCTGGTTCCAATGAGCATCTCACTCTGTTTTAATGACTGGGTCTAGAGTTACGGAACATGAAGGAACACAAGAGTTGCCCATCTGGTTTGCTGATAGAACATCTATGACATCTCCAACATCAACTTCTGTTTTCACTCAGGCAGTGTGTAGGGCACCTAACCCACTTAAATTATGTCCTGTAGGGCTACAGTAGTCTTAACACGCCCATTTCACCGAAAAGATAAGCACTTAACCCACATTTATGCAGGGAATACTGTGCTGGTAAACTGAATAGGAGCTATGAAGGTCGCCCCATCTGAGAAAGTTTGCTAAACAACAAATAAGATGCCATATGAAGACGTTAATTGGACACTGACACAAACAGCATCTATAATTAAAAGGTCCTTAAACAGAGCTCTGCTGTTACTGTAGCTGGTGTGGACACGTGTAGGAGGGGCCAGGCCACGAAAACCCTCCACATGTCAGAGTTCAACCTGCGGGTAATAATTAAGAACTAGAAAATGGGAAAAATGTTCTCCTTATGTTACGCGGAAAGCACGTCGGGATCGCAAGGCTTCCATTAGCAGTTATGCAATACCTAGTCATCCCTGCTGCTCATCTAAAAGCCCCCTGAACCATCTCACGAACGCGAGCTTCTGATCTGTTCCTGACAGGGATATTCCCTGGTTTGAGAGTGTCACTGTGGAATTTAAAACCGACTGCACGCAGATGTTTGTGAAAGATGCAACGCTTGCAGTAATAGAAATCGCTAGTGTGTGCACAGACGTGGGTCGAAGCTGCACGCACTCTCTCACACTCTCTGAATATTCATGTTTACGTGAGAAGACACACTCGGAATGGCAATGAGACGAGCGGCTGTACACAGGTGTCACATCATCAGGTAATCAAGGTAACAGGTGATCTCACCTGCAGCAGCTGAGGTGTGGAAAGAACCAGGTTGAACCAACGGGGAATTCATCGGAACATCACACTTTGAGGCGCGCTCGTTTACGGATGCCCTGCACGGTGGTTCCCTCCTGGCTGTATGACGGGGAAGGACGTGGCATACAGCGGTAATGAGCACGTATATATTAACAGGACAGCGGCTTGTATACAGCCCCGCCCATAAACGAGACCGATCACCGTTTCACAGTGAGAGCTGTCATCACTATCAAGACTCCATATGAAGACTGACAAGTACTTCCATTGATGTTTATTTTGTCAGTTGAACTAGTTGAACATCAACAAAAAAGTCACGTCCAACACAATAGAAAACCAAGCTTCGTGGATGTTAACGGCATTTTATGATTTCTTTCATGATGAAAGGGGCGGGGCAAAGAAAGATGGTTCATCGCAGAGTGGAAAGGGGTGGGGCATGGAAATAATGGGCGGAGCATGGAAGTGGTGTTGCATGATGGGAAAGGGGGGGAACATCCCCACTACATCCTTTGAATCTTATGATTCCTGCAAACTCGTTTCTCTGTAGAATCATAATTATTATTTATGTATATTTCCTTTGAATATATTTCACAATGATGCTGCTGAACACTATAATTAGCCATTCTTAGTTGCTGCTGTAACGTTGGCGGATGACAGAGGAGGTTCAAGACGAGTGATTAACACCCAGCCCCCCCCCATAGAGAATTCATCAATGCAATTTGCCAGCGCTAATCTGAAGGCATTACTGAGGCGATAACGTTTGTAATTGAGATCATTTTTAAAACAGGAAGATGAGAAGCACAGGAATAATGAGCAGGTGGGAGGGGCCAGAGAGGAGCCTCCTCTGATCAATGAAAAGCCCAGTTTAGACCTGCCCCCCAGGGCCTCGTACGCGGTTATAAAAGGAACACGCTGTCGTGATGAAGAACATTAAGGCAGCTGTAATAAAAACCCGGCAGTGTAGTATAACGGTTAAAGGAACTGGGCTCGTAACCTAAAGGTTGCAGGTTTCATTCCCAGATGGGACACTGCCTTTGTATCCTTGAGCAAAGTACTTAACCTGAATTGCTTCAGTATATATCCAGCTGTTTCAATTGATTCTGTGTAAAAAAAAAGAAAAGCAAAAGCCGTGTAAGCCACTCTGTAACAGCTGTAATAATGAGGAGGAGGAGGTGGAGAAAGAGGAGG
>CM040397.1:2449593-2464593 GCA_022702515.1 Ilyophis sp. 1 JC-2022
TATTAAAATGATTAATATGAAGTGGGACCGAGGTTATAGCTTGTCCTTCTGCCCAGAGTTTTAAACTATTAGTAGGCTAGCTTACAATAACATCATTAAAATCCACACCTTTAACCCAAGTTTTAATTCAAAGTTGATCTCAACTTTGCATTGTCATTCAAATATATTAAAATGTGTTTCATTAAAAAGTAAAAAAATAAACAAAAAAAACATATATAAGCTGTCATTTAAGATAAAACATAAATGGTCTAAACTGTGTGCGCAGGCTTTAGGGTAGCCTGCAAGAAAAAATATAATCTGAGATAGTTTTTGCCTTCGTATTGCGATCTGAATAAGCTTTACTTGAACAATCATAAAGACAGGTTTTGTTCGACCACAAATCAATTAGCAGGTCCTCACGGTCTCTCGTCCAGAAGTTGGCCATATTTGTGTGTAACGTTATTTGTGTAGCTACAGTCATTCAACCAGTTTGTAGCTAGGCTACGTTCTTGTAGTCTGACTTGTAGTCAGTTTTGCAGGGTAGCTTATTAATATAATTATTAGGCCATTAACAGTATCTTAATTTGCCTACCGTTATGTTTTCATAGCCTATCCACGAAGCAACGGACACGTGTAGCTCAGTCACCTACCGCTGAATATGCTGAGCCAGGTCCATTATTAGCATCAGGACAGTTGCCAGGCTTTTGAGGATGAAAGCTGGAGGAACTATGTTGGAATTTTATTTTATTTTACAAAGTTGACACAAAGGCTACTGAGGCAGTGGGTTAGCCGTAGGCCTACTGTGTCGATACACTGCTACACTATTCAGGGTGTGTCGATACACTGCTACACTATTCAGGGTGTGTCTGTACACTGCTACACTATTCAGGGTGTGTCTGTACACTGCTACACTATTCAGGGTGTGTCTGTACACTGCTACACTATTCAGGGTGTGTCTGTACACTGCTACACTATTCAGGGTGTGTCTGTACACTGCTACACTATTCAGGGTGTGTCGATACACTGCTACACTATTCAGGGTGTGTCTGTACACTGCTACACTATTCAGGGTGTGTCTGTACACTGCTACACTATTCAGGGTGTGTCTGTACACTGCTACACTATTCAGGGTGTGTCTGTACACTGCTACACTATTCAGGGTGTGTCTGTACACTGCTACACTATTCAGGGTGTGTCGATACACTGCTACACTATTCAGGGTGTGTCTGTACACTGCTACACTATTCAGGGTGTGTCTGTACACTGCTACACTATTCAGGGTGTGTCTGTACACTGCTACACTATTCAGGGTGTGTCTGTACACTGCTACACTATTCAGGGTGTGTCGGTACACTGCTACACTATTCAGGGTGTGTCTGTACACTGCTACACTATTCAGGGTGTGTCTGTACACTGCTACACTATTCAGGGTGTGTCGGTACACTGCTACACTATTCAGGGTGTGTCTGTACACTGCTACACTATTCAGGGTGTGTCTGTACACTGCTACACTATTCAGGGTGTGTCTGTACACTGCTACACTATTCAGGGTGTGTCTGTACACTGCTACACTATTCAGGGTGTGTCTGTACACTGCTACACTATTCAGGATGTGTCTGTACACTGCTACACTATTCAGGGTGTGTCTGTACACTGCTACACTATTCAGGGTGTGTCTGTACACTGCTACACTATTCAGGGTGTGTCGGTACACTGCTACACTATTCAGGGTGTGTCTGTACACTGCTACACTATTCAGGGTGTGTCTGTACACTGCTACACTATTCAGGGTGTGTCTGAACACTGCTACACTATTCAGGGTGTGTCTGTACACTGCTACACTATTCAGGGTGTGTCTGTACACTGCTACACTTCAGGGTGTGTCTGTACACTGCTACACTATTCAGGGTGTGTTGGTACACTGCTACACTATTCAGGGTGTCGGTACACTGCTACACTATTCAGGGTGTGTCTGTACACTGCTACACTATTCAGGGTGTGTCTGTACACTGCTACACTATTCAGGGTGTGTCTGTACACTGCTACACTTCAGGGTGTGTCTGTACACTGCTACACTATTCAGGGTGTGTTGGTACACTGCTACACTATTCAGGGTGTGTCTGTACACTGCTACACTATTCAGGGTGTGTCTGTACACTGCTACACTATTCAGGGTGTGTCTGTACACTGCTACACTATTCAGGGTGTTTCTGTACACTGCTACACTATTCAGGGTGTGTCTGTACACTGCTACACTATTCAGGGTGTGTCTGTACACTGCTACACTATTCAGGGTGTGTCTGTACACTGCTACACTATTCAGGGTGTTTCTGTACACTGCTACACTATTCAGGGTGTGTCTGTACACTGCTACACTATTCAGGGTGTTTCTGTACACTGCTACACTATTCAGGGTGTGTCTGTACACTGCTACACTATTCAGGGTGTGTCTGTACACTGCTACACTATTCAGGGTGTGTCTGTACACTGCTACACTATTCAGGGTGTTTCTGTACACTGCTACACTATTCAGGGTGTGTCTGTACACTGCTACACTATTCAGGGTGTGTCTGTACACTGCTACACTATTCAGGGTGTGTCTGTACACTGCTACACTATTCAGGGTGTTTCTGTACACTGCTACACTATTCAGGGTGTGTCTGTACACTGCTACACTATTCAGGGTGTGTCTGTACACTGCTACACTATTCAGGGTGTGTCTGTACACTGCTACACTATTCAGGGTGTGTCGGTACACTGCTACACTATTCAGGGTGTGTCTGTACACTGCTACACTATTCAGGGGTCTTCTCGCTGCTTCCAGGTGACGTGCATTCGTTTCAACAATCGCAAAAGTCAATCAGTTAGCCGTCGCCCGAGATTACTATGATTTACTCAAAGTTGCATAGCCTACAGATTGTATGAACAATACGGAAATCACTGTGCTGGTGTTTATATGTAACGTATTCCCAGCCAAGTGAAACAGGAAACATGAATTTTGACGCAATTCGCTCTCTGTGTGCAGAGTGATTCACCTGAATCTCTGTGTGCAGAGTGATTCACCTGAATCTCTGTGTGCAGAGTGATTCACCTGAATCTCTGTGTGCAGAGTGATTCACCTGAATCTCTGTGTGCAGAGTGATTCACCTGAATCTCTGTGTGCAGAGTGATTCACCTGAATCTCTGTGTGCAGAGTGATTCACCTGACTAAAGATAGACTGCAGGAATGACAGGGGATCAGACAGCAGAGCAGGGATAAGTACACACTAAATACACTCAGCAGAAGGCGAGCTTTCACCTCACAGTGAGTGAGGTCATCAGTACAGCGCGTCTGTCCACCATACAGTACCCACAATGCCCCTCTTCAGTACCGAGTACCGTGACCCTGTTTGGCGGACAGCACCCCGACCCTGCGGCAAAGCGGTTAGGTGTCTGAAGAAAAAAAAAGAAAAAACTCTTGTGCTGTGCAGGGGGGAGAGAGGGAGAGAGGGAGAGAGAGAGACACTGTGTGCTGTGCACGGGGGAGAGAGGGAGAGAGGGAGAGAGGGAGTGTGACAGGGACAGAGAGGGAGAGAGAGACACTGTGTGATGTGCAGGGGGGAGAGAGGGAGAGAGAGAGAGAGGGAGAGAGGGAGAGAGGGAGAGAGAGACACTGTGTGATGTGCAGGGGGGAGAGAGGGAGAGAGAGAGAGAGGGAGAGAGGGAGTGTGACAGGGACAGAGATGGAGAGAGAGACACTGTGTGATGTGCACGGGGGAGAGAGGGAGAGGGGGAGAGAGGGAGAGAGAGAGACACTGTGTGCTGCTTTGAGGGATAGGACAATCAAGCAGAAGGGTGAGTGAGTGTCAGATATGAGACTCAAACACAATCAGGCTTGTGTGAGAAAACCTTGAGCAGCGCCTGAAGGGAGGAGCTATACGACATAAACAGATTATATTTAGCCTGGGGCAATCTTTACTGAGAGAGGGGGAGTGAAAGAGGGAGAGACAGAATAAGTGGAAAAGAGAGAGAGACAGAATAAGAGAAAGAAATATAAGGAATACAAAGAAGGAGAGAGACAGAGAGAGAGGGAGAGAGGGGGAGATGGAAGGAGAGAGAGAGAGCGAGAGAGGGAGATGGAGGGAGAGAGCGAGAGAGGGAGGGAGAGAGAGAGAGAGAGAGAGGGAGATGGAGGGAGAGAGCGAGAGAGGGAGAGAGAGGGAGATGGAGGGAGAGAGAGGGAGAGAGATGAACACAATAGATTAGGAAAGAGATGTGTTATTGTGTTCTTGGGAAAACTCATGATGTCACAATAGAAGGTGGAATCACCCCCCCAAACCTCCTTCTGTTATGTAGGGCTCGCAGGAAGCGTTCCCATTGGCTGTTGCTTGGATAGTGTTGCCGAGAAGAACCACCAACCAGGGCAGGGTGCCCCTGAACACAGTTACCACAGCAACCCCTGGCAGGCAACAGAGACCCTTACAGCTGCTAATGAAGAGTGTGGGCCAGACAAGGCCATGAAGCCCATCAGTTTCCCCCTCTTACAACAATCCACTCCTGACTGCACCTCATCTGCCCCAGCGTCATTACAGGGGTGCTGTTAATAACCCCCCTCCCTCCCTCCCCTTTTAAATACCACCCTGGAGAGAACGGCTTCATCTCACATCCGCTCATTCACTGCCCCCCTGAATTACACACACACACACACACACACACACACACACACGCACACACACCGAATGTCGATAACAAAGAGACGTGAGCGTGTGGTGCTCTCTGCGAATAAAAACAACAGAGAAAGAGGTGGGGGGAGGGGCTAAGAGAGAGGGGGGGGGGGGGTCGCCCGCCAGGAATGAGAGAAACTCCACATCACCCCCCCTCCCAAAAAACCTGGCAAAAACACCTCCCCAATGCTGTCATAGGGAAGTTCCTCTCACACACACACACACACACACACACACACGTATGCATGCACGCGCACGGACACACGCACACACGCACACACACGCATACACACACACACACGCACGTATGCATGCACATGCACGGACACACACATTTATGTATGCACGCACGCACACACACACACACACACGTATGCATGCACACACACACACACGCGCGCACGCACACACACATGCGCGTATGCACGCACACACACGCACACGCACAAGCACAAAGGCAAGAGGTGCTGTGTTTGGGGGTGTTGCTGTGTTTGGGGGTGTTGCTGTATTTGGGGGTGCTGCTGTATTTGGGGGTGCTGCTGTGTTTGGGGGTGCTGCTGTGTTTGGGGGTGCTGCTGTGTTTGGGGGTGTTGCTGTGTTTGGGGGTACACAGGACTGGGGGTCCTACCTTGGCAGGTGAAGCACTTCACGTGGAAGTGGGCGTTCTGCACTCGGACCACCTCCCCTTTGCACACCTCCCTGCAGCGGAAACAGTGGATTGGGGCGGAGCTTCTTCCACTGCCGTAAGAGCTGTGCTGATAGGGTACTGCTGGAGACAAGAGGGCAGGCTGTTAATGCTCGCATTACACACTACAGTACACACATACACGCATGCAGTACACACTACACTTATACACACGCACAAGGTATGACATGAACTTCTTCCTCCACTGGCCAAAATGCCTTATGGATAAAAAAAATCACCAGCCATTTTCAACATTTTACACTTTTACAACATGACACAACCTGGGTGATTACCAGCCAAAGTGGCTGCAAGAGTATGCACACACTATAACACATCACACACACACACACACACACACACACACACACTAAGGTTCTGTGAAAGAGAGAATGAGTGTTTGTTTCTCTGTATCTAAGGTCCTGTGAAAGAGAGAATGAGTGTTTGTTTCTCTGTATCTAAGGTTCTGTGAAAGAGAGAATGAGTGTTTGTTTCTCTGTATCTAAGGTTCTGTGAAAGAGAGAATGAGTGTTTGTTTCTCTGTATCTAAGGTTCTGTGAAAGAGTGAATGAGTGTTTGTTTCTCTGTATCTAAGGTTCTGTGAAAGAGGGAATGAGTGTTTGTTTCTCTGTATCTAAGGTTCTGTGAAAGAGAGAATGAGTGTTTGTTTCTCTGTATCTAAGGTTCTGTGAAAGAGAGAATGAGTGTTTGTTTCTCTGTATCTAAGGTTCTGTGAAAGAGAGAATGAGTGTTTGTTTCTCTGTATCTAAGGTTCTGTGAAAGAGAGAATGAGTGTTTGTTTCTCTGTATCTAAGGTTCTGTGAAAGAGAGAATGAGTGTTTGTTTCTCTGTATCTAAGGTTCTGTGAAAGAGAGAATGAGTGTTTGTTTCTCTGTATCTAAGGTTCTGTGAAAGAGAGAATGAGTGTTTGTTTCTCTGTATCTAAGGTTCTGTGAAAGAGAGAAAGAGTGTTTGTTTCTCTGTATCTAAGGTTCTGTGAAAGAGAGAATGAGTGTTTGTTTCTCTGTATCTAAGGTTCTGTGAAAGAGAGAAAGAGTGTTTGTTTCTCTGTATCTAAGGTTCTGTGAAAGGTTGTGTGTTTTTTTTTCTATCAGAGAGCCTGGCCCATACTAACACTGTGAAAGGTGAAGTATCCATCCCGGGGCCCGCTGTGTAATTGATCAGCCCCCCCCGACACATAAATCAGAACATCAATACAGTGGAGATGCCTTCCAGACAGCGATCATTCATACAACAGATAAATCACCCCTTCCTGTCTGATCAATCACGCCTTCCTGTCCAATAAATCAACCAACACCGTATTCATCTCTGAATTTCCTTAAACAACACTAATGTTTCTGCATGTTGTCCAATAAATCAGCCAATAAATATCTGGTAGAGAACTAGCATATACATTTCATACTAAAAATGTAATAGTTCCCTAACATACATGGTACACCCTATAAAAAACATTGAGAGATTGTATAGAAATTGTATACAAATATATAATATAATGCTAATAAACATTTATATAAAACTTTGCAAGTATAACGATATGATTTTTACAGACGGGCATATTTTTGCATATGGGCACATTCTGTATGACCTTAAACAGCAGTCCTGTTTCTGCATGTTGTACTCGCTAATGTAAGGCTTCTGCCAGGAATGATCACATAAGAAATAATTCATATTTTTCTATCATCAACTCTAATTTCTGACATTCTAATTGGAGTAATTATTCAGATAAAGTGCAATAACCAACTATCGCATCCATGAGCTGTTTAAATATGTTTTATGATGTTTATTTAATTATGTTTACAGGGACAATGCAACATTAATCAGCATTATTGTAAATGTGCTTGTATGAGCCGACTGGCTAGTCTTCAACAGCAGTCCCTGGGCTTGAGGGTAGGTGCCAATGTTCAGCTTATTTACGTTTTCCAGATGCTCTTCCCCATAATGAATTACAGGGCCAAAATGGCAGGAAATATAAATCACATGAGAAGAGCGACACGGGAAGAAAGAAAGGTCTAATTACATTCATAAGAACACAGTCATAATAAGTGCATTGAGATCACCATCTTCCAGGTCAAAGGTGTATCGAATGCTGAAGACTGTTGTGTTTATTATGTCTACAATCACAAGACTACAGTACCCACAAGTCTCAGCGTAGACTCCCAGGTGCTTTCCTCTATGACATCATCCCCCTGGTGAATCTGAGGCTGCCTTTGACTTCTGCCCAATTAAACATGCAGCAGAGCGAGGGTCTGAAATGTTTTGTCACCAACCGGCTGGCATAGCAACAAAAAGAAAAAAAAAAAAACCATCTAATCCTGGTCATACATGACTGGGTGGGAATTCTATCCATTCAGAGGCTAATATTTCAGCAGAGCTGGGCCACATGACTGCTCTGAGGTTGTGACCTGCGGCTCACTTATGCCTGTCCTTGAACCTCCCCCAGCCATAACGGGAAAAGGGCTTCCCTCACGAGCCGAGCCAGGATCTTCACACCGCACAGCGAACTGGACCCGTAACCTGGAAAACGGAACCTTCAGGAACCTTCTCCTACAGAGACACTCAGAGATGAGATAGCAGAGCTGTCCAGAAGAGACGTGACAGGGAGGATGCAGTCATATGTGAGAGGGGAAAGTCATTCTCTTTGACAGGGAAAAAGGCCGTCCAAAAAAATGCCTGTCCTAAAGTAGACCTTTCAGTGCCCATAAATATTCCAACAGTTAAAAATAATTGTTTTGATATGCAGGCACAATTTTCTCAGGTAATTCCAAGGGATATTTCAAGGAAATACATTTTACACAGAATTGGTTAATCTAATCACTGGCTGGCCAATCCAATTTCTGGATACAGGGATTTACCTGAGCGGGTAATCCAGCTATGACCTTCAGCAGACTGCAGCACTCTGTCCTCAACCTCCTGTGCATTAAAACCAGCTTCATGGTCTGATTCACCAGTGGATGTGTGTTTCTAAACCAGTCAGCTAATCAAGAGCGCAGCTTCATGGTCTGATTGGCCAGTGGATGTGTGTTTCTAAACCAGTCAGCTAATCAAGAGCGCAGCTTCATGGTCTGATTGGCCAGTGGATGTGTGTTTCTAAACCAGTCAGCTAATCAAGAGCGCAGCTTCATGGTCTGATTGGCCAGTGGATGTGTGTTTCTAAACCAGTCAGCTAATCAAGAGCGCAGCTTCATGGTCTGATTGGCCAGTGGATGTGTGTTTCTAAACCAGTCAGCCAATCAAGTGCGATCTTTGCTCAGCAAACACAGTGACAGAAGCACCCCTGTTATTAGTGGTGAAAGCAGCAGCAATGAGCACCGATAGGCTATTCAAAACTAACGGCAGAATATAAACAGTTCAGCAGATGTGTGTCATTGTGTGGGTCCTGAAAGCCCTTCCGGAAAGCCATTAGAAATGAATTTGAGACCCTGCAAGAGTGATCCGACCTTCCTCACGAATAATTAGCCAACTGATAATCACACACAGCAAAAATGGAGGTGTACATTTAACACTCTACGGTGTTTATATGACACCCTCGGGTGTTAAATATACACCAGCAGGGTTAAATGAACACAAGGACATTTACAATAATGCTGATTAATGTTACATTGTCCCTGTAAAAATAATTATATAAACATCATAAAACATATTTAAACAGCTCAAAGATGCGACAGTTGGTTATTGCATTTTATCTGAATAATTACTCCAATTAGAATGCCAGAAATTAGAGTTGCTGATAGAAAAATATTAATTATTTTGTATGTGATCCTGGCAGAAGCCTTACATTAGAGAGTACAACACGCAGAAACAGGACTGCTGTTTAAGGTCATACAGAATATGCCCATATGCAAATGGTCTGTAAAAATCATATGATCATACTTGCAAAGTTTTATAAAAATGTTGATTAGCATTATATTATATATTTGTATACAATTCCAATACAATCTCTCAATGTTTTTTATAGGGTGTACCATGTATGTTATGTATTAAATTTTTAGTATGAAATGTATATGCTAGTTCTCTACTACATATTTATTTTATAAGTTTTCTATATAGCATATGTGATTTTCCCAGGGGGGCGCAGTGACGCTATTCCCAGGCAGTTATTGTATTATTGACTGTCTGTGGCAGTCTCCCGGTATTCCGGAGTGGAACAGGTCTGAAATTCCCACTCAGCGCCATTGTTTTCCACACAATGCTGGAAGCCCGCTGCGCGACATCGGCCCAGAAGGCATTGTGTGCCGCTGCTCGCCGACTGGAAGCAAGGCGACAGAAACAACCGCCTCGGGCCGATAATATCACGCTGGAACGGGATTAGAATCTCCAACGCACTGCGACGGAGTTAATTAAGGGCGGGAAATTATGTCAGGTGATTAATCAGATAAATTAAAGGAAGGAAATGATCTCCACAGTTTGTTAATTTTCCTCTTTTCACTGGAAAAACACATCAGTGCCTTACATAGGGTTTTAACGGCATAGGTTTGTAGTGATAAGAAACATGTAAGGAAATGCGCGCACACACACACTCTCTCACACACACACAAATTTACACACATGTTTTCTTCCTGGGGGAGGCTGAAGTGGGATAATGCAGCAGGGCCGAGGGTGCAGCCAGTCTCATTTTGGCACTTGGTTAAAGCCATGGTTCATACTGAATGACTGAGCCTGACACACTGGGGTGAGGTGGGGGGGTGGGGGGGTTGAGGTTCGTGCCAAAGCGGTGCCGTCCCAGATGGTCTTACAGGGCAGAGAGCAGGTGAGGACATCCGCACACGCCGCCAAATTCGTTATGGCAGCACGCCACCGCCACGCGCCATCTCCTGTCAGTCAGTCCCAGTCGCCTGGCAACGGGACGTATAGCGGGAGAGTGGGAGGGGCCAAATGGGATTACCGTTCCCTGATCGCCTGACAGGAATTCTGTAAATTTACGTAAATGGAGGGAATCTCTTCCATTCCCCCTCCGTCTGGCCTGCATCCCGACGGACATCAGCGCTGAGCGCCGTTCCCAAGTCCTCCCAACGGAAACTTGGATTTACATCCGATTTCAATAAGCAAAGAGAACCCTGTCATTGGGCCGCAGCCACAGAAGGATAAATATAGCGCTGTGTTGTTTCTTCTTTTTCCCCTCATCGCTTCAGCGTATGTAAAACAGATCGCTAAACACAAAAAATGTGCAGTGCACACACTTACTGAAAAACTGTGGCGAGTTTTCCTCGTGTGCGTGTGCGTGCGTTTCAGAAAAGCAAACCTCGCACTTAAACTCTCTCGCTCTCTACAGCCATGATCATCCATGTTTGGACAGAATGCCTGCTGCGGAATAACGGGAATGACGGGAGGCACTGGGACCCCCCGCTGGACAGGAAGTGACCCTTTGACCCGGGATAATACAGCAGGCTAATGACCCCGTGTTCTGAGTTAAATAAGAGCAGCAGCCCCAGGCCACGCTGCAGGCGCTAATTTTTCTGTGATCTAAAAGCGTCCCGCAAGATTAGAGGCTAAGAGGGTGTTCGCGGATTTGGGCTGACAGGTTTAGAGAGGCTGAGAGAGTGTAAACACGACCATGTGGACACCAGCCTCTCACGCTTTTTTTTTATTTTTTAAGTCTCCAGCAGGACGAGCCTGCAGCATGGAGAGCTCGTGTCCACAGAGAGCTCACACCCTCCCAACCAATCAGTGCAGAGTGCTCAGACCCTCCCAACCAATCAGTGCAGAGTGCTCAGACCCTCCCAACCAATCAGTGCAGAGTGCTCACAACCTCCCTACCAATCAGCACAGAGCTCTCAAAAACTCCAACTCAATCAGAACAGAGTTCTCAAAATCTGCCAACCAATCAGCATAGAGTGCTCACAACCTCCAAACCAATCAGCACAGAGCTCTCAAAACCTCCCAACCAATCAGCACAGAGCTCTCGAAACCTCCCACACACGTACGCTGTATCCGAATCAGAGCCCTATCGACTGCTCCCTGTCTCCGGCGTACAGTGCACTGGCAGAAGTGTGCTGTTTAATGTGCACTGTTTAGCAGAAAAATATCCACCATACTATTTTCCAGCCGCACTGTGGAAGTGTCGTAAGCAGGTCATAAGACGTCCCACCAGTGTTGCCATGTCTGCGGTTTTACAGCTAAATTGGGATACTTTCAAAGTGCAGTCACAGGTAAAAATGAAAAGTCGCAAAGCACGCACTTATTTTAAAAAGTAAAAACATGATAAAATACGTTGGTTTTGGTTAAAAATAGCCTTTAATTTGGGCTAGTTTTGAGTCGCCATTTGGCTGGAAAGTCTTACTGGATCTGGCAACCCTGCACCCCACTTTTTGCTGTATTTGAACGAAAACGTAAGCAAAGCTGCGCCTTATTTTTTTAAAACGATGCTTACGTCATATTTATGGGCCCAAATTTGTTTGTGTACTTCTTGAAAAGTGCGCTCCTGAGTGTACTCAGCGAAACCCCGGAAGTGTGTAATTCGGTTGTTTCAAGTATACTGTAATTTGAAACATTTTTGCGTACTGCACGACTTTCTCGCCCTATCTAGTACTCACCAAGGTTACTAAACAGTGTGGAAGAGAGCTGATTCGGACATGGCCATACACACACCTGTAACCTTACCTGTCCATAAGGTTGAAGGTTGACTATGAATAAAAGGCGTGGTCTCTGACATAAGCACAGATAGGACGGTAACATCAGTGATACTCCACCACCCTGCAGCACCTGCCCCTTACTGCTTCAGAGCCATGAAACACCAGTCTGGACAGACCAGCAGCGCCCAGTTCACTTGCACAGGGAATACGAAGCCATTCAAAGAGAAGGATGTTATAGCTCATGATTATTTCATATCCATCTCTCTAATAAAATAAAGTGATGCACGTTTGAAAGCCAGCTGCAGAGAAAGCTAAGGTCAGGGTGTATTAGTGCAGGACGTTCCGTTTCCAGGAATTAATCCAGAGGATAATACGGCCATGTCGGGGAATTCTCACAAACGTACAGGGCACAGCATTTTTCAGAGTTTATCGCCGTTTGATCTACATTTTAAATTGCTTTGCTGTGAGTTTTTTTATTTTTATATCCTTTTCCCCAGTTGAAATGACAATTATATTTGTAGGCCAGATTCATAACTTCCTCCATAAATCCAGGAGCCGAGGCGAGCGAGCGAGCGAGCGGGTCCCTCCAGAGAGGATCCTGCCAGCCACAGTCCGCCGGCTGAAAGGCGCTCTCCTGGGGAGGGAGATTCATGTGCAGCTTTTGGAGGCAGACTACAGGAGACATGCTTTTTCACAGGGCCGCTGCGTACCTGCGCTCAAACCTGTGCTCACAGGGCCGCTGCGTACCTGCGCTCAAACCTGCGCTCAAACCCAGCGCTCAAACCCAGTGCCAGAGCATGAGCTATCAAACAGCCCATTCTGCTACATTAGTTTCTGTAACGCGTGTCTGGAATGCGTCCTTGACATAGCTAGTGCCAGGGTTCATTTAATCTCATACAGGGTCTAATTATAAAGACTGTGTACCCAAGACAGATATAACACCATTGGTGTTGGCCATATACTGCCACAGGGTCATCCATTCGCATTGTGGAGGTGAAAGGTCACTTATTCACAGAAAACCTCCAGACACCATTGCCAGCTGTATTGTTATGTGGTGATGCTCTATTGTCTGGTGATACTGTGACTCTGTCCCCCAAGAGATAGAGATGACACCATTCCTCAGTAATCATCAGTCTGAATAGAAATGACACCATTCCTCAGTAATCATCAGTCTGAATAGAAATGACATCTTTCCTCAGTAATCCTCATTTTGAGCAGAGATGACATCATTGCTCAGTAATATTGTTGCCGTGTGCTTCCTGTGAAGGTGTGAATGAAATGCCTTGAAGACGTGCTAAAGCCGCACGCATTCCTGTCTGTGACACATTTATGCATGATGGACAGTAAAATTCAAAGCCTTGTGAACCACTGCTCTTTCTCACGGGGGTACAATTAGCTTCTCTTACATGTATATTTCTACATTTCAGGCATCTCATCAACAGCGAGGAATGCAGTTTACATTATTTCACACACAATACATTTATATAGATCAATACATACTGAAGCAATGTAGGTTAAGTACCTTTAGCTCAAGGGTATAATGGACGTGCCCCACCTGAGAATCAAACCTGCAACCTAGGAGTGACCAGCTCAGTTCCTCTAACCACTATATTACACTGCCACCCTAACTGCCCACTCAGCCCCTTAACCACTATACTACACTGCCAACACCTCCCTAACCTGTGGCTATGTTCCTGTTGTTTTTAAGACTGCCTGTGTAACCCCACTCCTTAAAAAACCTAGCTTGGACCCCTCTGATGTCAGGAACTATTGTCTTGTATCTCTCTTGCCCTTCCTGTCCAAAACGAGCTGTACATAACTAACTGTCTGTTTTTCTCCACCAGAACAACCTGTTTGACCAGCATCAGTCCGGCTTCAGAACCCGGGCATTCCACTGAAACTGCTCTCCTGGCCGTGATGGAGGCACTCGCCACTGCTAGAGCCTCATCCCTCTCCTCTGTTCTGATTCTACTTGATCTGTCTGCGGCGTTCGACACGGTCAACCACAAACTCCTGATCTCCACACTCGCTGAGATGGGCATTTCTGGGACTGCCCTCTCTTGGTTTGTATCGTATCTCACTGATAGATCCTACCAAGTCTATTGGAAGGGTTCTGTCTCTGCACCCCATTCACTGTCTACAGGAGTCCCGCAGGGATCTGTACTGGGTCCTCTGCTGTTCTCCATTTATACTAAGTCTCTTGGTTCAGTAATTAATCCATAGTTATGCTGATGATACTCAACTCTTCTTCTCTTTCCCTCCCTCTACCCCACAGGTTAAAGAGAGGATATCTGCTTGTCTGGCTGACATCTCTGAGTGGATGACTACCCATCACCTGAAGCTCAACCTTAACAAGACAGAGCTCCTCTTCATGCCATACAAGACCGCCCCACTACATGACCTCTCCATCATCGTTGACGGGACCATGGTGGCTGCCTCCCACTCTGCAAGGAACCTGGGGGTGGTCCTGGATGACCAGCTGGACTTCAAAAAGCACATCAGGGCGACGGTACTGTCCTGCAGGTTCCTCCTGTACAATATCAGAAGGATTCGACCGTACCTGACTACCTAGTCCACCCATATTTTTGTCCAGACCATGGTCACCTCACGCCTGGACTTCTGCAACTCCCTGCTCGCAAGCCTACCAGCCTGCGCCATTCTGCCTCTTTAACTGATCCAGAACGCAGCTGCCCGGCTTGTGTTCAACCTCCTAAAAGTTTCACATTTCGCTCCCCTGCTGAGGTCACTCCACTGGCTGCCAGTTGCAGCCAAGATCAGGTTCAAAGTTCTGACCCTGGCCTACACTGCAGCCAATAGGACAGGCCCCGTCTACCTGCAGGACTTAATCCAGAACTATGTTCCTGCTCGAACACTTCGCTCTTCTACAGCAGGGTGACTTGCACTTCCCCCTCTCCGTGTCAACCACTCTCGCTCGTCCCGACTACGGAGCTTTTCCACCCTAGCTCCTCAGTGGTGGAACAAACTCCCCATTCCCTTACGTTCTACTCCAACCCCGCCTGCATTACATCGTGGCCTGAGGCCACAC
>CM040397.1:2467093-2474593 GCA_022702515.1 Ilyophis sp. 1 JC-2022
TGTGCGTTGGAGGGACGCTGGCGGTTATAGAATCAGACGCGTGTGCGGTGGGGGGACGCTGGCGGTTATAGAATCAGACGTGTGTGCGTTGGAGGGACGCTGGCGGTTATAGAATCAGACGCGTGTGCGTTGGGGGGACGCTGGCGGTTATAGAATCAGACGTGTGTGCGTTGGAGGGACGCTGGCGGTTATAGAATCAGACGCGTGTGCGGTGGGGGGATGCTGGCGGTTATAGAATCAGACGCGTGTGGGTTGGGGGGACGCTGGTGGTTATAGAATCAGACGCGTGTGCGTTGGAGGGACGCTGGCGGTTATAGAATCAGACGTGTGTGCGTTGGGGGGACGCTGGCGGTTATAGAATCAGACGCGTGTGCGTTGGGGGGACGCTGGCGGTTATAGAATCAGACGTGTGTGCGTTGGAGGGACGCTGGCGGTTATAGAATCAGACGCGTGTGCGTTGGGGGGACGCTGGCGGTTATAGAATCAGATGTGTGTGCGTTGGAGGGACGCTGGCGGTTATAGAATCAGACGTGTGTGCGGTGGGGGGCTGCTGGCGGTTATAGAATCAGACGCGTGTGTGTTGGGGGGACGCTGGCGGTTATAGAATCAGACGCGTGTGCGTTGGAGGGACGCTGGCGGTTATAGAATCAGACGCGTGTGCGTTGGGGGGACGCTGGCGGTTATAGAATCAGACGCGTGTGCGTTGGGGGGACGCTGGCGGTTATAGAATCAGACGCGTGTGCGGTGGGGGGATGCTGGCGGTTATAGAATCAGACGCGTGTGTGTTGGGGGGACGCTGGTGGTTATAGAATCAGACGCGTGTGCGTTGGAGGGACGCTGGCGGTTATAGAATCAGACGTGTGTGCGTTGGGGGGACGCTGGCGGTTATAGAATCAGACGCGTGTGCGTTGGGGGGACGCTGGCGGTTATAGAATCAGACGCGTGTGCGTTGGGGGGACGCTGGCGGTTATAGAATCAGACGCGTGTGCGTTGGGGGGACGCTGGTGGTTATAGAATCAGACGCGTGTGCGTTGGAGGGATGCTGGCGGTTATAGAATCAGACGCGTGTGCGTTGGGGGGACGCTGGTGGTTATAGAATCAGACGCGTGTGCGTTGGGGGGACGCTGGTGGTTATAGAATCAGACGCGTGTGCGTTGGGGGGACGCTGGTGGTTATAGAATCAGACGCGTGTGCGGTGGGAAGTGAACGGCGAGCTGCGCAGCAGGAATAAAACTTGGATCCGGGACAATCCCGGGTTTGGTCATGGTTCACCCCTGCTGGGCCCCCACTGCGAGTGGTGCCATCTGCCCTTCTGGGACCCAGCTGCCGTTCAGATGGGGCCCCTGTCTAACTTGGCCCCCGCGGCCCACCATCACACGGCTCCTCCATGTCTGAGGGCTGTCGGCACGAATCAGAGCCCCAGGGAGACACAGTGAGCCCCAGGGAGACATAGTGAGCCCCAGGGAGACACAGTGTGCCTTCCGAAATCTTCCCTCAGATAAGCGAGCCCTACGACGTAATTGTGCAAGAATTCCGTCGACGCTTGTCTTTAGACGTGGAGAGTGCCTCCTCTGGGGCTACGCTGGTCAGACGGGTCCAATGGTGGGCGAGATGACCACTAACAGCGCCACACCCTGCTGCTCCATCACCCATGTCTTATGCGGGATGTGGCAGGATCAAAAAGGGTCCCTCCACACTGTATCCTCAGGAAGGAGCCATTTTAAGATCCAAGGCTGAATGCCTTTATGAGCTCTACTGTATCAAATCCATCTGGACTGTGCTACCCTGGCACGTGGTGACTAATGACGTGAACATTCCCAAATCAAACAAAATGCTCTTTCCAGAAAGAGGGGAGAGGAGAGCATGGTGAGGGAGAGAAACAGAGGGATGGTTAGGAACAGCTTCTAATTTCAGGTTTTGCAACAGCATGTCTAAATGTTTATCAATTGCAGTCTGTAAAAATCGCAGTCTCCATCCATCCACCCACTCATCCATCCATCCTTCCACCCATCCACTCATCCATCCATCCACCCACTCATCCATCCATCCATCCATCCACCCACTCATCCATCCACCCACTCATCCATCCATCCATCCATCCATCCACCCACTCATCCATCCATCCACCCACTCATCCATCCATCCATCCATCCACCCACTCATCCATCCATCCATCCACCCACTCATCCATCCATCCACCCACTCATCCATCCATCCACCCACTCATCCATCCATCCATCCATCCATCCACCCACTCATCCATCCATCCACCCACTCATCCATCCATCCATCCATCCATCCACCCACTCATCCATCCATCCATCCACCCACTCATCCATCCATCCATCCATCCATCCACCCACTCATCCATCCATCCATCCACCCACTCATCCATCCATCCACCCACTCACCCATCCACCCACCCACTCACCCACTCATCCATCCACTCATCCATCCATCCATCCACTCATCCATCCATCCATCCATCCACCCACCCACTCATCCACTCATCCATCCACCCACCCACTGATCCATCCACCCACCCACTGATCCATCCATCCACCCACTCATCCATCCATCCACCCACCCACTGATCCATCCACCCACCCACTGATCCATCCATCCATCCACCCACTCATCCATCCATCCACCCACCCACTCATCCATCCATCCACCCACTCATCCATCCATCCATCCATCCATCCATCTACTCATCCATCCATCCATCCATCCACCCACTCATCCATCCACCCACCCACTCATCCATCCATCCATCTACTCATCCATCCACCCACCAATCCACCCATCCACTCATCCACTCATCCATCCATCCATCCATCCTTCCCTACAGGCAGACTGACTGTCAGAGGGAGAAGGAAAAAAGAGGGGAGGGGGAAAACAGCGCCGGAGAGGGGGAGAAAGAGTAAAATAGAGAACCTGCCGATGGAGGAGTTATGAACGAGGGAAAAAGAAAGAAGAGGGGGATAAAGAGTAAAATAGAGAACCTGCCGATGGAGGAGTTATGAACGAGGGAAAAAGAAAAAAGAGGGGGAAGTCAGTTGAGAAAAGAAAGGATGAGAGCAGGAAGGTGAAAGCGAGAGAGGAGTGAGAGAAAGAGGGAGAGAGAAGGGAAGAGAGGATGTACTATACTGTACAGAAGTATGCAGAATGCAAGTATGCATAATGAAAAACATAGATTAAAGGGATTGTTCACCCATTTTGAAAAATGTTATATTGTTTTACTCACCCCCAAAATAGTATTTTAAGCTGTCCTGGTCTCGCCGCTGTAGCTAAATTATTGTAAATCCTGAATTGGAGCAATGCTGAAACATCAACATCTGAAACGACATCATATACTGTAATTTGAGCGAAAATATACTGTAATTTGAGCGTCCGTGCACTCGGTAATCATATGTGCATTTTCGTTTCGGCGGTTAATTTACAGCAGGTTAGCCTGGGGGCAATTATATCCAAAGGCAAGATGCTAATTGTTAGCATTTCTCCAATTCAGGATTTACAATAATTTAGCCACAGCGGCGAGACCAGGACAGCTTAACATACTATTTTGGGGGTGAGTAAAACAATATAATTTTTTTTTAAATGGGTGAACTATCCCTTTAACATGGGCAGCTGTGTGCAGAGACACACTGACAAGCACAGTCATGGTAGCCGTATTCAGTTTGAGGCCCACACAGCGTCTCTCCTCCTCCTCATCCTCCTCTTCATCCCTGGCCTGCAGCACTGTGGCTGTGGGTGAGGTGTGGGCGAGTACCCATAATCCCCTGCTCCTCACAACCAAGTGCTGCTGCAGAGTACCACGGTGTTTGGATTTACTTCCATCTCTCTTGCCATCTCTCGCTCTCTCCATATCTCTCTCCATTTCTGTCACTCTCTCTCCCCCGTTCACTTGCAATGTTTATATCAATAGTTCTCTTTCTTTCGTTTTCTTTGTGGTATAAACCTGGTGTTGTGGTGGCAGACCTTACTCAGCACTTCTGTGTGATCCTGTCTCTCTCTCCCCCTCTAGCTTTCTCTCCATCTCTCTCTCCCCCTCTCTTTCTCTCCATCTCTCTCTCCCCCTCTAGCTTTCTCTCCATCTCTCTCTCCCCCTCTCTTTCTCTCCATCTCTCTCTCCCCCTCTAGCTTTCTCTCCATCTCTCTCTCCCCCTCTCTTTCTCTCCATCTCTCTCTCCCTCTCTTTCTCTCAATCTCTCTCTCTATCCCCCTCTCTTTTTCTCACTCTCATAAACAGAAATGGAGCAAAAAGAACACTATAATAACCAAACAAAACAGCTGATGGATTGCAGGAAGAACGGAAGTGCGATACATACCATATAAGATGGATATTGAAATCCGGCCCTGGTTTTCCTTTTCCCAGGTAATTACCTGAACAGTTACTTCTACTGATTGGCCAGACTGCCTTCACACCTGACTCCCAGGTAAAGGCAGTGTGGAAAACCAGCAGGTCTCAGCTCTCGATTTGAATCAAAATAGCCACATAAGAAGCCTGCAGTGGTGATGTGCAGTTCGCGAACGAATTGGTATTTTTGAAAGACTCTTTATGCTGACTCGTCCGAGTCGACTCGACAGTTTGAGGGAATCGTGCTTACCATGGCTCTGGTTCTTAGCTCTGGCTCTTAGCTCTGACTCTGCCTGATTTCTACTACAGCCGGGAGCCGTGTCAGTAGTTGTAACCTAGGTTGAGCAGCAGTAGTGATGCGCCCAACAAAATAGGTCGCACAAATCTGTTTTATAATCATTTAAGAATACATTTTAATTTGATCTAACAATATCGCACACATTTTTGTGAATTATATAATCGCCCCAGCTTGTTCCAAAGTGATTATTACTAGGCTACTACTAATGGTTAAAAGATGTACCTACAGTCGCCTCCTACCAAACTCTGATCAGCACAAAATCAACTCGACTCAGAGCCGTGAACTGCGGCAATATCCCACGGCTCCAGAGCCGTGACACAAACCAAAGTCCTTTCGAGTTTTAACAGAGAGCAAATGCTGAAGCCTACACGATTAATAATCGGGTTTAGCCTACTCAGCGTCGGATCAACCAGAAACCTTGACAAAAATATTCTGTTATATCTAATGATAGTCCGACACGCCTACTTTTTATTACATGTGGCTGTTTGCAACCGAATTTCAGTATAAAACAGAATTAATATGCGATTGTGTTCAGCAAATAGGCTACTTCTTATTTAAAGTGGTGGCATTTTTATTTTAAAACTCGTGACCAACACAATAGTGAACAGATAAATACAATTTTGTATAATAGAATAGGTTAAATAAATAGCCTAATGGTTCAAATAAACATACTTTATGGTGTACAAATAAATCTTTACCAAATCTAATATTTAAAACTAATAAACGAAACGGGCTCCTGTACACACACAGACGCATCAAGATCTGGCTTGTTTGTCGGATTTGGCTGGCTATCTCTTCTACACAGCCATCTATCCACCATATGTTCTGTAGGCTACTAGATTCTAGGATCTGATAAAAAGTCAGATTTATATTTGCATAGACTAATAAAATAGCGATAGCCTATGCAAATATAGCCTAACCATTCAATATCTTTCTTACATGTAATATCTAACGTTACAATCAATTACATACAGCAATATTTTACACTTCTGCTAGAATAACGGAGATGGGAAAGTCGTAAATAAATGTAAACTGGATGCGATTGCAAACTAGCTTGAAAAGTAAGGGGGAGTGAACAGAAAACATTGAGCATAGGCTATTAAAAATGCGCATCAATCGGGTGATTTAGGTCTGAATAAAATATCAAAGCTAGTTTACTAACTTAATTTGCTACCAGCTAGACTCTGCTGTCTGAAACGGCTTCAAATTCCAGCTCGCGCCGCTGGGAGAAAAATATGCGGCTCGGGTAGTTTGAAAGAATCAACCAAACGAACGGCTCTACTGTATTAACCGGAAGTACCAAAAACTCGCAACTCCGACTCCGACTCGGAACCGACTCTTCAAACCGAACGGTTCAAGCCGACTCAAAAAAAAGAGCCGAACTGCCCATCACTAGCCTGCAGATGGCGCACAACGATGATGTCACAGGTCACCATTGCCATTCCTGGATGACCCGGCAGTACTTTGTACAGTCAGCAAACCCACTGGACTCTGGGGTCTGAGTGGAATACGTTGGTGCGCAGGGGTACACTGACACGGCACCCCAAAAACACAGCACCCCACCTGAGCTGCTCACGGATGTCATTAAGGGGTAGCCTACTGATATAGGCTAATGCGGTGTTACATCACTGAATGAATGCCACACAGGTGCGCGCACACACACAGTTATCTCCCTGGATACAGAGCCTCTCCCCTGACATGGCTCGCCCTCCGACAGCATCATACAATCTCATCAGCTGCCTGTCAGTCATACTTTACAGACAATATAAGTAATAAACCTTATTGAATAGTCTCGACTCGTGTGTGTGTGTGTGTGTCTATTTATTTACTTTAACCTTGTGCATGCCATGTGTGTGTGCTCGTAATTACTGTAAGCCTGTGTGTGTACTGTGTCAATGTGAGTGTATGTGTGTGTGTGTGTGTGTGTGTGTGTGTGTGTGTGTGTGTGTGTGTGAGTGAATTCTCCTGAATGTTTGTGTTCTGCTCAGTGAACCAATTCATTGAGGCACCATTAACACACCTGCAGCGGAAACCAAACCTAATGGAACTATGACATGGAAAAAGAGAGGGAGAGAGATAGAGAGAGGGGACAGAGAGAGAGAGGGAGAGAGATAATATATACAATTCCCAATTCCCATAGAGATCCATTCAAATGCAGAGACGTTATAGTTCGCTTGTAAGATTACCAGAAAATAAGATATCAAGAGTGTTTTGATATTGTTTGGGTCATGGACATCAGGAAGTCATGGCATTCAAAGGATATACGAGCAAATGTAAAAAATTATTACTTTATTCTACATGATGTTAAACTGTCCAATATTTTTGGACGCCCGATAATGGGGGGGACTATGTACAAAAGGTTCTATAATTTCTAAACGGTTCATCCAATATGGATGAAAATACCCTCAAATTAAAGCTGACAGTCTCAACCTCATTGTCATTGTATTGTTTCAAATTCAAAGTGCTAGAGTACAGAACCAAAATAAGAAAAAATGTGTCACTGTCCAATTAATTATGGTGCTCACTGTATATACAGGAACTGTATATACAGGAACTGTATATGTGTGTATATGCGTTATATGGTATGTACATCTGTATGAATGCATACATAGTGTTTATGTGTTGAAGTATATGTATACACAGTTATATAGTATTTAGTTATTTATTGTTTTTTTATATCTGTTTACTGTTATTATTAATGCTTATGAAATTGTTTACTATGCTTTGGCAATACAATGTTATTTGTCAATAAAGCTCCATTTGAATTGAATTGAAAAAACGAGGGAGAGAGAGAGAGAGTGAGAGGGAAATGGAGAGAGAAAGAGAAAAAAAAGAGAGAGAG
>CM040397.1:2477093-2539593 GCA_022702515.1 Ilyophis sp. 1 JC-2022
TGAAGGGCAGTTCCAATACTGCTGATCCGCCATTCTTTCCCCTCTCTCTCCTCAGCGCCCCGCCCGATTGGAGGGGCTGACTGATGCTATTTGTCTTCAATTCCATTATCATCATGACGGCATATTAGTTTGACGAAACCGGCTACAAAACCGGCTCCCTGTAAAAGCAGAAATTCCAGCCCTACCGCGTCATTACAGCGGGTCATCTGTTCTTACCGCTAAGCGAGACGGCATTACGGGAAGCTACTGCTTTTAAAGCCGTTTTCTGAGCCATTAAAGGAACGGACAGAGATGCATGTTCTTCGGGATCTGGCTCTGACCCAACCATCTGTCTACAGTCACACTCTCCACCCAACCACCTGTCTACAGTCACACCCTCCACCCCACCCAACCATCCGTCTACAGTCACACCCTCCACCCCACCCAACCATCTGTCTACAGTCACACCCTCCACCCAACCATCCGTCTACAGTCACACCCTCCACCCCACCCAACCATCCGTCTACAGTCACACCCTCCACCCAACCATCCATCTACAGTCACACCCTCCACCCCACCCAACCATCCGTCTACAGTCACACCCTCCACCCCACCCAACCATCCGTCTACAGTCACACCCTCCACCCCACCCAACCATCCGTCTACAGTCACACCCTCCACCCAACCATCCATCTACAGTCACACCCTCCACCCCACCCAACCATCCGTCTACAGTCACACCCTCCACCCCACCCAACCATCCGTCTACAGTCACACCCTCCACCCCACCCAACCATCCGTCTACAGTCACACCCTCCACCCCACCCAACCATCTGTCTACAGTCACACCCTCCACCCCACCCAACCATCTGTCTACAGTCACACTCTCCACCCAACCACCTGTCTACAGTCACACCCTCCACCCCACCCAACCATCCGTCTACAGTCACACCCTCCACCCCACCCAACCATCAGTCTAGAGTCACAGTTTTTACAGAGCAGGACTTTCTCTGACACTTTTCAACTGACTTTACACCTTTACCTTCATTAACTCTCATTCTATGATCTTTTAATAACAATAATTATCGGCTCTTGGTCAAAAAGTGAGCAGGGTGGCGTCGTGGTTAGATAACTGCACATGTAACTCAAAGGCTACAGGTTCAAATCCCAGAAGGGGCACTGCGGTTGTACTGTCGAGGAAGATACTCAACCTGACCCACCAGTAAATATTCATGTGAGTAAATGTAAAATATGAAGGCTTGGCTGTGTAAGTCACTCTGGACAAGGACATGCGCTAAGCTAATAAATAATGAAAGGAAATAAGCTTTTGAAAGTAGACCTTGGGAAAGGGTTTTGGTTGAATGTACAGTACAGCGCACGGAGCACAAGGTTCCTGCACAGACATGCGATAAATGCACTTTCATTTTTTTCAGAGGTTCTGCATTAAAATCCAGGTTGATATTAATATTACCACTGAGATCTCATCCTCTCTGCAGAGCCCAACTCTGCCCTGGCAGTGACACACACTGTGGGGCGGAGCCGCACCCCATCAGCTGAGTACAGAATTCCACCACCTCACAATAGAATTCCAAACATTTCCATGGCGATAATAGAGCTATTCAAACTCAAAGCATCAGCAACACATGCCCCGGACTCACTGGAGGGGTGAACATCTGGGGTCACAGGGGTCAACAGCTGCAATTATGGAAATGCTACCGGAAAACAAAGTGAATAACATGCATACAATAGCTTACTTTATAAAGATATAGGCTGTGAAGACTAAAGAAAGCTAACGTAAACAGACGTCTGTGTCCATTGACTGACTGCACCCAACCTTTCACCAGAGGTGTAAAATCCAGGTTTGGAATGTCCAGTATTTTTTTACAATCACCTGGATTTGCTAATTAGCACCAATCTTCAGCCAGAAGGTAGAACTAATTAGTGAAATCAGCTGGCTGAGGTCATGGGTGGAGGAAACACATGGCTGGGCTTTTACTTTCTGACCCCTGGATTTTACACCTCTGCCTTGTACAATCCGTTTGTGCAAACTGGGTCAAACTTCTATTGCTCACAGACAAGGATCATAGAGATAATGCAAGATTACAATTTTGGGCCAACCAATTGGTTGTTATTTTCACTTTGATTGTTACTTTCATGTTATTGGCTATACCACAGCTATGGCTCGGTCACGGACGGCTCGGTCACGGACGACTGAGGCTCGACACGCCGAGTGAGTGTGCTCAGAATGACCGAGCTATCTGATGCATGCGACACACGTTTAGCGGGATTTAAACAAGACGGCTGAGCCTGCATCACACGTTTAGCGGGATTTAAACAAGACAGCTGAGCCTGCGTTTAGCGGGATTTAAACAGGACGGCTGAGCCAGCATCACACGTTTAGCGGGATTTAAACAAGACGGCTGAGCCTGCGTTTAGCGGGATTTAAACAGGACGGCTGAGCCAGCATCACACGTTTAGCGGGATTTAAACAAGACGGCTGAGCCTGCGTTTAGCGGGATTTAAACAGGACGGCTGAGCCAGCATCACACGTTTAGCGGGATTTAAACAAGACGGCTGAGCCTGCGTTTAGCGGGATTTAAACAGGACGGCTGAGCCAGCATCACACGTTTAGCGGGATTTAAACAAGACGGCTGAGCCTGCGTTTAGCGGGATTTAAACAGGACAGCTGAGCCAGCATCACACGTTTAACGGGATTTAAACAGGACAGCTGAGCCAGCATCACACGTTTAGCAGGATTTAAACAGGACGGCTGAGCCTGCGTTTAGCGGGATTTAAACAAGACGGCTGAGACTGCGTTTAGCGGGATTTAAACAGGACGGCTGAGCCAGCATCACACGTTTAGCGGGATTTAAACAAGACGGCTGAGCCTGCGTTTAGCGGGATTTAAACAGGACAGCTGAGCCAGCATCACACGTTTAACGGGATTTAAACAGGACAGCTGAGCCAGCATCACACGTTTAGCAGGATTTAAACAGGACGGCTGAGCCTGCATCACACGTTTAGCAGGATTTAAACAAGACGGCTGAGACTGCGTTTAGCGGGATTTAAACAGGACGGCTGAGCCTGCGTTTAACAGGATTTAAACAAGACGGCTGAGCCAGCATCACATGTTTAGCGGGATTTAACCAGGACGGCTGAGCCAGCATCACACGTTTAGCGGGATTTAAACAAGACGGCTGAGCCAGCATCACACGTTTAGCAGGATTTAAACAGGATGGCTGAGCCTGCATCACACGTTTAGTGGGATTTAAACAAGACGGCTGAGCCAGCATCACACGTTTAGCAGGATTTAAACAGGACGGCTGAGCCTGCATCACACGTTTAGCAGGATTTAATCAGGACGGCTGAGCCAGCATCACACGTTTAGCAGGATTTAAACAGGATGGCTGAGCCTGCATCACACGTTTAGCAGGATTTAAACAGGACGGCTGAGCCAGCATCACACGTTTAGCAGGATTTAAACAGGACGGCTGAGCCAGCATCACACGTTTAGCGGGATTTAAACAAGACGGCTGAGCCTGCGTTTAGCGGTATTTAAACAGCCTGTGTTTTATGTTAGGAAACAATCTTCTGTGAAGCTTGTGCTGGACTAAAAAGCTTTGAGCGGAAGAAGCTATTAAAACTGTGATTATGACGGCGAGACTCTGGTTAAGTAGGGGTCACCGCCTGCAGCTTTAGAGCCATTTCTGCGTAAGAGACACCCCAAAACTGATTATCAACTGCAATGTTTATTTCTCCTTTATTTAACCAGGAAAAACACCGTTTGCATTTATTTTTCAGGCGGGAGCTGACATATCCGTACAGTTACAATGACAACATCACAATGCAAGACAGATGAAAAAGGTGATATAATTACAGCTTAATAATGTAACTGAGTGAATGAATATTCTCTGTACTGGTCGACTTAAAAAAAGGCCCATTTTCTTATGGCCGTTTATCTGTCTAATTCTGTCTGTTCTCTTACATTAACAGTCATTAAATGACAGTGAGAGAGTGGGGGTTATAGTGACAGTGAGAGAGCGGGGGTTATAGTGACAGTGAGAGAGCGGGGGTTATAGTGACAGTGAGAGAGCGGGGGTTATAGTGACAGTGAGAGAGCGGGGGTTATAGTGACAGTGAGAGAGCGGGGGTTATAGTGACAGTGAGAGAGCGGGGGTTATAGTGACAGTGAGAGAGCGGGGGTTATAGTGACAGTGAGAGAGCGGGGGTTATAGTGACAGTGAGAGAGCGGGGGTTATAGTGACAGTGAGAGAGCGGGGGTTATAGTGACAGTGAGAGAGCGGGGGTTATAGTGACAGTGAGAGAGCGGGGGTTATAGTGACAGTGAGAGAGTGGGGGTTATAGTGACAGTGAGAGAGTGGGGGTTATAGTGACAGTGAGAGAGCGGGGGTTATAGTGACAGTGAGAGAGTGGGGGTTATAGTGACAGTGAGAGAGCGGGGGTTATAGTGACAGTGAGAGAGCGGGGGTTATAGTGACAGTGAGAGAGCGGGGATTATAGTGACAGTGAGAGAGTGGGGGTTATAGTGACAGTGAGAGAGCGGGGGTTATAGTGACAGTGAGAGAGCGGGGGTTATTTTGGCTGAGAACACACATAGTTGGGATATAGTGTGAAGTGCAAACTCATGCTGATTGGATAGCCAGCGCCTGGCAGCCGGTCTCTACTGTAACCAGAGAATAAGAAGCACACACAGCAATAAACAAACAAGAATGGGCCAGCGTCTGCACAATGTGTGTGTGTGTGTGTGTGTGTGTGTATGTGTGTGAGTGTGTGTGTGTGTGTGTGTGTGTGTGTGTGTGTGTGAGTGTGTGTGTGTGTGTATGTGTGTGCGTGCGTGCGTACGTCACACTGTGCGTAATGAGTGTAAGAGTGTACCACAGAGACATATTGGAAAGAGGTCTCTTATTACTGAAAAATCACATCACAGGCTCATTGGTGACTGCACTGAAAAATCACATCATCATGGCGATGACTGCATTGAAAAATCACATCGTCATGACGATGACTGCACTGAAAAATCACATCACGGCAATGATGTTAATGCATTCTAGTCTCATCGACAGCACAGTTTGCGGTCTATATTGACCCTGCTTACCCATGAGGCAGCACTGATGGGGGGACACAACCAGGCTATCAATACTAATCAGCAAAGAGTCTTTAAACGCACACGGCTGGTTAGAGCTTTACAGAAATACCCTGCATCTATAGGGGCTACTATACATTATGCAAACAGCTCTGGAGAGATCACATCCTGAGCAATGGAGTACCCCTGCTGACTCTTGGAACTCTGGGAATGCCTGCTCTCCCCTGTGGAGGTGTCAGGACCAGCGAGTCAGGTGTGTGTGTGTGTGGGGGGGGGGGGGTATCTCAGGTATCTTCTCCAGACAGGAGGAACTGCTGAAGCATACACCGGGCCTCCTTATATTCACTGAGAACACCTGTCTTATCCTTTTACCACTTTACCAAAGCAGGCAACAGGTGTGTTTGACTAAAATTCAAAAAGGAGAGCAGTGAAGGATAACTTTAACAAAACCCTTTATGTAGAAATTTGTATTTATTTATTTGTTTATTTCTGAATGAACCCTGCTAATAATTAAGATCTGACACAATAGAATGATAAAAACGTACCTTCCAAATACCCTGAATTTAAAGTTAAATTTTTTTATTTATTTAACCGCTGCTATACTTGGGAGGCCTGCCACTTCCGAATAAGCGCGAGGTCAACTCGCCTCCCCGTCATTACTCAGCGGCTGATACTGCAGGGATGTTATAAAGTGCCGCTGGACGGGTTTGTTGCGTGGAATAATCACAGGAAATAAAACCATCCATCCCCTAGCAGAAGCAACACAAAACTATACTCATGTTCAACCCCGCCCTACTTCACCGCTATGTCCCATTAGACGGCTGATGGAAGTTCGCAGCGCAGCACTGATTGAGATCCTCAGTACTTCCTCCACAACATGCATACATTTCAGGTTCACATTTTAAATAATCAAGAGTAAATTAGACAGGTACAAAAAGCATAAAACAATTAATGCTATTTTGCTTGAGCACATGTTGTTAAGTCTAAAAAGAGGATGGCTAAATGTTCCAAAGTGGATGAAAGAATGAAAATAGTTTGCCATTTGTGAAAAATAAATCCATACCGATGTTTTCACGGAACTGCAACTATTCTGGCTCTGGCACTAGCAAGAAACAAACTAGCAAAAACGTCTCGAGACTAACTTTATGCGCGTGATGCAATGCGAATCAATCACAAAGGCGGGCCCGCACGCATGCCCGCACGCGCGCAGGCGGGCGCGCACATGCACGCACACACACGCACTGCATTCTATACATACAATGATTTAGGATTTTCCAATTTGATATTTAATGGAGAAATTGTACATCTCCAGCCAATCGCACCATCGCGCAGAACACATGCAGACAAAGAAACGGGCAAGGTGAGGTCGAGCAGTGTAGTAGCCTATAGACAAAAGCGCAGGTGAAATACACGCTTACACTGTCACTGTGGGAAGTCCGAGTCTATTTTAATTTCAAGTGAATTATAGCCTCTGTATATTTTTTCCTTATATTCTCTTTATGAAGCAGTTGGTTAACATATTTGAATATTTAAATTAAACCGCTGCTGCCATAACATGGGGTACCTAGATATTCTTGCTACAGTATCCGAGAGGGTGTATCTGGTGGAGTTTGGTCCTCCGCAATTCTCCATCATTCTCTTCGTCATAACGATTCAGTTTCTCTTCAAGCGGATGAATGTTTAACACAGACCAGAAAAGCACAAAATGATTTACTTACCACTAGTGTTCATGATGCAAATGTGCTCTCATCCAAATCTGCGCGTAGCGTACGTTAATATGATCCTCTGGACAATATTTCGTGGGTTAAAAAAAACTTGGATATTTTCTTTACCCGCTTCTCAACAATTTCATAATAAATTTGATAATTTCACATGAGAAAAAAACGCAGTGATGGAGAATAAACTATAGAGGTACACAGTCCTCCCTCGCTCTTGAATAGCGCGATTTTTGTGTGTCCGGTCTCGAGGAGGCGGACAAGGTGAAGAGACCTGGATTGGGATTGGAATGCCGGGATATTCCTTGCCCGAGGAAACCGATTACAGCAGCGCTCTTGTTGTGACAGTGCCGGTCGAGGATTGGGCTAAATCCCGGATTGCAAAGGAGGTACAACGCTGCTCTCAGTCACATTCCATCTCGACTTGATATTTTGTTCCCTGCTGGTAAGAAACACGGTCGAATCTGCGCTGGTAGGCGCTGCCACCACTCTCCAGCGCGAGCCTTTTCCTCTCTGATGTGAGAAGCGCACGAGCCCATCTTCGGCGGAGCGACGTCAGAGGCACAGAGCGCCGAACAGCGTCTAAACGCAGTTTTTTTTCTTTCCTATGGTCATACTTCACTAAAGATGTCGTTAGGGTTGCTCGTTATTTATCATCCTCGTGAAAGAAAATATCGACTGTTAATGAGTACAGAAACGCAAGAGATTGGAAATTAGTTGAAGCACAAATTTGATGAATACATCTATTGATTATATAGCCTAGGTTACTAATAATCGAAAACAAAACAAAAAAACTGGTAAACATCGCAGTGAGGATAATGATGATGTCGATGTGTATTATGAATATTACTACTACTGTTATGAGATTGGTTTGCGATCAAAGCGAGTCTGAAACGTTTACTTTTTTAACAGACAAAAACTTGGACGATATAAGAAACCATTATTATCAATGTAATGGTATATGGCGACATCTGGTGGTTACAAAGTATTATCGTTTGGTCAAAGGCCGATGGAAGGGGCACAGCTGGAGGAAAAATGGAATAAATGAATGGATCCAAATAAATAGGATCCAAATAAATAGGATCCTATGTTTAGCAGGGTAAACATCTCAGCTATACTACTCGGGATGTACCTGTCACATGTTGTGTTCAATGTTTTTCAAAAAATATTAAGACAGACGTTTTCCCTATGTGGCAGGCTGGGTCAAGCCGGTGTGAATTAAAAGTTTCAATTATAGAAAAACCAACAAATAAACATATACAATTAAAAATAAAATGCCAATATCTGAAAATGTGATTTATTGCCTCTTTCAAATGTGTTTGATGCATGTGCTGCTAGAGTTGTTCACAAACTGTGGGCTGGAACCACATAAGAGTTCAATTGAATTACAGAAAATATCTTACATTACAGTCATTTAGCAGACGCTTTTATCCAAAGCGACATACAGTAAGTGCATACAGAAACGTCATCGAAGTAACTACAGAACAGATAAGAAAGCACATTATTCCCATAAAGTAGCAGCTATCTTGCTGTATATTATACACTATTGGTCCCCAACCCTGTTCCTAGATATCTATCATCCTGTAGCTTTTAACTCCAACCCTAACAAAGCACACCTCACTCAGCAGCTAGAAATTTTGTTGAGCTGCTAATTAGTAGAATCAGGTGTGCCAGATTAGGGTCAGAAATTAAAATATACAGGATGGTAGAACCCCAGGAACAGGGTTGGGGACCGCTGTACCATGGATACTCAAATCTGGCTCTGTTTTTCTCATCTCCCAAGTAATGAATTAATTACATGCACTGCACAAGTTATACATACTGCACTAGTTACATGCACTGCACAAGTTATACATACTGTACTAGTTACATGCACTGTACAAGTTATACATACAGCACTAGTTACATGCACTGCACAAGTTATACATACTGCACTAGTTACATGCACTGCACAAGTTATACATACTGTACTAGTTACATGCACTGCACAAGTTATACATACTGTACTAGTTACATGCACTGCACAAGTTATACATACTGTACTAGTTACATGCACTGTACAAGTTATACATACTGCACTAGTTACATGCACTGCACAAGTTATACATACTCAACTAGTTACATGCACTGCACAAGTTATACATACTGCACTAGTTACATGCACTGCACAAGTTATAAATACTGCACTAGTTACATGCACTGCACAAGTTATAAATACTCCACTAGTTACATGCACTGCACAAGTTATACATACTGCACTAGTTACATGCACTGCACAAGTTATAAATACTGCACTAGTTACATGCACTGCACAAGTTATAAATACTCCACTAGTTACATGCACTGCACAAGTTATACATACTCCACTAGTTACATGCACTGCACAAGTTATAAATACTGCACTAGTTACATGCACTGCACAAGTTATAAATACTCCACTAGTTACATGCACTGCACAAGTTATACATACTGCACTAGTTACATGCACTGCACAAGTTATAAATACTGCACTAGTTACATGCACTGCACAAGTTATACATACTGCACTAGTTACATGCACTGCACAAGTTATACATACTCCACTAGTTACATGCACTGCACAAGTTATACATACTGCACTAGTTACATGCACTGCACAAGTTATAAATACTGCACTAGTTACATGCACTGCACAAGTTATAAATACTCCACTAGTTACATGCACTGCACAAGTTATACATACTGCACTAGTTACATGCACTGCACAAGTTATAAATACTGCACTAGTTACATGCACTGCACAAGTTATAAATACTCCACTAGTTACATGCACTGCACAAGTTATACATACTGCACTAGTTACATGCACTGCACAAGTTATACATACTGCACTAGTTACATGCACTGCACAAGTTATAAATACTCCACTAGTTACATGCACTGCACAAGTTATAAATACTCCACTAGTTACATGCACTGCACAAGTTATACATACTCCACTAGTTACATGCACTGCACAAGTTATACATACTGCACTAGTTACATGCACTGCACAAGTTATAAATACTCCACTAGTTACATGCACTGCACAAGTTATAAATACTCCACTAGTTACATGCACTGCATAAGTTATACATACTGCACTAGTTACATGCACTGCACAAGTTATACATACTCCACTAGTTACATGCACTGCACAAGTTATACATACTGCACTTGTTACATGCACTGCACAAGTTATACATACTGCACTAGTTACATGCACTGCACAAGTTATACATACTGCACTAGTTACATGCACTGCACAAGTTATACATACTCCACTAGTTACATGCACTGCACAAGTTATAAATACTCCACTAGTTACATGCACTGCACAAGTTATAAATACTGCACTAGTTACATGCACTGCACAAGTTATACATACTGCACTAGTTACATGCACTGCACAAGTTATACATACTGCACTAGTTACATGCACTGCACAAGTTATAAATACTGCACTAGTTACATGCACTGCACAAGTTATACATACTGCACTAGTTACATGCACTGCACAAGTTATAAATACTCCACTAGTTACATGCACTGCACAAGTTATAAATACTCCACTAGTTACATGCACTGCACAAGTTATAAATACTCCACTAGTTACATGCACTGCACAAGTTATAAATACTCCACTAGTTACATGCACTGCACAAGTTATAAATACTCCACTAGTTACATGCACTGCACAAGTCATAAATACTCCACTAGTTACATGCACTGCACAAGTCATAAATACTCCACTAGTTACATGCACTGCACAAGTTATAAATACTCCACTAGTTACATGCACTGCACAAGTTATAAATACTCCACTAGTTACATGCACTGCACAAGTTATAAATACTCCACTAGTTACATGCACTGCACAAGTTATACATACTCCACTAGTTACATGCACTGCACAAGTTATAAATACTCCACTAGTTACATGCACTGCACAAGTTATAAATACTCCACTAGTTACATGCACTGCACAAGTCATAAATACTCCACTAGTTACATGCACTGCACAAGTCATAAATACTCCACTAGTTACATGCACTGCACAAGTTATAAATACTCCACTAGTTACATGCACTGCACAAGTTATAAATACTCCACTAGTTACATGCACTGCACAAGTTATAAATACTCCACTAGTTACATGCACTGCACAAGTTATAAATACTCCACTAGTTACATGCACTGCACAAGTTATAAATACTTCACTAGTTACATGCACTGCACAAGTTATAAATACTCCACTAGTTACATGCACTGCGCAAGTTATAAATACTCCACTAGTTACATGCACTGCACAAGTTATAAATACTCCACTAGTTACATGCACTGTACAAGTTATAAATACTCCACTAGTTACATGCACTGCACAAGTTATAAATACTGCACTAGTTACATGCACTGCATAAGTTATAAATACTCCACTAGTTACATGCACTGCACAAGTTATACATACTGCACTAGTTACATGCACTGCATAAGTTATAAATACTCCACTTGTTACATGCACTGCACAAGTTATAAATACTCCACTAGTTACATGCACTGCACAAGTTATAAATACTCCACTAGTTACATGCACTGCACAAGTTATAAATACTCCACTAGTTACATGCACTGCATAAGTTATAATATAAATGCAGTTGTGCACTTTGTTACATTGGTCACAGAAAATTAACACAATTTCTTGGAAAGAGCCAAAAGTTTTGGAACCCCTACAGTAGAACATAACTCTTAACATAGTCGGCACTCTAGCCGAACGTTCACACCTGACACTACAAACGCAGCTGCCAATGGCAACAGCTAGTATGTTTTAAAATATAGACCTACAACCTACTTGTGAAAATATAAAAATAAAGCATCACCATATTTTGTTAATGATTGACAGGTGTTTTCATAGAAGCTATATAGACTTGTTATTTTCCCGATCATCTGCCTGCTCTGCTGGAAGCAAGACCCAGTGCGGCCCTCTGAAGCTCTCTTAGGAAACAACACTTCTGCCGTGAAGGAAACTGGACAATAGAGGGATGTTCACGGTGCCCCGGCCAACCCGCTCGCAGCTCCCTGCCCGAGCACGGCTCCGAGCCAGAAGTGACAAGTTCGGCAAAAGGGATTTGCTAACGTGAGTGACGGTCTGCATTCTGTGCTGCGATGGCTACACTAGCGCAAGTATTCCTGCGGCGTTCAGTATACGCGGCAGTCGGCTAGGCTACCTTACGTAGACTATAGGCTATAATATGCTTACAACAGAGATAAGGGTCCTCTATGGTTTCAACTAACTGAGCGCATTCATAGCTATAACCATTCACTGACCATTCATACCTGTCAACATTGGGCTTTGAAAATAAGAGAGATCAGTGTTGGCGGACTCTGAACCCTCTAAGGGGGTCCGTGGGCATGTCCCCCCGGGAGAAGGTTTTTGTAAATTTTCAAGTTAAATGCATCAATCTGGTGTACTTTGAGAGCAAAATTAGAGGCTAGATTTAACCTTTACCAGCATATCTTCAACATCTTTGTTATGATTATGAAATACGATTGTGGAGAGGGAGGATGCACATAAGATAACTTAGTGAGGTGCTGACTAACGGTAAAATAATATTAGAAAGAAAAAAAGGAAGTTGCACACTCGCCAAATGTTGCCTACTAATAAATGGAATTGGAGCATATAGAGTGTGCAACTTCCTTTTTTTTTCTAATATTATTAAGAAAGTTCAAAAAGCATATTTTGGGGTCATTCTGAAACTGTGGCGGGCCAGAAAACCCAGTAAATTTTGACGCAAAATTGTTTAAAAGGGTAGCCGCTTGCGAAAACCTCAGCTTCTCCAGTTACAATGCAGGGTAATAAAATAGGAGGGTGCTATTAATAACCAAAGGCAAATACGACCCTCGTCTCACCACAGCCAGACTGTAAAATGCATAAAATGCACCATTTATATTTACCTTGCTTACTGTACTATATACAGTACTTGGTGCACTTTCAGCTTAGAAGACGCTAAGAGACACTTTCACTCCAGAGAGGTTATAGTATCGCTTGTAACAGTACCTGAAAATAAGACATCGAGATTCTTTTGATGTTGATGGGTCACAGACTTCAAGAAGTAACAGCATGCAAAGGATATGTCACCAAATATGAAATATGATACTTTAAAAATACATTAAAGCAAAAGGTATGAATACTTATGTACATGAGAGATTTCAGTTTTTAATACATTTGCAAAAAATTTTAAAAACATGTTTTCACTGTCATTATGGGTTATTGCGTGTAGATTGATGGGCAAAAATTTTACCAATTTTAAATTAAATCTACAACACAATAAAGTGTGCAAAAAGTGAAGGGGTATGAATACTTTCTAGCAGCACTGTATAATGACCTCTGCTTTATCTTTGTTTAATTGAAGAAAGTTCTGTGACATGTTATTAGATACAGTACTGAAAAAAAATTTAAGAATTCAGTTTAATTTTGAAAAGTTACAACATGCAAATGGCACCAATTCGGCAGAATGGCCCATATAATATATATATATTTTTAGTGAACTCCAATATTTTCTAGGCTACTCCGATTTATCGCACTAGATGTCACCAGTGTGGATTCTGCAGAAATTACCTACCATCTCTCCCAAGACTCCCATAGTACGATACGATGCCCTACCATCTCTCCCAAGACTCCCATAGTACGATACGATGGCCTACCATCTCTCCCAAGACTCCCAGAGTACGATACGATGCCCTACCATCTCTCCCAAGACTCCCAGAGTACGATACGATGCCCTACCATCTCTCCCAAGACTCCCATAGTACGATACGATGGCCTACCATCTCTCCCAAGACTCCCAGAGTACGATACGATGCCCTACCATCTCTCCCAAGACTCCCAGAGTACGATACGATGCCCTACCATCTCTCCCAAGACTCCCAGAGTACGATACGATGCCCTACCATCTCTCCCAAGACTCCCAGAGTACGATACGATGGCCTACCATCTCTCCCAAGACTCCCAGAGTACGATACGATGGCCTACCATCTCTCCCAAGACTCCCAGAGTACGATACGATGGCCTACCAAGACTCCCAAGACTCCCATAGTACGATACGATGGCCTACCATCTCTCCCAAGACTCCCAGAGTACGATACGATGCCCTACCATCTCTCCCAAGACTCCCAGAGTACGATACGATGGCCTACCAAGACTCCCAGAGTACGATACGATGCCCTACCATCTCTCCCAAGACTCCCAGAGTACGATACGATGGCCTACCATCTCTCCCAAGACTCCCATAGTACGATACGATGCCCTACCATCTCTCCCAAGACTCCCAGAGTACGATACGATGCCCTACCATCTCTCCCAAGACTCCCAGAGTACGATACGATGCCCTACCATCTCTCCCAAGACTCCCAGAGTACGATACGATGGCCTACCATCTCTCCCAAGACTCCCAGAGTACGATACGATGGCCTACCATCTCTCCCAAGACTCCCAGAGTACGATACGATGCCCTACCAAGACTCCCAGAGTACGATACGATGGCCTACCATCTCTCCCAAGACTCCCATAGTACGATACGATAATCTTTAACTCAACAAATAATCTTTAAAAAAATGACAGACACTTGTTTATCGGATTTAATGGATTACACGAAGACATGTCAAAAGTCTGTAGGCTACCTTAAATTATTTAAATGTTCAGCAAAGTTTGGCAAAATGAGCCAAAAGGGCGATAGTTAACAACAACGAAAGTTTCCGGCAAACCTCCATCTTTTCCGTGAGCCCAAAACATCTGGTGATTTTAGCTTTAAATGGGTTAATCTGTGGTTCATGTGTGAACACTTATAAGTTGTTATGAGCAAGCAAGTCGTTCAGACCGTAATTGTCGTGAATGTAGCACTAATTCACAAAGAGAAGGCCGATCATTTATGGAGCAGTAATTTACCGTCTGCCTGATCGCTGCCAAGTTTTGTTGTCATCTGTCCCATTCAAGGTTAAGTTCATCGGGCCTGGGGGAAAACTTGCAGAGTTTTGTTTTAGGATGTTCTCAAATGGCTTCCCCAAAAAGTAGGAGAAACGGATCACTGAGAACAATTGTGCCGCGGTCCACAAAAAAAGGACGCAAGTGAAAAACAGGAAGTTGGTCTTCCTGAGGGTGCCATCTACGGGAACGCACTCAAGCCAAGGTTCCGACTCTGCCGCAACACCGCAAAACACACAAATGTATTGTCTGTGAGTGACACTATAAACGATTACGATTCACGAACGATTCACGATTCGAAACGATTATATTCATTTAGTTTCTTTTAATCATTATTTTATCGAATCTTTCGATTGAACCATTATTTAAGATTCGATATTTATTAAATTTTTTATTATTAAAATGATAAAAAATTTACCTTACAAGCAGTAATTATTTGATACGATACATCTTTATGTATGTTCAATTCACAATTAAATTGTTATTGCAAGCCACATGCATTATTTTATTGTGCAGCTTCTAATGCAATTTATAAACAAAACACAAATAATGCAATAATTTTCACTACTAACAGTTTATTTTGTTTTTTAAAAATTTCAAATTGTTTTTCAAACACTTACCCACAATTTATAAAACAAAAAACCTTAAAGGCCAAAAAAAAAATAAAAAAATATATAAATTACTAAAATATTTATGAAATAGCCTATAGGCAGGGCCGGCTAAGACCCCCTAGGAGCTTATAAGCCCTAAATATTAAATATGCCCCATTTTTATTTGTAATTCATAATAAATAATAAAAATAAATAATAAATTAAAAATAAAAAAATAATTTTTTTTGACATTTTAGAGGAGACTATTAAAAATTTTTATAATTTATTTAAATTTTTAAAAAATTTAAATATAATAATTTATTTTTAATTTAAATTAAAAAATTTTTATATGAAAATTTTCTGAGGTGCCCTCCTTCCTTGATGCCCTATTCAGCTATTTTTTGCTTATTTTGCTTTTAGGGTTTTACTACCTATAGTAGATATCACAGTGTCATATTTCTCTTAGTCAAATATTAGTACTATCTAGATCTTGTCCATGGTGCAAGTAGCCATCCATCCATCGTCTACTCTTTTAGCGTTGCGTTTTTTTTCCAGTTTTCTTCGAACAGTTTTCTTCACCTCTTCATACATTTTTCAAATTTTTTTTTTCAAATGTTTTTTGGTATGGTGGTGGTGACATAGGTTTGTGAACAAGATTTTTGTGTGAAGTATTAATTAATTGAACGTAAGACATTGGAAACGTAAGATACTATTTTTGTTTTTTTTTTTTTTTGTTTTCTTGATCTTTTTGATGAAAAAAAAAGAAAAATAAATTAATTTAAATACTTTACAATTAACTGTCTGGAAACGGTCTGTGTATGTAAATGTATAAAAAAAACAAAAAAAAAAAAAAAAAAAAAATTTGGCCATGGCTCTCCAAAACTCAAACTCAGGGATCTTGCTGTCCTTTGAGTTTTGCTAGCGCGCTTGCTTGCTGCTTGGTCCTTTCAATGTCAATTGTGTAATTTGTGTATGTTTTGTTTGTGGTGTTTTGTGTGTTGTTGGTGTGGCTTTCTATCTGATTTCTTATTGCAGCGGTTTGCGGTTTGCACCCTCCTCCTTCTTTCTAACCCTAAAAAACCCTAATACATACCCTTTTTTGTCTGTTGTTCGGAACATCAAATGTGTAAGTCTGTCTCTCTTTTTCGTCTTCTCAGCGCAGCAGCAGCCATTTCGCCTCAGATCTGTCGTCTAATTGTCGTCTTTATTCCGCCTCGTCCCCTACCTCAACTCACGCTACGAGGGGGGTTTGAGAAAAAAACATGGATGCTGGGCAAAAAAATTTTTAAAAAAAAGTAGTCGTGTCTCAATATATATTTTTTTAAATAATTTTGAATAAATGAATACATGTGCACATTCATTTAAAATGCGATATTAATCGATGCTTATCGATTCGAATCTTACAGATCGATGCAGTTGTATTTACACATTCGGATCGGTGCATCGCGATGCATCGGTGCATTGTCCCACCCCTAATAATTACACAACCCTTAAAAGCTTTACCCTGGCTCTAAGGCTTTACCCTGACTCTAAGGCTTTACCCTGGCTCTAAGCCTTTACCCTGGCTCTAAGGCGCCACACATTAGGCTAACCATTAGACCCCTGTTATTGAATCACGATCCTCGAGAGCTGAAACCTGCTGGTTTTGCACACTGCCTTTACCTGGGAGTCAGGTGTGACCAGTCTGGCCAATCAGTAGCAGTAACTGTTCAGTTAATTACCTGAGAGAAAGAAAACCAGGGCCGGATTTCAATATACATCTTATAAAGCTTTACAGTTTACATTTTTTAAATATTAGCTGGGCATTTACTATAATAAACTATATATATATATATATATATATATACGTCACTCAGCTGTGGTCTTAGTTACAAACCCCATGACTTCTGTTAAAACCCTGAAAACCCAAAGCATGGTTTTCACACAGCTGGCTGGCCATGGCTTTGTCTCACAGAGCAATTTAAACTTCTGAGATATGGAATACTAATGAAAAAAATCTTTATTTAAAAAAGTCAAAGTGAAATTGAAACTTACACAACTCTTCTTTCTACAAAAAGGCTTCCCAGTTCCTTTTACACACCTGTTTTGAACCTGTGCTAATTTAATCACCTGTTTTGAACCTGTGCTAATTTAATCACCTGTTTTGAACCTGTGCTAATTTAATCACCAGCATTAGCTTCGGCCATCACACCAAACAAACACAAAGTTTAAGGTACATCTGATCATTCTAGCACAGGTTTTGTTGAAAACTAAAGACGTGAAAACTGAAGACATTTTTTCTTAACAGATTAAAACACTTCCATCCTTTTGAAATAAAAAGTCCATGGTGAAGATGAGCCTGTATGCGTGCAGCGGGTCACGCGTGTTGTGAAGGATCAGCCTGTGTGCGTGCAGCGGGGCACGCATGTTGTGAAGGATGAGCCTGTATGCGTGCAGCGGGTCACGCATGTTGTGAAGATGAGCCTGTGTGCGTGCAGCGGGTCACGCGTGTTGTGAAGATGAGCCTGTATGCGTGCAGCGGGTCACGCGTGTTGTGAAGATGAGCCTGTGTGCGTGCAGCGGGTCACGCGTGTTGTGAAGATGAGCCTGTATGCGTGCAGCGGGTCACGCGTGTTGTGAAGATGAGCCTGTGTGCGTGCAGCAGGTCACGCGTGTTGTGAAGATGAGCCTGTGTGCGTGCAGCGGGTCACGCGTGTTGTGAAGATGAGCCTGTATGCGTTCAGCAGGTCACGTGTGTTGTGAAGATGAGCCTGTGTGCGTGCAGCGGGTCACGCGTGTTGTGAAGATGAGCCTGTGTGCGTGCAGCAGGTCACGCGTGTTGTGAAGATGAGCCTGTATGCGTGCAGCGGGTCACGCGTGTTGTGAAGATGAGCCTGTATGCGTGCAGCGGGTCACGCGTGTTGTGAAGATGAGCCTGCGTGTTGTGATTTGTGATGTAATGTTTCTCTTGCTTTGCAGACCAGTGGAAGTGGCCTTTTCCTCCCGTCTCATTGTGTGAGCAGTGGTGGGCGTGAGCAGTGGCGGGCGTGAGCAGTGGTGAACGCTAACTCTCGTCAATGCCACTCTGATAAACACAATTAACAGGGGAAAAAAACCATTACATCATTATTTTATGATCCACCACAGAAGTTGAGCTTCGAGCATCACACAGCAAAAATGGCAGTGTACATTTAACACCCCGGTGTGTCCGTGGACTCATATAAACACCCTAGGGTGTTAAATGTACACTAGCAGTGTTAAATTTACAGACATTCTTGCTGTGCAGACGCTTGGTGCGTGCGCTAATTACACACTGACACCACCAATCAGGTCCGTACACATTCTCACAAACCGTCCAATCACGCGGGAGGCCTATCTGCTTCACCAGCAGCTGCATTCCCCGTTAATTCTCTCGCCATTGTCCAGCTTCGCTGGCAGGGCAGGTTTCTCAGTCAGCCGTAGATGGATCCCCCCTCCCCCTCCCCAGCTCAAGCTTTTTGTTGGTAATTGGCCTGGTTGTGTTGTTATCTGCTTGTGAGGGTGGGACGGGAATGTTTATAGAACAACCGATTAGATGGTCACATGGGTTCGACCTCGCTGATATTCACGCTTTCGTAAGAGTTTGCCAGGGCGCCAGAATACGCCATTCCTTCAGGAGTTGATATTTAACCCAGAGTGACAAAGGCAAGCAAGTGCGTGTCACCAGGAAGGACTTTGTATTGTCTTCTGAGAGAGAGCGAGAGAGGGGGAGAGAGAGAGCGAGAAAGAAAGAGAGGGGGAGAGAGAGAGAGAGAGAGAGAGAGGGGGAGAGAGAGGGGGAGAGAGAGCGAGAGAGAGAGAGAGAGAGAGAGAGAGCGAGAGAGAGCGAGAGAGAGCGAGAGAGAGAGAGAGAGCGAGAGAGAGCGAGAGAGAGAGCGAGAGAGAGAGAGAGAGAGAGAGAGAGAGAGCGAGAGAGAGCGAGAGAGAGCGAGAGAGAGCGAGAGAGCGAGAGAGAGCGAGAGAGAGAGAGCGAGAGAGAGCGAGAGAGCGAGAGAGAGAGAGAGAGAACCTGAGGGGGAAATGCATTGGTTATGAGAAATCCAGACACACAGGTCTGTGACTGAAACAGACGAGCACCAGGAAACGGAATCACTGCATTCTCTGATAGGGCTGTGGAATATGATCAGGTGACTGAGGTGAATTCTTACAGTGATTGGCATGTTGACTCCGTAGGCTCTGGTTTGTAAATATGTCAGGAGAGACATGTGTGGAATGTGACCGAGCGCTTTGTTGGACATGCACTGCACCTCTGCTTGAAAAGTTCATTATGTGGATAATGATCCTATTGTTCTGATCCAAGTGAGAACTCGTCAGACCAGATTCACAGCCTCAGCGCTGCCACTTGTATTTAGGGAAATAGCTAACATTCTTTTCACTGCGGTCTGTTTACGGAAAAGAGAAAATTTAAATGAAACGCCTATTCACTGCGGTATGCGATGTGGAGTTTTTCCTGTTGGTCATGAGTTAGGAAATCATTGTAAATAATATTGTATCTCTTATTGCAACCGAGGCTTGTCACTCAAGAGTGCGGTTGGACGAACCGCTTGCCTCAGTCACCTCTGCTTGCCTGACGACCTCTCTGGATACCCAGCGGAGCGCTGTTGACCTGTGTAGCCCAGAAGGGCTGTCCCAGGGAGAGAGAGGGGTCTGTCCTGGGCAGAGAGAGGGGTGTGAGAGAGCGGTCTGTCCCAGGCAGAGAGAGGGGTGTGAGAGAGCAGTCTGTCCCGGGTAGAAAGAGGGGTATGACAGAGGGGTCTGTCCCAGGCAGAGAGGGATGTGAGAGAGAAGTCTGTCCCAGGCAGAGAGAGGGGTGTGAGAGAGCGATCTGTCCCAGGCAGAGAGAGGGGTGTGAGAGAGCAGTCTGTCCCAGGCAGAGAGAGGGGTGTGAGAGAGCAGTCTGTCCCAGGCAGAGAGAGGGGTGTGAGAGAGCGATCTGTCCCAGGTAGAGAGAGAGGTGTGAGAGAGCGGTCTGTCCCAGGCAGAGAGAGGGGTGTGAGAGAGCAGTCTGTCCCAGGCAGAGAGAGGGGTGTGAGAGAGCAGTCTGTCCCAGGCAGAGAGAGGGGTGTGAGAGAGCAGTCTGTCCCAGGCAGAGAGAGGGGTGTGAGAGAGCAGTCTGTCCCAGGCAGAGAGAGGGGTGTGAGAGAGCGATCTTTCCCAGGCAGAGAGAGGGGTGTGAGAGAGCGGTCTGTCCCAGGCAGAGAGAGGGGTGTGAGAGAGCAGTCTGTCCCAGGCAGAGAGAGCGGTGTGAGAGAGCGGTCTGTCCCAGGCAGAGAGAGGGGTGTGAGAGAGCAGTCTGTCCCAGGCAGAGAAAGGGGTGTGAGAGAGCAGTCTGTCCCAGGCAGAGAAAGGAGTGTGTGCGAATGGTCTTCCATTCCTGTAGAGTGGAGGATAGGGGCGGAGTTTAGTGGAGGATAGGGGCGGAGTTTAACCACTTCCTCTGAGCGCTGCTTGTCGTACTCTACAGCCAGAACGCGTAGAAACAGGAACGTCTTTCCCTCGCTCACTCTCTCAGGCACTGAAACACACACACGCTCACACAAACACACACACACACACACACACGCAGATCGCTCCACAGACAGGAGCATGATCCCGGCTCTAAATTTGCCTGAGCGGCTCGTCTGCCTCCCTGACCTGTCCGATCGCTGACAGCCAAATGAGGAACACACCGCCACTCCACAGCCAGGAGGACAGAGGTACGTTCCAACTGTGTGTGTGCCTGTGTGTGTCTGTCTGTGTGTGTGTGTGTGTATGAGCATTAGAGTGAAAGCAGACAGTGGTTAAGGTACATGTGTGTGTGTGTGTGTGTGTGTGTGTGTGTGTGTGTGTGTGTGTGTGTGTGTGAACATTAGAGTGAAAGCAGACAGTGGTTAAGGTACGTGTGTGTGTGTGTGTGTGTGTGTGTGTGTGTCTGCATGTGTGTGTGTGTGTGTGTGTGTGTGTGTGTGTTGTCAGTATTTTTTGATAGGTTGAAGCAACAGGACAGGCGTCTGTTCTGTGTAAGAGCCTGTTGCTGTTGACTTTCTATTTTCACACACGAGTGAGACTAGGCAGAGCAGAGAAAAGATTGCAGAACTCTCTCTCTCACACACACACACACACACACACACAAACAGAGGAGACCAAATTACTGGATTGGTGTTTTAACACGTTGATCTGTGCTTTTCCGTATTCTGGGCTGGGTTGTTTCTCAGGGCAGGCACGCAGCTCTAACTCTGTACTTGGAAAAAAAGGTGCCATTCTAAACTTAGAGCCCGTACTCTGAGCTCGTGTTACCCACAATTCTGTCCTCTTCACTGATAGCCGTGCTCTTTATAGAGGAACACTCACGTTTCTGAATAACATAAACACAAAGACTACAAAAACAATGAGTCCTCTTCAGTAACAATGGAGGGCATTATTTTTTTATCAGAATATATCCAAATATCTGTTTCTTTTTCAGAGCCTGCTGATGTTAGAGAGGCTGTGAAGACGTTTGCATTAAATTCACATGCACATGTTTATATCTGTCCCAGAGCTGACAGGGGCGCAGATAAAGCACTTCATCTTAAAAACGACCTTTTCGAAAGGGTACAGTGGTACAGGGGTACAGACCTCAAGCTCTTTACTGCAGCATTCACTCACATCACAGGCTGAGGTTGGATTTCGAGCCGGCTGATTGGTGCTCGGCGTAAACAAGGTGAAGCGGGAAAGGTTTTGTCTCATTTGATTGGTTAGGCTACTGTCCCGTTGGGGGGTGGGGGGTTGCAGGGGCCCGAGTCAGGAGAACCAAGCTCATTCTCATTACCCTCCTCTGGTTTTGATTAGTCTGGTCTGTGCGTCTGAGCCTGGGGGATATGCTGTGACATCACCTATGTGGTAAACAGAGAGATTAAAGCTCACTTCTTATTGGCTGCCTATCCTGGGAGCGGTCACCCTTCTCCTCTACCCAGACTGGAATCTTGTCTGAGGAACAACTGATCACTATGGACTTGCACAGCCGTGAAATGTCCATTAGCGATCAGATAATGTGCGATCAGTGCAGATAATGCGTAATAAACTACAGGCAGCACAGCGGAGCTTCATGTTCAGTATGAGTGGCTCTTTGTCCGTTTGGTTCTGAGTTTACGGACGGTGGATACCTGGGCTCAGGTAGAGCGAGTGCTGGCTGGGCCCTATGGCCTTGTTATGAGTTGACGGACGGTGGATACCTGGGCTCAGGTAGAGCGAGTGCTGGCTGGGCCCTATGGCCTTGTTATGAGTTGACGGACGGTGGATACCTGGGCTCAGGTAGAGCGAGTGCTGGCTGGGCCCTATGGCCTTGTTATGAGTTGACGGACGGTGGATACCTGGGCTCAGGTAGAGCGAGTGCTGGCTGGGCCCTATGGCCTTGCCATTACAGGTCAGTCAGGGCTATGTCATTAGCAGACTATGGCTGGGAGCTTCAGCATTAGGAGATAATTGGCTTTATCTCTCCAGGGGCAGGGATTCTTCAACAAGCATTCCTCTGTTTTAGATTATTTCAACAAAGTGCCAGCTGCCATCACCAATTATGCTCTCCTGTAGTACTGTGTGTGGCCTGTAGGGTGTAAAATAGTCACTGGCTCTTCTGTAGTACTGTGTGTGGCCTGTAGGGTGTAGAATAGTCACTGGCTCTTCTGTAGTACTGTGTGGGGCCTGTAGGGTGTAAAATAGTCACTGGCTCTTCTGTAGTACTGTGTGTGGCCTGTAGGGTGTAAAATAGTCACTGGCTCTTCTGTAGTACTGTGTGGGGCCTGTAGGGTGTAAAATAGTCACTGGCTCTTCTGTAGTACTGTGTGGAGCCTGTAGGGTGTAAAATAGTCACTGGCTCTTCTGTAGTACTGTGTGTGGCCTGTAGGGTGTAAAATAGTCACTGGCTCTTCTGTAGTACTGTGTGGGGCCTGTAGGGTGTAAAATAGTCACTGGCTCTTCTGTAGTACTGTGTGGGGCCTGTAGGGTGTAAAATAGTTACTGGCTTTTCTGTAGTACTGTGTGTGGCCTGTAGGGTGTAAAATAGTCACTGGCTCTTCTGTAGTACTGTGTGTGGCCTGTAGGGTGTAGAATAGTCACTGGCTCTCCTGTAGTACTGTGTGGCATGTAGTGTGTACAATAGTCACTGGCTCTTCTGTAGTACCGTGTGTGGCCTGTAGGGCATAAGGATTCAGACTGCCTGCCTCCAAGCTAAATTAATGTTAGGAATCCCAGCCTGTGAGAGGGCTTTAAGCTAACAGTGTACATGCTAGGCCTGGAGGAAGAAGGGTGTCTGTGAATGGCAGCGTAACCCACTCAAGGAGAGTCTAGGCTCCGCCCCGAGCGATGTGCGCACGCGTGCGTGCACGCTGACCGTCTGTGATGCATAATTCATCCGGCGTGCCGGCGCTCAGCCGAAGAACCAGGTCTCCTCCATTCCTGCTGGCTCTGCACTCTGCTGCATTTCAGCTTCGAGAGGTCCTGAGAAACTTAATGGCCACCATTAGTTAATAGGCTGTAGTCTTCCATCTCTCAGGCTGTTGATTATCTTTCTTAAAGGTACAGCTCACTTTTAGTCCACAAACTCACTCCATTTTAAAGCCAGGAAGTCGTTACTCACATTTGTAAATATCGAAAGTATCCTTCATCTTACACAAAAACTGGCCCAACCGAAAATAAACACATATTAAAACTGTGTATAAAGTTATATTAATAAATTGCAGAATGTTAGCTAATTAATTTATTAACAAAATTTCACGATAATGGTGGGAGAAGAGGTACTGAAAGCTTTGATTCATAACATGTGTTTTCACACATACATGCACACACAACACATATACCCATACATATACTTACCAATGCATGATCATACATCTGCATCCAAACCAATTCATACGTACGTACGTACATAAATACATACACACGCTCTTACTGACCAACATGGACATGGACACACAGACACACACACATGGCCAGACACATACAAACACATTATAAACACATTAAAACTCAGACAGCTATCCACAGGCACACACATGCACACACACACACACACTCACACGTACACACTCACATGCACACACACACACACACACACTCACACGTACACACACACATTCACACGCACACACTCACATGCACACACACACACACACAAACGCATGCACGCACACACACACTCACACGCACACACACACATTCACACGCACACACATGCACACACTCACATGCACACACACACACACTCACACGCACACACATGCACACACTCACATGCACACACACACACACAAACGCATGCACGCACACACACACTCAAACAAACCCAGAACCAACAGAGATGCACTCAAAGAAAATGCACATACATTCAAATCCAATATTTAAACCTCTCAGGATGCGATCGATCTGTGATCCGGCAGCGGGCAGCGGGTATGATCAGGCGTTGGCCGTCTGTGTTCTCAGTTCCTCCTGCTGTCCTCTCTGTCTGCGTCCCGGCCACACAACGTCCAGGCTGGAATTTTTTTCGGAATTCTGCCCACGGAACCCTACAAATGCTGTCGCCTGGGCGACAGCGGTAGCCGTGACATTTCCCAGCCGAGCCGGGCATCCCAGAGAAAATTCCACACCATCCCTGATCCGTCAGAGACAGAATTTCTAAGCAGGGATTTCCGCTTTGCTCCGGGGATTCCTTGGGCTTTTTTGGGGTAAATGGTGTGAAAATAATACGGATTTGCGAGGCTTTGTGAGCTGGGAGCTAAGCCTGCTGGCTGGCATGACCCAAACAGGACATCTCTCATCCTGGCACAAACCAAAGAGCTTCTTCTCACATCTCTCATCCTGGCACAAACCAAAGAGCTTCTTCTCACATCTCTCCATGGAGACAAACATGCAAGCGGACCTTTAATTAAAATTAAAGGCACACTGAAAGCAACAGGAAAACAGATAAAAACAAATCTAAAATGTAGTTGCGATGATTTTTGGCTGGTAGAGAGCACAAGCTACAAGTGCAAGATATTCCAGAATTAGTTGATGGACACGAGCGAGACAACGGCAAACGTGAGCCTTGGACACAGGGGCCCCCTGTCACACAAGGGTACTGACCGGCCCACACAAGGGTACTGACCGGCCCACACAAGCATGCCAACAGCAGAGAACAGTGAGCTTTGTGCATTCACACTCTGGGTAGCGGAGGAGAGGGAAGGAGAACGCGAGAGAGAAACTGTGGAGAGAGCTGTCTGTAGACTGTGTGGTTTTCTAGCAAAAGCCTAACATAATCACGGACACCAGAACCCGGTCTGGACTTTCTGGGGTGTCTTTGATTCGGACAAAATGGCATCATGTTGCTCAGGAGTGTCCCTGAGAAGCTGCTTCCAGTTTTCAGGTTGGTCCTGTTTTGGTCTTTATAGGTTTTGCCATGATAAGGAAGATTAACTTGTTTCCCTGTGCAGTATGGGTAATATGTTGACTCATGAAGGTAACAAGCACAACCGGGACCTCTGCATGGAACCTAACGCGTGACTTTCTGTGATGTCATCACTACCTCTGCTCCCTGCTGTCCCCAGTGTTTCCCCCTCTGTATGTGCCAAAGCTTTGTGTTTGTCTCTGCTCTTCTGAGAAGGCCGCTGCTTAATGACGACACAATTAAATAAAGCTGTTATTTGAGTTGCGTTTCAGCCTGATGGTGAGGCTGCAGAAAAGTGTAGAAAGTCAGGATGTTAAAACAGTGCTCCTCATAGCTTTCAGGTCTTAGGGATGCTGGCACTGGAGTTATTCCAGGTCATACGCACAACCCAAATCAGCGATGTCACATTAATGAGCACGTTAATGCAGAATAGCACTAGTGATGTCACATTAATGAGCACGTTAATGCAGAATAGCACTAGTGATGTCACATTAATGAGCATGTTAATGCAGAATAGCACTAGTGATGTCACATTAATGAGCATGTTAATGCAGAATAGCACTAGTGATGTCACATTAATGAGCACCTTAATGCAGAATAGCACTAGTGATGTCACATTAATGAGCACCTTAATGCAGAATAGCACTAGTGATGTCACATTAATGAGCACCTTAATGCAGAATAGCACTAGTGATGTCACATTAATGAGCACGTTAATGCAGAATAGCACTAGTGATGTCACATTAATGAGCACCTTAATGCAGAATAGCACTAGTGATGTCACATTAATGAGCACCTTAATGCAGAATAGTACTAGTGATGTCACATTATTTCAGTTTTTTATGAAGTACAGCATGCTGTTGGGTCTTACACTGTGACAGCCCCATGTGACGTTGGCTTGCATGAGTGAGATTTTGGCTTGTGTGTGGTATTATTTCCTGTGTGAGTTTGGCTTGTGTGTGGTATTCTTCACTATGTGAGGATGGCTTGTGTGTGGTATTTTTTGTACGAGGTTGGCTTGTGTGAGTGAGGTTAGCATGTGTGTGGTATTATTTTCTGTGTGAGGTTGCTTTGTGTGTGGTATTTTTTGTATGAGGTCGGCTTGTGTGTGTGAGGTTAGCATGTGTGTGGTATTATTTCCTGTTTGAGGTTGCTTTGTGTGTGGTATTATTTCCTGTGTGAGGTTACTTTGTGTGTGGTATTATTTCCTGTGTGAGGTTACTTTGTGTGTGGTATTATTTCCTGTGTGAGGTTGCTTTGTGTGTGGTATTATTTCCTGTGTGAGGTTACTTTGTGTGTGGTATTATTTCCTGTTTGAGGTTGCTTTGTGTGTGGTATTATTTCCTGTGTGAGGTTAGCATGTGTGTGGTATTATTTCCTGTGTGAGGTTGCTTTGTGTGTGGTATTATTTCCTGTTTGAGGTTGCTTTGTGTGTGGTATTATTTCCTGTGTGAGGTTAGCATGTGTGTGGTATTATTTCCTGTGTGAGGTTGCTTTGTGTGTGGTATTATTTCCTGTGTGAGGTTACTTTGTGTGTGGTATTATTTCCTGTGTGAGGTTGCTTTGTGTGTGGTATTGCTTGTTACGGGGTTCCTTCCGCGGTGTTTAAGTTTGGGGTCACCCTCACGCACTGCATCTGAAATCTGCCTCCTGTCCCACAGACATATCCCCCGCTGAGCTGGAAACCCTGTGGAGGGATCCACCCTACACATTGGCCAGAGCCAATGAGCATTACCCAGGAAATGACATCATGACGACAGGTAAAGGTGGGATACATACATATATTTTTGGAGCCAATGAGCTCGTCTCAGGAAATTACATCATGGCTACTGATTCAGACACTGACTGGAGAAATCTGACTGGGCGTGGGCAAGCCAATGGCCTGCATGCCGCTGCATAGGGTTCCGCTCTGTGTGAGTTTGGAGATGGGCGTGGGGAGCTCTGTGTGAGTTTGGAGAGGGGGCGTGGGGAGCTCTGTGTGAGTTTGGAGGGGGGGGGCGTGAGGAGACACGGGTATGGAGGTAGATTTCTATAAAAAATAAACAAGCACAAAAGTATAATCCACAATTGTATTTACCATCCACACACACACACCTCTCAATTTGTGTTTCGTAAATCATCATTTGGATGAATGCACAAAATGTATTCACAAATGCAAATAACATTTACAGATATGTTTCCAATGTTCACATGTACAAATCAAAAGCTTGGCTTGCGAACTGGCGAATCTACATTTGCCGATCGAAGGACACGCTTGATCTGCTTGGATTTACGGACAGAATTTTGAGACAAATATTCCGCTGTTTTTCACCGTGTCGATTCACGCTCGCTTAATTTGCAATTCGTAAACAAAACTTCTTCTTCTTCAGTGCTACATAACATGGCGGTATGTGTGTTCGGCTCATCAGCGTCACTTTTAGAACAAGTGGCCAAAATTGCACATTATCTTTAAGAAGTGGATTCATGGTACATTTAATTAAAACAACCGAGTTTTGAGTTTATTTAGGTTGTAAAGTTAACCCCACGCTGATGAAAAGTTTTTTTAAACAGTCATTGCACAAAACTCCCATCAGATTGCATGTAGCTAGCTAGCTAGATTACATTACAGAGGGGTAGGTCCGTACATTGATAGGAAGTAAAATAAGAAGAGCGCTCCATGCTATTTTAATTATCATTTTCATTTAGGTGTTAGCTAGCTGAACAAATAAAATATTTCATAGTCTGCGCTTGTCTGCGTTTATTTAAAAAAGATGGCTTTCTAAGTCCTTTTGTCTACCCTGTGAGAGAACAAATGGATAAATGCATAATGACTTAAATTTAAAAACTCTGTAGGCCTACTTTAAAACCAGAGGAAAAGGCGATATGGTAGCAGTGACACATTATAAATTTATAAATGATTATAAATCACTTTACCTCAGAAATGATAACATGTACATATTTTATTTTAATTTTTTTATTTTAACCTTTATTTAACCAGGAAAAAGCCTCATTGAGATTAAAAATCTCTTTTACAAGAGTGTCCTGGCCAAGACAGGCAGCAGCACATTAAACATGGTTGCAGACACACAACATATAACAAATCGCAAACATTAGAAGTTCCAATTCACACAAGTGCAGAAATACATTACAAATCAGGAGAATCAATAAAAGTAGCCAAAACAAAAGTCAGCATAGAGTGCAGGATCAAATAGCAAATAAATGAGCTCAAAAACATTGACAGCCTGATGTGCCTGCCTCCCATTCCTTCAACATTGTTTTAAAAGCATCTAATGATACTAGCTCCCCAAGATTTAAATCCTTTTGCAAAAAATTCCAAGCTGAGGGAGCAGCATGCAGAAAAGTCCTTTTTCCCAACCCAGTACGGGCTTTGGGTACAGTTAGTAAGAGTCCTGGGAGCGTAAACAATAACTAGCACTTTTCAGGTGGATATAATTGGATAGGTAGGATGGAAGTAAACCAAGGATTGCTTTATAAACAAAGGTATACCAGTGAATAAGTCTACGGGTGGACAAAGCAGGCCAACCAACACGAGCATACAGAGAGCAATGATGAGTAAGTGCCTTATAATTTGTGATAAACCTTAATGCTCCATGGTAGATAGTGTCTAACGCATGAAGACTTTGAGAGGATGCATGCATGTATATTACATCGCCAAAATCAAGCACAGACATAAAGGTAGCAGTCTCTTTTTAGCCTCGAAAGAAAAACAAGACTTATTTCTGAAATAAAAACTCCATTTCAGCTTCAGTTTTTTTGCTAGTTGTTGAATATGAGGTTTAAAAGAGAGAGAGTCATCAATAAAAATTCCTAGATATTTGTAAAGGGATACAGACTCAATCTTATTGCCCTGAAGTGTAGTAATAGATGGGAGGTTCAGCTGCTTTTTCTTTGAATTGGTAAACATCATGAGTTTTGTTTTGTCATATACAAATAATCAATCAATCTGCCTTTGCTCAAAACAGTGAAATCCAGATTATCAGTGCACATGGCTTGATGGTGATTGCTTCAGATTAAAAAGTTTATTATTCATTGAATATAAATGTTTATAACCGATTTGTTTTAACAAAGAATAGCTTCTGTTTTAATGTTTGTGTCACCAGCAGCAGCTAAAGAGGAAGCTCTGGGAACATCCTTTTCTTTCTGTTCACAATCTGGGAAAGCCGTTACCATTTTACATAGGAAATTCTGCCATTCTCAGCATCTCCTACTGTAGATATTTATAGACACCAGACAGTCTCCAGATCCTGTTTACTTACAGCCAGGAAACTGCACACTTGCTAATACAATTCTCATCTCATATTTGGCATAAACAAAATGCGACATGGCGAATAAATGGAGCCATAAGGATGCGTGGAGAGCTCGTCTGTATTATGTAATATATAAAAAAAATATATGAACAGTCTGTATTATATAATATATACAGAATATATATGAACAGTCTGTATTATATAATATATACAGAATATATATGAACAGTCTGTATTATATAATATATACAGAATATATAGGAACAGTCTGTATTATATAATATATACAGAATATATATGAACAGTCTGTATTATATAATATATACAAAAAATATATGAACAGTCTGTATTATATAATATATACAGAATATATATGAACAGTCTGTATTATATAATATATACAGAATATATATGAACAGTCTGTACTATATAATATATACAGAATATATATGAACAGTCTGTATTATATAATATATACAGAATATATCTGAACAGTCTGTACTATATAATATATACAGAATATATATGAACAGCACAGAAGCCCATTACTCCACTCACATAAAAACAAAGCAAAAATATATTTTACACTGAGTGGAGCTGCATGATAAAATATCATAAACTGTGTGATTAATCTGTTTGAGGTGCATATGATTTTCTAGTATGTTCTGAGGCTGGTTTACACAGTCTGTCGTCTCACTGGAGACGCTCTCTTCTGGCTGGTTTACACAGTCTGTCGTCTCACTGGAGACGCTCTCTCCTGGCTGGTTTACACAGTCTGTCGTCTCACTGGAGACGCTCTCTCCAGGCTGGTTTACACAGTCTGTCGTCTCACTGGAGACGCTCTCTCCTGGCTGGTTTACACAGTCTGTCGTCTCACTGGAGACGCTCTCTCCTGGCTGGTTTACACAGTCTGTCGTCTCACTGGAGATGCTCTCTCCTGGCTGGTTTACACAGTCTGTCGTCTCACTGGAGACTCTCTCTCCTGGCCTCTTATACACAGGAAGGAGAGCATGGTAATCCACCAGCTTTGGTAGTACAGTAAAGTGCATTATGAAGATGAAGTGGTGGACAGCAGTGTAACGGTTAGGAAGCCGGGCTCGCAACTCAACAGTTGTAGGTTTGAATCCCCAGTGTAACGGTTAGGAAGCCGGGCTCGCAACTCAACAGTTGTAGGTTTGAATCCCCAGTGTAACGGTTAGGAAGCCGGGCTCGCAACTCAACAGTTGTAGGTTTGAATCCCCAGTGCGTGCTGCCGTTGAACCCTTGAGCAATGAGCTCAACCTGAAGTGCTTCAGTAAATATCCAGCTGTATAAATGGATCGTATGTAAAAGCCTGTAAACTCTGTAAGCCACAAAATGAACGTGAACCTATGTCCTTGTTTTGGGTAATTAGTTAATTGTGTTCTTGGTCTGGGTAATTAGTTAACGAGTGTGTCCTTGTTTTGGGTCATTTGTTAATTGTGTCCTTGGTCTGGGTAATTAGTTAACGAGTGTGTCCTTGCTTTGGGTAATTTGTTAATTGTGTTCTTGGTCTGGATAATTAGTTAACGAGTGTATCCTTGTTTTGGGTAATTTGTTAATTGTGTCCTTGGTCTGGGTAATTAGTTAACGAGTGTGTCCTTGCTTTGGGTAATTAGTTAACGAGTGTGTCTTTGTTTTGCAGCAGGTGAGGATGACCAGCCTCCGGAGCAGAATGGGGAGGCGGAGCCAGAGCCGGAGGCGGAACCAGGAAGTTACTGGAAGGAGAAAGCAGCTTTCTGCAAAGGCAGCACCGTGTCGCTCGCTGTAGGGGAACGCTTCTCCTCAGGTACAGACTCCGCCCTACGTTGCGCTCACAGGTGTAATGGATGGAGACCCTGAAGGTACAGACTGCTGTTCTCATCCTGTTAAAGCGTGGATGGGTCCTGAGGTCTGGTATCTGTTAAGGCTCTGTTCAAGTGTGTGGATGAGCCCCACAGTCTGGTATCTGTTAAGGCTCTGTTCCAGTGTGTGGATGGGCCCCACGCTCTGGTATCTGTTAAGGCTCTGTTCCAGTGTGTGGATGGGCCCCATGGTCTGGTATCTGTTAAGGCTCTGTTCCAGTATGTGGATGGGCCCCATGATCTGGTATCTGTTAAGGCTCTGTTCCAGTGTGTGGATGGGCCCCACGCTCTGGTATCTGTTAAGGCTCTGTTCCAGGATGTGGATGGGCCCCATGATCTGGTATCTGTTAAGGCTCTGTTCCAGTGTGTGGATGGGACCCATGGTCTGGTATCTGTTAAGGCTCTGTTCCAGTGTGTGGATGGGCCCCCATGATCTGGTATCTGTTAAGGCTCTGTTCCAGTGTGTGGATGGGCCCCACACTCTGGTATCTGTTAAAACTCTGTTCCAGTGTGTGGATGGGCCCCAGGGTCTAGTATCTGTTAAGGCTCTGTTCCAGGATGTGGATGGGCCCCATGATCTGGTATCTGTTAAGGCCCTGTTCCAGTGTGTGGATGGGCCCCATGATCTGGTATCTGTTAAGGCTCTGTTCCAGTGTGTGGATGGGCCCCATGGTCTGGTATCTGTTAAGGCTCTGTTCCAGTATGTGGATGGGCCCCATGATCTGGTATCTGTTAAGGCTCTGTTCCAGTGTGTGGATGGGCCCCACGCTCTGGTATCTGTTAAGGCTCTGTTCCAGGATGTGGATGGGCCCCATGATCTGGTATCTGTTAAGGCTCTGTTCCAGTGTGTGGATGGGACCCATGGTCTGGTATCTGTTAAGGCTCTGTTCCAGTGTGTGGATGGGCCCCCATGATCTGGTATCTGTTAAGGCTCTGTTCCAGTGTGTGGATGGGCCCCACACTCTGGTATCTGTTAAGGCTCTGTTCCAGTGTGTGGATGGGCCCCACACTCTGGTATCTGTTAAAACTCTGTTCCAGTGTGTGGATGGGCCCCAGGGTCTAGTATCTGTTAAGGCTCTGTTCCAGGATGTGGATGGGCCCCATGATCTGGTATCTGTTAAGGCCCTGTTCCAGTGTGTGGATGGGCCCCATGATCTGGTATCTGTTAAGGCTCTGCTCCAGTGTGTGGATGGGCCCCATGGTCTGGTATCTGTTAAGGCTCTGTTCCAGTATGTGGATGGGCCCCATGATCTGGTATCTGTTAAGGCTCTGTTCCAGTGTGTGGATGGGCCCCACGCTCTGGTATCTGTTAAGGCTCTGTTCCAGGATGTGGATGGGCCCCATGATCTGGTATCTGTTAAAACTCTGTTCCAATGTGTGGATGGGTCCTGAGGTCTGGTATCTGTTAAGGCTCTGTTCCAGTGTGTGGATGGGCCCCACGGTCTAGTATCTGTTAAGGCTCTGTTCCAGTGTGTGGATGGGCCCCACGCTCTGGTATCTGTTAAGGCTCTGTTCCAGTGTGTGGATGGGCCCCCTGGTCTGGTATCTGTTAAGGCTCTGTTCCAGTATGTGGATGGGCCCCATGATCTGGTATCTGTTAAGGCTCTGTTCCAGTGTGTGGATGGGCCCCACGCTCTGGTATCTGTTAAGGCTCTGTTCCAGGATGTGGATGGGCCCCATGATCTGGTATCTGTTAAGGCTCTGTTCCAGTGTGTGGATGGGACCCATGGTCTGGTATCTGTTAAGGCTCTGTTCCAGTGTGTGGATGGGCCCCCATGATCTGGTATCTGTTAAGGCTCTGTTCCAGTGTGTGGATGGGCCCCACACTCTGGTATCTGTTAAAACTCTGTTCCAGTGTGTGGATGGGCCCCAGGGTCTAGTATCTGTTAAGGCTCTGTTCCAGGATGTGGATGGGCCCCATGATCTGGTATCTGTTAAGGCCCTGTTCCAGTGTGTGGATGGGCCCCATGATCTGGTATCTGTTAAGGCTCTGTTCCAGTGTGTGGATGGGCCCCATGGTCTGGTATCTGTTAAGGCTCTGTTCCAGTGTGTGGATGGGCCCCCATGATCTGGTATCTGTTAAGGCTCTGTTCCAGTGTGTGGATGGACCCCATGATCTGGTATCTGTTAAGGCTCTGTTCCAGTGTGTGGATGGGCCCCACACTCTGGTATCTGTTAAAACTCTGTTCCAATGTGTGGGTGGGTCCTGAGGTCTGGTATCTGTTAAGGCTCTGTTCCAGTGTGTGGATGGGCCCCACGGTCTAGTATCTGTTAAGGCTCTGTTCCAGTGTGTAGATGGGCCCCATGGTCTAGTATCTGTTAAGGCTCTGTTCCAGTGTGTAGATGGGCCCCATGGTCTAGTATCTGTTAAGGCTCTGTTCCAGTGTGTAGATGGGCCCCATGGTCTAGTATCTGTTAAGGCTCTGTTCCAGTGTGTAGATGGGCCCCATGGTCTAGTATCTGTTAAGGCTCTGTTCCAGTGTGTAGATGGGCCCCACGGTCTAGTATCTGTTAAGGCTCTGCTCCAGTGTGTGGATGGGCCCCAGGGTCTGGTATCTGTTAAGGCTCTGTTCCAGTGTGTAGATGGGCCCCACGGTCTGGTATCTGTTAAGTCTCTGTTCCAGTGTGTGGACGGGCCCCAGGGTGTTTCAGAGGAGAGTCTGCACTTGTCTGTGCATAGTGTAGGTTGTAGCAGTGAGCACATGTGATTGGCTATTCCAAATTGGGAGGGAAAAGAAGGAACAACATTCCCATACCCAGAGCTGTACTTCTCCATACGATGGTTTTCTTTAACACTGTTAATCAATGAGGATTAATGTGCGCCTCACTCTCCCCTTCTCTATCTACATTAACCCTTCATTAGACAGTTATTACAGTTACACATATTTAATCAAATCTTTAATATTGTTTTTGTGTGCCTTCCCAAAATATACCTCTGGAGTACCTGATGGATGGCCTTTGTAGCTCTACAGCTGATGACATAAGGAGTGCGCAGACATGCATGCTCACACACACACACACACACACACACACACGCACACACACACCGACATGCATGCTCACACACACACACACACACACACACACACAGACATGCATGCTCACACACACACACACACACACACACACACACACACAGACATTCATGCTCACACACACACACACACAGACATGCATGCTCACACACACACACACACACACACACACACACAGACATGCATGCTCACACACACACACACACACACAGACATGCATGCTCACACACACACACACACACACACACACAGACATGCATGCTCACACACACACACACACACACACACACAGACATGCATGCTCACACACACACACACACACACACACACACACACAGACATGCATGCTCACACACACACAGACATGCATGCTCACATACACACACACACACAGACATGCATGCTCACATACACACACACACACACACACAGGCCATCTGCTCCATCTGTTCGGCTGAGTCCATCAACAGAGGTTTCATAGGCAGTTTTCAATTACAGGCAATGGTAAAAAAAATATCTAATAAATACATTTTTTAAAAAGTCTTAATTTAGGCACATCACTTAGTACTGCTATTTGGGTTATGTTTATTCCACCCCAGGATGACAACAATTAACCATTGAAAAGCTGAATCATCAATTTAAGTTGGCAGTCCCTTTACATACATCTCTGTGTGGGGACTGCAGGATGACTTTACCTGACCTCTCTTGACCTTTGAACTTGTGTCCTGCCATTTTTGTCGCTTTCTATTCTCTTCCTTCAGCTGTTGGTTTTTTATATACATGTGTGTGTGTGTGTGTGTGTGCGCGTTGGTGTGTAGTGTATGCGGTTAATTATAATGTGCTGTTGGTGTGTAGTGTATGTGTGTATTTTTATTTAGCTGGTAGTGTGCAGCCTATGTGTGTAATTGTATTGTGCTGGTAGTGTGTAGTGTATGTGTGTAATTGTACTGTGCTGGCAGTGTGTAGTGTATGTGTGTAATTGTAATGTGCTGGTAGTGTGTAGTGTATGTGTGTAATTGTACTGTGCTGGCAGTGTGTAGTGTATGTGTGTAATTGTAATGTGCTGGTAGTGTGTAGTGTATGTGTGTAATTGTACTGTGCTGGCAGTGTGTAGTGTATGTGTGTAATTGCACTGTGCTGGCAGTGTGTAGTGTAGGTGTGTAATTGTAATGTGCTGGTAGTGTGTAGTGTATGTGTGTAATTGTACTGTGCTGGCAGTGTGTAGTGTATGTGTGTAATTGTATTGTACTGGTAGTGTATGTGTGTAATTGTAGTGTGTGTGTGTGTGTGTGTGTGTGTGTGTGTGTGTGTGTGTGTGTGTGTGTGTGTAATTGTAGTGTGTAGTGTATGTGTAATTGTACTGTGCTGGCAGTGTGTAGTGTATGTGTGTAATTGTATTGTACTGTTAGTGTATGTGTGTAATTATAGTGTGTGTGTGTGTGTAATTGTACTGTGCTGGCAGTGTGTAGTGTATGTGTGTAATTGTACTGGGCTGGCAGTGTGTAGTGTATGTGTGTAATTGTACTGGGCTGGCAGTGTGTAGTGTATGTGTGTAATTGTACTGTGCTGGCAGTGTGCAGTGTATGTGTGTAATTGTACTGGGCTGGCGGTGTGTAGTGTATGTGTGTAATTGTACTGTGCTGTGCAGATGTGCTGCTGCTGTTTCGCGGGAGGCGGCGATGCAGTGGTGAACCTGACAGTGACCTGCAGGAGGCGCTGCGCACCAGACTCAGGGTGGTGGAGAGTAACAGCCAAGACGTCATTCAGCTCTTTAAGGTCAGAAACACAGGGTTTCCGTGGCAATATTCATCACATTCACCATTCAGTGAATCTGCAAATATTGTACAACTGTCTGTGGTCCAGTCCAGCTAAAATGGGGTTGGAAAACAAGAGTTGTGTACTTGTATACTAAACTCATTTTTATCTTACCTAATGTCCTTGATGATCTAATTTGTAAATATCAGACAGATTTATTTGTCTGTGCAAAACAGGAAGGGGAGCTTATGCAAGACTGTTGAATAAAATTAAATATTTAAAGGCTTGATTTACTAAGCCCTTTAGCGGGTGCAAAACCTTTTAGCACATGCAAAACCAATAACATCATCAATGATTGGTCATGGTATTTGTTTTGCACCAATCATTGGTTTTGTTATTAGTTTTGCGTGTGCTAAAAGGTTTTGTAAAGGTCTTAGTAAATCAGGCCCTAAATCTTTAATAAGAATCAGTAAATGTGGATCTCTTATTTATGTGGGTGCTGAAAGGTTTTGGCTAAAGATCTTAATAAATCAGACCCTAAATCTTTAATAAGAATCAGTAAATGTGGATCTCTTATTTATGTGGGTGCTGAAAGGTTTTGGCTAAATATCTTAGTAAATCAGACCCTAAATCTTTAATAAGAATCAGTAAATGTGGATCTCTTATTTATGTGGGTACTGAAAGGTTTTGGCTAAAGATCTTAGTAAATCAGACCCTAAATCTTTAATAAGAATCAGTAAATGTGGATCTCTTATTTATGTGGGTGCTGAAAGGTTTTGGCTAAAGATCTTAGTAAATCAGACCCTAAATCTTTAATAAGAATCAGTAAATGTGGATCTCTTATTTATGTGGGTACTGAAAGGTTTTGTCTAAAGATCTTAGTAAATCAGACCCTAAATCTTTAATAAGAATCAGTAAATGTGGATCTCTTATTTATGTGGGTGCTGAAAGGTTTTGTAAAGGTCTTAGTAAATCAGGCCCTAAATCTTTAATAAGAATCAGTAAATGTGGATCTCTTATTTATGTGGGTACTGAAAGGTTTTGGCTAAAGATCTTAGTAAATCAGACCCTAAATCTTTAATAAGAATCAGTAAATGTGGATCTCTTATTTATGTGGGTGCTGAAAGGTTTTGTAAAGGTCTTAGTAAATCAGGCCCTAAATCTTTAATAAGAATCAGTAAATGTGGATCTCTTATTTATGTGGGTACTGAAAGGTTTTGGCTAAAGATCTTAGTAAATCAGACCCTAAATCTTTAATAAGAATCAGTAAATGTGGATCTCTTATTTATGTGGGTGCTGAAAGGTTTTGTAAAGGTCTTAGTAAATCAGGCCCTAAATCTTTAATAAGAATCAGTAAATGTGGATCTCTTATTTATGTGGGTGCTGAAAGGTTTTGTAAAGGTCTTAGTAAATCAGGCCCTAAATCTTTAATAAGAATCAGTAAATGTGGATCTCTTATTTATGTGGGTGCTGAAAGGTTTTGTAAAGGTCTTAGTAAATCAGGCCCTAAATCTTTAATAAGAATCAGTAAATGTGGATTAAATCTTTAATAAGAATCAGTAAATGTGGATCTCTTATTTATGTGGGTGCTGAAAGGTTTTGTAAAGGTCTTAGTAAATCAGGCCCTAAATCTTTAATAAGAATCAGTAAATGTGGATCTCTTATTTATGTGGGTGCTGAAAGGTTTTGTAAAGGTCTTAGTAAATCAGGCCCTAAATCTTTAATAAGAATCAGTAAATGTGGATTTCTTATTTATGTGGGTGCTGAAAGCAGGAATACACGTGTGATTTAGGGCAGTGACATGACAAAAATCTGTTATATCTTCTTGCCTGTGTCTCTTTGTTCAGGACCTGTCAGCTCGTCTCCTGTCTGTCCACGCTGAGAAGGACCGCTTCATCATCACGTTCAAGACTGTGGAGGAGATATGGAAGTTCTCCACTTACCTGTCTCTAGGTAAGACCAGGTGGGGAGAGGGGGCGTGGCTCAGGTTGATCATACCAAAGCTTTGAAGGGTTTTGTTTTGTTTTTGTTTGGTGAAGACGTATGGATGACAGTGATTCTTTTGCTAGGTTACGTGGCACGGAGTCTAGAGAACTTTCTGTGCGATCAGACCTTCTGGCTGGACTCGGCCCTGTTGAGTGACGTGGAGATCTCAGTGACGGTGGATGAAGACCACCTGGCTACACTCTACCTGGGACTCCTCCTGCAGGAAGGCAAGAGCTTTAACCTGTCTGCAGGTGTAGGGTTTAACCTGTCTGTCTGTAAGACAAGAGCTTTAACCTGTCTGCAGGTGTAGGGTTTAACCTGTCTGTCTGTAAGGCGAGAGCTTTAACCTGTCTGCAGGTGTAGGGTTTAACCTGTCTGTCTGTAAGGCGAGAGCTTTAACCTGTTTGCAGGTGTAGGGTTTAACCTGTCTGTCTGTAAGGCAAGAGCTTTAACCTGTCTGCAGGTGTAGGGTTTAACCTGTCTGTCTGTAAGGCGAGAGCTTTAACCTGTCTGCAGGTGTAGGGTTTAACCTGTCTGTCTGTAAGGCGAGAGCTTTAACCTGTCTGCAGGTGTAGGGTTTAACCTGTCTGTCTGTAAGACAAGAGCTTTAACCTGTCTGCAGGTGTAGGGTTTAACCTGTCAGATTGTAAGACAAGAGCTTTAACCTGTCTGCAGGTGTAGGGTTTAACCTGTCTGATTGTAAGACAAGAGCTTTAACCTGTCTGCAGGTGTAGGGTTTAACCTGTCTGTCTGTAAGGCGAGAGCTTTAACCTGTTTGCAGGTGTAGGGTTTAACCTGTCTGTCTGTAAGGCGAGAGCTTTAACCTGTTTGCAGGTGTAGGGTTTAACCTGTCTGTCTGTAAGGCAAGAGCTTTATCATGTCTGCAGGTGAAAGGTTTAACCTGTCTGTGTGCAGGGGGATGTTTTAAGCTGTCTGTGTGTGTGCAGGTGAAAGGTTTAACCTGTCTGTGCAGGTGTATAATTTAACCTGTCTGTGTGTGAGTCAGAGCTGGTTTTGATAGATTGTGTTGGAGTTTGAAAGTGCTGTGCATAGCATTGCTTTCCTCTCCCAAGGTGAAGTTCTTTAAGGTCACATACCTGTCATACCATACAGGTGAGCTGTGCTTAGTGTTTTGTTTCAGAACATTTTGTTTGGAAAGTTCTGGAAGTCATACTGCAGTCAGGACCTCTGAGATGGACGGTGTCCAGGTGGGGTCATAGTTAGGAACATTAGCAGTGTAAATTAACGAGCATGAGCAGTGGATCATTTAGCATGGAGATGAACCTTCTGTGAGCACCTGGCCTACACAGGTGTGTTGCTCTGTAATCAGGTCTATGCAAAAATAGTCTGATAGTGATCAGGGCCTTTGACTGACCTTCAGGAAATGAAAGCAATCTCACAGGTGTAACCTGCATTCTTCACATACTGTTGAAAAACTATGAGCTTCTTCATCTAACACTGATTATATATGTCAGTCATGTTTGGATTATATTATGTATATATTATATATGGCAGTCATGTTTGGATTATATTATGTATATATTATATATGCCAGTCATGTTTGGATTATATTATGTATATATTATATATGGCAGTCATGTTTGGATTATATTATGTATATATTATATATGTCAGTCATGTTTGGATTATATTATGTATATATTATATATGTCAGTCATGTTTGGATTATATTATGTATATATTATATATGTCAGTCATGTTTGGATTATATTATGTATATATTATATATGCCAGTAAGGCAGGCAAGCAGCAGCACAACTGATTGTGGAGTGTACAGGATTCACTCTTTTAAAGGGTTAAATTACGTCCATATAATTGTGAAACCGTGGCTGACCTTCGGAGGAAATTACATTCTATCACATCTTTTATTTTTATAGAAGTAAAGATTACTAGCAATCCACTATGCTGCATGAGCTAATGTTAGCACTTCACATTGATTTCCATGAAGATTACACATGCTAAAGCTAGCACTTCACACTCTTTCTTTATATAAGGATTACATGAGCTAATGTTAGCACTTCACATTGATTTCCATGAAGATTACATGAGCTAACGTTAGCGCTCTTCACCCCTGACAATAAGAATCCGCTTAAGGAACCCTGACCTCTCTGGTGACCCGGAAGTCTTTGTTTCCAGGTTCTTTCTTTGCGAAAGCGCTGTTTAACAGCGAGCATGCAGAAGAAGAGGACCTGGTGTACAGGAAGAACGACCTGCTCATGGTGCGAGACACAGGGCAGGAGTCCATGTGGGAAGGGGCTTTACTGGCAAGCAGCCAGCATGGCCTTGTACCGGTCCACTCCATGCAGCCTCTACCTTATCCATTCTACCAGTGAGTAACTACACCTACGCTCACCTACACCACCCATTCTACCAGTGTGTAACTACACCTACGCTCACCTACACCACCCATTCTACCAGTGTGTAACTACACCTACGTTCAACTACACCACCCATTCTACCAGTGTGTAACTACACCTACGCTCACCTACACCATCCATTCTACCAGTGTGTAACTACACCTACGCTCACCTACACCACCCATTCTACCAGTGTGTAACTACACCTACGCTCACCTACACCACCCATTCTACCAGTGTGTAACTACACCTACGCTCACCTACACCATCCATTCTACCAGTGTGTAACTACACCCACCTACACCACCCCTTCTACCAGTGTGTAACTACACCTACGCTCACCTACACCACCCATTCTACCAGTGTGTAACTACACCTACGCTCACCTACACCATCCATTCTACCAGTGTGTAACTACACCTACACTCACCTACACCATCCATTCTACCAGTGTGTAACTACACCCACCTACACCACCCCTTCTACCAGTGTGTAACTACACCTACGCTCACCTACACCACCCATTCTACCAGTGTGTAACTACACCTACGCTCACCTACACCACCCATTCTACCAGTGTGAAACTACACCTACGTTCAACTACACCACCCATTCTACCAGTGTGTAACTACACCTACGCTCACCTACACCACCCATTCTACCAGTGTGTAACTACACCTATGCTCACCTACACCATCCATTCTACCAGTGTGTAACTACACCTACACCACCCATTCTACCAGTGTGTAACTACACCTACGCTCACCTACACCACCCATTCTACCAGTGTGTAACTACACCTACGCTCACCTACACCACCCATTCTACCAGTGTGTAACTACACCTACGCTCACCTACACCATCCATTCTACCAGTGTGTAACTACACCCACCTACACCACCCCTTCTACCAGTGTGTAACTACACCTACGCTCACCTACACCACCCATTCTACCAGTGTGTAACTACACCTATGCTCACCTACACCATCCATTCTACCAGTGTGTAACTACACCTACACCACCCATTCTACCAGTGTGTAACTACACCTACGCTCACCTACACCACCCATTCTACCAGTGTGTAACTACACCTACGCTCACCTACACCACCCATTCTACCAGTGTGTAACTACACCTACACTCACCTACACCACCCATTCTACCAGTGTGTAACTACACCCACCTACACCACCCCTTCTACCAGTGAGTTACTACACCCACCTACACCACCCCTTCTACCAGTGAGTTACTACACCTATGACTGCCAGTCATTCATATAAAACTTACATAATAAAGCAATATATTCTACATGGGATAATTATAGAAAAGCATGGTCTCTGGTTGGATGTAAGCAGATATAGGTCCTCTTTGGTGGATATTGGTTTGGTTTTTATTTGTATTGATATGTTCACAAGTGAACATTTACTGGGTTTTTGCTGTTCTGTAGATGATAACGAGTTTGTTCAACAACATAATCCTTCGTTTTTCAAACACTGATGTTATCCAGGCAGTGTATGACAGCAAAAAAAACAATTATTCATATTCATTCATGTTGGGATGAGGAAGATATGTTTGCTAAGACACCTTATGCAGTATATGTTTGCTAAGACACCTTATATACCTATATGTATTATATACTGTATACGTATATAGTATATGTATTGTATAATGTATACTTATACAGTATAATAGAGTAGATTGATGAGAAAAGGCCTTTGTTAAACCTTGACTTGTTCAACCGGTTTCTGTGGTTTCAATTTCTAAACTGTTCGACTGAAATGGATTTTCCAGAGTAATTAGGATTTCTATGAAATGTCTAAGTCAAATGAACGGTATAAGTAATTAACAGCAGGAACAATTGAGGAGGATCTACAGTTAGCTGGTTTGTAAATCCATGCAGTTGAATTATAGTGTGAATTGTCCCACAGGTGGTTTCTGAGGAAGTATCCAGTAACTGCAGGAAGCCCATTGGTGACCAAGGCACAGTTTGATCATCCTGTTGGTGAGTATATCACATTCTATCACTATCATAATCTCACCTAAAAGTGCTTTTCTCTTTTTGTTTCTACTGCAATGGTTTTTGTCACTCAGTGTCTCTCCTGCGCTTTTCTCGTGCAGTGACAGGTACCTGTGTGGCTCTTGTAGACCATAATCCTTTGGGGCTGGACGAGCTCCAGTTTAGCCAGGGGGATCTGATCGAGGTGGTGGGCTTCCTGCTCACTGGGTTGAACGTTTTCATTGGACGACACTTCTCCAGCGGGCAGACGGGATTCGTCCAGAAGATCCACGTGAGGCCGGAGAACGTCAGACCCCTGTAAGATCCCCGGCGAAACCGGAAAACATGCAAGTGATGGAATGGAGGTGGTACGGTTCGTAACCTGTATAAATAAGTATGGTTGCAGGTTCAAATCCTGAGCTGTACCCTTGCTGTGCCCTTGAGCCGGAGGCTTAGTCTTGTTATCACAGCGCATCTAAAAAAGTTAGACTACACTACCTATACAAAGAGTTAGACTACACTACCTATACAAAGAGTTAGACTACACTACCTATACAAAGAGTTAGACTACACTACCTGTACAAAGAGTTAGACTACACTACCTATACAAAGAGTTAGACTACACTACCTGTACAAAGAGTTAGACTACACTACCTATACAAAGAGTTAGACTACACTACCTATACAAAGAGTTAGACTACACTACCTGTACAAAGAGTTAGACTACACTACCTATACAAAGAGTTAGACTACACTACCTATACAAAAAGTTAGACTACACTACCTGTACAAAGAGTTAGACTACACTACCTATACAAAGAGTTAGACTACACTACCTATACAAAGAGTTAGACTACACTACCTGTACAAAGAGTTAGACTACACTACCTATACAAAGAGTTAGACTACACTACCTATACAAAGAGTTAGACTACACTACCTGTACAAAGAGTTATACTACACTAACTATACAAAGAGTTAGACTACACTACCTATACAAAGAGTTATACTACACTAACTATACAAAGAGTTAGACTACACTACCTATACAAAGAGTTAGACTACACTACCAATACAAAGAGTTAGACTACACTACCTGTACAAAGAGTTAGACTACACTACCTGTACAAAGAGTTAGACTACACTACCTATACAAAGAGTTAGACTACACTACCTGTACAAAGACCATAATGAACGTGAAGCCTTTCCTTTTCGGCAACAATACTGCAGCTAACTGCCAGCGAAGTGAAAAACACACAAATTACTGCTTACACTGATGATTATTAAAGCACTTCACTTAAGCTGTAATAATTAGAAGTCACATTCCATCTGAAATCCAGATGGCGTTGTGCGCAGAAATGATATGTAGCTCTGCTCAGAAAATACAGATGTGTTTATATGCAGCTCTTCTGCTCAGAAAATACAGATGTGTTTCGTCAGTTCAAAGGAAGATAAACCTGTGAAGGATTTATCAGTATTTCTCTTGTTAATCATAAAAAAAGCATATACCATATTAATATTTCACAGCTTATGGAAAGTATGAAGCAGCTATATTCCTGACCCTTTATACATTAAATTCCACAAAAATGTATAGTCTAAACTTTTTTTCTGCTTGATAAAATTTTTCTATCAACATGCTATGCAGTTTCTCCTGCAAGGCTGAATATTTAGACCAGCGTTGCCATGCCGACATAATGTCTGCATAATTATTATCAATGGCTCTGTGTCCTTTACAAACAGACCTCCTTAAAGGAGAGATCCAGGGACGAGAGATCAGAGTATTTATTTCATAACCGTTGTGGTGATGAAAGTTATTTTATTGTCGAGGGGCGGGGCTCGGAGGGAAAGGTCACGGAGGGAGCTGATAATGCCGTCTTTGTTTTCCCTTCCTCTCAGAGACGGACAATTGGTCTTTCTGAGCGAGGAGGAGCGGGCGGCTCTATCTCAGATTAACCCCTGTGACGAGCAGTATCACACGGGCCTCTTGAACAAACTCTCCACCACTGACATCAGCACTGTTTACAGACTAGGTGAGGACAGCCTCAACGTCATTGGCTGCGCTTCCCCTTTTCCAAACCCTCTGATTGGATCTCCCCTTTCCCAAACCCTCTGATTGGTTCTCCCCTTTCCCAAACCCTCTGATTGGTTCTCCCCTTTCCCAAACCCTCTGATTGGTTCTCCCCTTTGCCAAACCCTCTGATTGGCTCTTCCCTTTCCCAAACCCTCTGATTGGCTCTCCCCTTTCCCAAACCCTCTGATTGGCTCTCCCTTTTTCCAAACCATTCTGATTGGCCCTCCCCTTTCCCAAACCATTCTGATTGGCTCTGTCTTTATTGCGCAGATAGACTGGATGAATCGGACTTCCCGTACATCAAAAATCAACCGAAGCAAGGTAATTATAGGTCATTCTAAGAAACTTAATTTTTAACTTATGTTGCTTTAATGTTTTATGCTGTGCATACAATAGGAATTGTTCTCTGAAATAATTAAGTTTTGCTCAAAACCTTTTTAAAATGCTTTTTCCGTAACAATGCAGTAATCTTATATGTCAGTGCGGGTGACTATTATTGATTATCAACAAACAAACTCATAGTAGAGAGGGAAACGCTTTAGACTGATATATTCCTCATTCATCTTAGAATGCTGTAGATTGATATATTCCTCATTAATCTTAGAATGCTGTAGACTGATATATTCCTCATTAATCTTAGAATGCTGTAGACTGATATATTCCTCATTAATCTTAGAATGCTGTAGACTGATATATTCCTCATTAATCTTAGAATGCTGTAGACTGATATATTCCTCATTAATCTTAGAATGCTGTAGACTGATATATTCCTCATTAATCTTAGAATGCTGTAGACTGATATATTCCTCATTAATCTTAGAATGCTGTAGACTGATATATTCCTCATTAATCTTAGAATGCTGTAGATTGATATATTCCTCATTAATCTTAGAATGCTGTAGACTGATATATTCCTCATTAATCTTAGAATGCTGTAGATTGATATATTCCTCATTAATCTTTTGATTAGAGATTGGCAATAGCAATAGCTAATGTGGAAAGAATGGGGCAATAGCTTTTGTTTTGTGTCTCACAGAGCCGAAGCCCCCCACCAGCGCCCGCCAGAGCTTGTTTTTGGAGAAGAGCGAGTCCCCCTCATACCCTTCCTCCCCTCGCATCTCCCTCTACGCCTCCCAGAGCCTCCTGGAGAGGGAGTACGAGGCCCTCTCCTTCAGCCTGGACGACACCTTCAAAGAGATGGATGAGTTTGAGGAAGATCCCGCCCTCTTCCTGGACGAGTGCAGCTGGGATGGTGAAGAGGCTGAGCTCTGCGACCCCACCCTGACCCTCCTGAACCAGGATCACTTTCAGGAGCCCTTTCTGGAGCTGTACGATCTCTCCTACTCCTTCTTGGGCACCTCCTTCAGCGGGTTCCAGGAGGAGGAGCTGCTCTCACACCTGGAGAGCGTGAGAGAAGCGGCCAAGAAGACCAGGATGCAATGGGCCCTTCGACGGGTCTGCTTCCTCCTCGGGCGTCTATGCGCCAAAAAGAGCAAGTACTCCCAAGCCAGGGTCTACCTGGAAGAGGCGCTGGGGGTCCCGGTCAACGGCTTCGCTGACCGCCCGCTCCTCATCGCTCTCTACACCAACCTCACCGCCATCTACCTGAAGCAGCGAATGGCGGAAAAGCTGCCGCTGACTCTGGAGAAAGCCTGCGCCCTGATGCTCGGCCTTCCCCAGCACAGCTTCTGCTCCGCTGACGAGTTTGAGGTGCTCAAGCTGGTCCTGCGGAGAGCTGTGGTGGAGGGCGACAGGCACCTAGAGGCTCGGGCCTGCTACCTGGCGCTATGCCTCTTTCTGCGGATCAAGAAGGTGGAGGACGCGCTGCCGTTCGTCGAGCGGCTGCAGTTCCTCACCGTCAGCCTGTCTGAGGAGGCGGCGCGACCCATGGCGCCCGTGGACCTGAACTGGATGCTGAGCAGACTCTACCACAGGAAGTACCTGCCCTTCCTGTCGCTCGCCGCCCTCAGCCTCGACTCCGCGGCGGACCGCGGCCTGCAGGATGCCTTCCAGAAGATCGAGCTCTTCATCAAGAACTCTGTGCGGCTGAACCCGCAGTGGCGGGAGGGGACCTCGCTGGTCCCCGCGCAGATCGTGGTGTACCTGCAACAGGCCCTGTCCATCGCCGGTGGCAGCGGCGATCTGAGGATGCAGCGGGACCTGTGTATGAGCTTGGCGTGTATGTACCAGCAGCACGGGGCTCTGGGGAGGGCCGTGCAGTGCGCCCAGAGGGCCGTGCTCACCGGGGGACACATGAGCGAGGAGGAGGGGTTTGAGGCCTCCGTGCTGCTGGCCTGGCTACTGGTGCTGACGGGGGAGGCGGAGGGAGCGGCCGTCACTCTCAGGCCCCTCCTCCAATCCCTGCACGAGACGGACAGCCCCGCCCAGAGGGGCGTGGTCTACAACCTGCTGGCCATGTGCCTCAGGAAGGAGGGGCGTGTCCGCGAGGCAGGGCACCATTTTCACTGCGCCCTGCAGATCTCGCGGGAGAACGGGAACAAGCGTAACGAGGCGCTAGCGCTGGCTAACCTGGGGTGTCTGGCACTGTCCGTGGGTGCCCCGCGACTCGCAGAGCGTTTCCTGCTCCGCGCTTTGTGCCTCTTCCAGGACCTGGCGGAGACCCCCACGGACGGCGAGCATGTCCAGGCCTTTCTCTGGCTGGGGCGGAGCTACAGTGACAGGGGGCGGACCCAGGATGTGAGGGTGTCCTACGAGATGGCGTTGCTGATCGCCATCAGCGCCAAAAACGTTCACAGTGAGTAAACACTTCAACTACAAATTCGGTTTATGTTTATATGTGTATATGTATGTTTATATGTGCTTTTTTGTGTACTGGAAAATAGGAAAATGGTAAAACTATGAAAATGTGACAGGCCCGACCTGAAACACTAAAAACCAGCACGTGAGGGAAAATAAATAAATAAATAACAAAATTCATCAACCAATGAGGAGAGGGGGAGAAGTGATCGAAGGCCCTTATCTTCTCTCCCATTTTGTTTGCTCTTTTTGACCGAGGACTTGTCGCATGCACTGTGATTATTGGATGTCTCATGCACTGTGATTATTGGATGTCTCATGCACTGTGATTATTGGATGTCTCATGCACTGTGATTATTGGATGTCTCATGCACTGTGATTATTGGATGTCTCATGCATTGTAATTATTGGATGGAGATTTCGTTGCGCAGTAGTTAGCGAGGCTTAGGGCCTGTGCTTAAGTTTAGCTGGTGCCATATAGGGCCAGTTACCTGTGCCTACCCCCTTTCCCCTTCAGATTGTTTTCCCTATTAAAATTGGCTGATCTTATTGCACTTGATTTTGAACAAGCATTGTTAATGTAACAAGTTGTGTTAATGTAACAAACAGTGTTAACAAAGTGTTCATGTAATGATTGTTAATGTAACAAGTTGTGTTAATGTAACAGAGTGTTAAAATAACAAACCAAGCAGAACTAAACGATTATTCTCTGGTCACTGCAGGTCAGATGGTTGTGGCCAAAGCCCTGAGTCGTTTGTATAGTGACTTGCTCTTGCACGGACAGTGCATTATCTACTACGAGCACTGTGTGGCGCTGTCACGGGAGCTGAAAGACAAGAGGCAGGAGGGAGAATATCTGGAGATCCTCAGCAGTCTCTACCTGTCCTTAAACACAGAGAAGTAAGCATGTGGCTTTGTTCTGTACCTGTCCTTAAACACAGGGAAGTAAGCATGTGGCTTTGTTCTGTACCTGTCCTTAAACACAGGGAAGTAAGCATGTGGCTTTGTTCTGTACCTGTCCTTAAACACAGGGAAGTAAGCATGTGGCTTTGTTCTGTACCTGTCCTTAAACACAGGGAAGTAAGCATGTGGCTTTGTTCTGTACCTGTCCTTAAACACAGGGAAGTAAGCATGTGGCTTTGTTCTGTACCTGTCCTTAAACACAGGGAAGTAAGCATGTGGCTTTGTTCTGTACCTGTCCTTAAACACAGGGAAGTAAGCATGTGGCTTTGTTCTGTACCTGTCCTTAAACACAGGGAAGTAAGCATGTGGCTTTGTTCTGTACCTGTCCTTAAACACAGGGAAGTAAGCATGTGGCTTTGTTCTGTACCTGTCCTTAAACACAGGGAAGTAAGCATGTGGCTTTGTTCTGTACCTGTCCTTAAACACAGGGAAGTAAGCATGTGGCTTTGTTCTGTACCTGCCCTTAAACACAGGGAAGTAAGCATGTGGCTTTGTTCTGTACCTGTCCTTAAACACAGGGAAGTAAGCATGTGGCTTTGTTCTGTATCTGTCCTTAAACACAGGGAAGTAAACATGTGGCTTTGTTCTGTACCTGTCCTTAAACACAGGGAAGTAAGCATGTGGCTTTGTTCTGTATCTGTCCTTAAACACGGGGAAGTAAGCATGTGGCTTTGTTCTGTACCTGTCCTTAAACACAGGGAAGTAAGCATGTGGCTTTGTTCTGTACCTGTCCTTAAACACAGGGAAGTAAGCATGTGGCTTTGTTCTGTATCTGTCCTTAAACACAGGGAAGTAAACATGTGGCTTTGTTCTGTACCTGTCCTTAAACACAGGGAAGTAAGCATGTGGCTTTGTTCTGTATCTGTCCTTAAACACGGGGAAGTAAGCATGTGGCTTTGTTCTGTACCTGTCCTTAAACACAGGGAAGTAAGCATGTGGCTTTGTTCTGTACCTGTCCTTAAACACAGGGAAGTAAGCATGTGGCTTTGTTCTGTACCTGTCCTTAAACACAGGGAAGTAAGCATGTGGCTTTGTTCTGTACCTGTCCTTAAACACAGGGAAGTAAGCATGTGGCTTTGTTCTGTATCTGTCCTTAAACACAGGGAAGTAAGCATGTGGCTTTGTTCTGTACCTGTCCTTAAACACAGGGAAGTAAGCATGTGGCTTTGTTCTGTACCTGTCCTTAAACACAGGGAAGTAAGCATGTGGCTTTGTTCTGTATCTGTCCTTAGACACAGGGAAGTAAGCATGTGGCTTTGTTCTGTACCTGTCCTTAAACACAGGGAAGTAAGCATGTGGCTTTGTTCTGTACCTGTCCTTAAACACAGGGAAGTAAGCATGTGGCTTTGTTCTGTATCTGTCCTTAAACACAGGGAAGTAAGCATGTGGCTTTGTTCTGTACCTGTCCTTAGACGTCAGTGGTAGGCATTCTGGGTCCTGGAGTGCCAGAGTTACTCCTGGTTTTTGCTCCAACCACACGTATAACCGCATTACTGGATCAGGTGTAATGAATGCAGTAACATAGGCAGTAACATAGGCACTCAGTGTTTCACACGTATAACCGCATTACTGGATCAGGTGTAATGAATGCAGTAACCTAGGCAGTAACATAGGCACTCAGTGTTTCACCAGTCAGAATATTCAGGCTCAGACTTTTAATCATTTAATCATTGTAATCAAGCTCAGATGGAACAAAAACCAGAAATGGCACCAGCCCTCCAGGATCAGGGTTGCATACCCCTCTTAGGTTGTTAACTGTGTAGTTCTATAGTGGGATGAATTTCATATCTGCTGTGTTTCAAAAGTGTCTAATCTGCACGTGTGGATAGCCTAATAGATGAAAGGAAAACATAAAGGCAAATATTTATCCTGTTTTATCAGCCATTACATGGCTTACCTTTTCACCCAGATAAGGTGCAGCCACGAAAGACAAACAGGTATTTAAACTGCTGACGGCGCACTAGATATCTGTAGAGTGGCCTGGGAATGAAGGCTTGTTCCCACAAACTGAGAGAAAGGCTAAAATGAAGAGATGAATTTTCAGGTCCTCCAGGAAATCGCTAGACTATACCAAGCAGAGCCTAAGGATCTCCATTGACCTGGGGAAGAGAGAGGAGGAGTCACAGACATGGCTCCAGGTGGGGAGAATTTACTACCTGATCCATGAGGATGAGCTTGCAGACATGTACCTTCAGGTAATCACCTGTGTTCACTGGCTCTGATGAAAATATAGGAAGTAATTGAGAGGAAGAGGAAGAGAGAGAGAGAGAGAGAGAGAGAGAGAGAGAGAGAGAGAGAGAGAGAGAGAGAGAGAGAGAGAGAGAGAGAGAGAGAGAGAGAGAGAGAGAGAGAGAGAGAGAGAGAGAGAGAGAGAGAGAGAGAGAGAGAGAGAGAGAGAGAGTGAGAGAGAGAGAGAGAGAGAGAGAGAGAGAGAGAGAGAGAGAGATCCAAACACAAACACAGTTGTACCCAGCAGCAGAGTGAGGAGCATTGAATCATGGGTACCTGGTGAGTGTGTGTGTGTGTGTGTGTGTGTAAGAATGTGTGTGTGCATATACATGTGCTTGTGTGTGTGTGTGTGTGTGCGCGTACGTGTGTGTGTGTGTGTAGAAACATCCTATAGAAATATCATCTGTAATGTCTCTCAGATCAAATCACATAAATCGTCTGCTTATCAACAAAGTTAAACATTAGACTTTGATAACTGACAAATAAAAGGTAAATGTTATTATTATAAGAGGAGTGGATGGGCTCTTATCAGAGTCGACTAAACATTCCTGTTATAAACTTCTTTCTACAGGCAGCAGTAAAAACGGCCCTCAGAGTTAATGATCCCTACTTTGCCATGAGTATTTACGAGGAGGCTGGCGATGTCTTTTTTAAAGGACACAGAAATCGTCTTTCTGCACTCCCATTCTACAGGGTATGTATCTGTTATCTATACATATTGATATCTATAAAGTTACAGAGCATAATAACTATTGATCCTCTGCACAGGAAAATGATCAGAGTATGTTCTTATTGGGGCCTATATTGTAATGTTATGGTGGGGAAACGTTTTACTTCATTAATCTCAATGAGAACAGCAAAATTCAATTTTCATTGAGAAGATATTGACCTTAGATTAACTGAATAACATTTTAAACACTTAAACACAGACAACCATAGGTAGAATTCATTATGTGTGCTCCGTTGAGGGTACAGACCTTGGGTCAAATAATTTAACTGTGAAACTATTTGTATCTTTTGGATGGCGGTAGAATGGCATCCAAAATCAATCTTCAATTGATTTGTGAGAGTGCCGTAACGGAAAGCAGACCATGGGGCCAAGGATGGAACAGTGCCTTTAACAGGATGAGCCAGCCAAAAGATCCAGGCTGTGAGGTCATAGAGGTTTGGGTGATTTTTCTCGGCGTTGATGGGATGTATGTCTTTGTGATATACGTCTGTGTAGGACGGCAGTCTGCCTTTTGCCAGAAGCATAAAGGACGTCCAGTCGGAGTTCCGTCTCTTGAGTAAACTCACAGAGCTGCTGATGAACCAGGAGCAGAATGACGACGCTCTGCAGTACGCGGTTCTGGCTGTGCAGGTCAGCACCACAACAGGTAAGCACTCTACCTGTGTTCAGTCACTGCGCCATTTTACACCTCACTCAGCTGCTCTTATCTGGGGTAGAATTACGGCCTGGAGCAGCACACATTCACAGGCTGCAAGCTGTCTGTATGGCTGGATCTGAACTAAGCAATTCATCTGTGGATTGTGAGGGTACCTTAGTCTAAGGGTACTGTGGATCGTGAGGGTACCTTAGTCTAAGGGTACTTGTGGATCGTGAGGGTACCTTAGTCTTAGGGTACTGTGGATCGTGAGGGTACCTTAGTCTAAGGGTACTTGTGGATCGTGAGGGTACCTTAGTCTAAGGGTACTTGTGGATCGTGATCGTGACCAAAAACAACAAACGTGATCTATTCAGAGATAATATTGACTGTAAATCTGCACTCAAGAGGCAGCCTAATATGTCTCAGATCATATCAGGTGAGCTTGAAGCAGATGCATTGATGATAATGATCTTCAGAAGTGTTCTGAAATGTGTCTGTTTCTCAGGGGATCGTCTGAAAGAGAGAACCGCCTTCCACCGCCTGGCCTCAGTTTACTTCTCCCTCCGGCAGTTTGAGCTGGCGGAGAACTACTACCTGAAGTCCTTATCCCTGAGCCCTGCTGTCCTCCAGCACCCCAGAGAGGCACAGTACTTTGTGAAAGTGTACTGCAGGCTGGGAGACCTGACCCTACACAAGTTAAAGGTAGGAGAGGAATTCTTCACCTTTCACTGGAATTGGAGGCCGATGTTTCTCCTTAACCCACACGAAGATATTACAGCATGCTCTTCATTTCTCATGTTCTGCATCGCTATTTTGGAGCATTAAGTTCATTTTTAGAGGACAGGATCGTATTCATGTACTGCGCACTGTAAAGGTCTTTGTGTGGAAATGCCTTAGGACTAGCTTGGGAGATGTGACCAAAACCAACCCTGTGATACATTTGTCAGCACTTGATAGCAGCTGCCTACTTTTGCTTGTACATTTACAGTTTTGGTTCACTCGATTGGACACATGTGTGAAACATGCATGTTTGTCCAGGATTAGCTTTCTTCAGAGTAATGGCTAAGCACAGCTTTTAAAGTTCACTTTCTGGGGTTTTATGATATTATTTCAGTTTTAATATGTTTAGTTCACTTTCTGGGGTTTTGTGATATTATTTTGGTGTATGTTTACTTGACTTTCTGGGCAGTTTTGACATTATTTCAGTTTCAATGTATGTTTTTGATCGGCCCAGTACAGGTTGTCTTGGCTTATTTGAAACATATTCTCTTGCTTTGAACTTCAATGCGCTCATATCCACCCTTGTAAAGTCAGGTGGTTATCAAAACCTTCTGTAAGTATCTAAAATATAATTAACTGCACGTAAAATCTGCCTGTGCCAATCAAAAAAACATACAATAGAACTGAAATAATATTACTAAATTCCAGACATTTTAATGCCCCTGACTGTGGCTGCTCCCCCCCCCCAGGATGCCTTTGATGCAGCTGGGTACTTCCACCTGGCTCTGGCTGCTGCTCTGGAGGACCCGGAGAACCCTCAGGCGCTTAGCGGGGTGTACGCGAAGCTGGCGGAGATCCACGCCAACCACATGCCCGACGTGGAGCTAAGCCAAGGCTACATGGACAGAGCTCAGGCTCTGTGGAACGAGCCAGCGGGACAGACGGACCAGCCAGCGGGACACATAGACGAGCCAGCGGGACACAAGGACGAGGCCGCGGGACACACGGACGAGCCAGCGGGACACATAGACGAGCCAGCGGGACACACGGACGAGGCCGCGGCATCACCAGAGAAGCAAGCGGACAGGAAGCAGCCCGGTGTGACGCCTGGAAGCGCACTCAGGGAGCAGGAAGACGTGACCGTCTCATCTCAGCCTACAGCCAAAAGTGCCCCCTCCGTGTCTCAATACACATTTTAAAACTCGTAAATAATGTAAAATATCAAATATAAATGAAATGAATGTACACATGTATCACATGAATGAGAATCGTTTTGACAAGAGGGGGGCAAACTGGGAAAAAAACTATCTATTAGCGAAAGTGTTTATTGGCGCTATTATCTTAAACACTGTAAGGAGCTGATAACACACCTGTCAATCAACACTGTAAGGACGCCAGAGCTGATAACACACCTGTCAATCAACACTGTAAGGACGCCAGAGCTGATAACACACCTGTCAATCAACACTGTAAGGACGCCAGAGCTGATAACACACCTGTCAATCAACACTGTAAGGACGCCAGAGCTGATAACACACCTGTCAGTCAACACTGTAAGGACGCCAGAGCTGATAACACACCTGTCAATCAACACTGTAAGGACGCCAGAGCTGATAACACACCTGTCAATCAACACTGTAAGGACGCCAGAGCTGATAACACACCTGTCAATCAACACTGTAAGGACGCCAGAGCTGATAACACACCTGTCAATCAACACTGTAAGGACGCCAGAGCTGATAACACACCTGTCAGTCAACACTGTAAGGACGCCAGAGCTGATAACACACCTGTCAGTCAACACTGTAAGGACGCCAGAGCTGATAACACACCTGTCAGTCAACACTGTAAGGACGCCAGAGCTGATAACACACCTGTCAGTCAACACTGTAAGGACGCCAGAGCTGATAACACACCTGTCAGTCAACACTGTAAGGACATCAGAGCTGATAACACACCTGTCAGTCAACACTGTAAGGACGCCAGAGCTGATAACACACCTGTCAGTCAACACTGTAAGGACGCCAGAGCTGATAACACACCTGTCAGTCAACACTGTAAGGACGCCAGAGCTGATAACACACCTGTCAGTCAACACTGTAAGGACATCAGAGCTGATAACACACCTGTCAATCAACACTGTAAGGACGCCAGAGCTGATAACACACCTGTCAGTCAACACTGTAAGGACGCCAGAGCTGATAACACACCTGTCAGTCAACACTGTAAGGACGCCAGAGCTGATAACACACCTGTCAGTCAACACTGTAAGGACGCCAGAGCTGATAACACACCTGTCAGTCAACACTGTAAGGACGCCAGAGCTGATAACACACCTGTCAGTCAACACTGTAAGGACGCCAGAGCTGATAACACACCTGTCAATCAACACTGTAAGGACGCCAGAGCTGATAACACACCTGTCAATCAACACTGTAAGGACGCCAGAGCTGATAACACACCTGTCAATCAACACTGTAAGGACGCCAGAGCTGATAACACACCTGTCAATCAACACTGTAAGGACGCCAGAGCTGATAACACACCTGTCAGTCAACACTGTAAGGACGCCAGAGCTGATAACACACCTGTCAGTCAACACTGTAAGGACGCCAGAGCTGATAACACACCTGTCAGTCAACACTGTAAGGACGCCAGAGCTGATAACACACCTGTCAGTCAACACTGTAAGGACGCCAGAGCTGATAACACACCTGTCAGTCAACACTGTAAGGACGCCAGAGCTGATAACACACCTGTCAGTCAACACTGTAAGGACGCCAGAGCTGATAACACACCTGTCAGTCAACACTGTAAGGACGCCAGAGCTGATAACACACCTGTCAATCAACACTGTAAGGACGCCAGAGCTGATAACACACCTGTCAATCAACACTGTAAGGACGCCAGAGCTGATAACACACCTGTCAATCAACACTGTAAGGACGCCAGAGCTGATAACACACCTGTCAATCAACACTGTAAGGACGCCAGAGCTGATAACACACCTGTCAGTCAATATCAGGTCACATGAGGTTGACTCCAATTAATTTTTATGTATTTCAGAGAACATTCACTTTATATGTCCTTTATATAAATATGTATATATGACATTTTCTCCACCAAACAAACAGTCCAGTATTCACACACATTTCTTTTTGCTGTTCTTTTTAAGTTATTTGTAAATGATAAACATTTGTAATTATGATTGTTTGCTTTGTACCTGTTTGCACTGAGTGGGAGATTTCTGCACTTTTCTGAGGTGAGCTGTAGCAGTGAGCCTCGTAATGGTCCAGCTCTCAGTCTCACTAATTGGCTAATGGCAGACTGTTTTATCATTGGCTGCTCTCTAATGGCAGGCTGTTTCATCATTGGCTGCTCTCTAATGGCAGGCTGTTTTCTCATTGGCTGGTTTCTAATGGCAGGCCGTTTCATCATTGACTGCTCTATAATGGCAGGCTGTTTCATCATTGGCTGCTCTCTAATGGCAGGCTGTTTCATCATTGGCTGCTCTGTAATGGCAGGCTGTTTCATCATTGGCTGCTCTCTAATGGCAGGCTGTTTCTTCATTGGCTGCAGGGGCTGTTGTAGGCATAGACGTTGTCTGGGGTACCGTTGCGGGAGGGATCCACACATTGTGTAAGCAGCCTCCCCCAGGGAGGCTAAAGCCTTCATTATTGGCTGTTCTCTGGCTAGAGCCGGTCTGATTGACTGCTCCGGCTAGAGCCGGCCCGATTGGCTGTGCTCCAGCTAGAACCGGCCCGATTGGCTGCTCTCCAGCTTTGCCAGCCTGAGTATCTGCTGATATATTGTTTTTTTTTACTGGAATACTGTGTTCAGTTGTGTGATTGGAATACTGTGTTCAGTTGTGTGATTGGAATACTGTGTTCAGTTGTGTGATTGGAATACTGTGTTAAGTTGTGTGATTGGAATTCTGTGTTAAGTTGTGTGATTGGAATACTGTGTTCTGTTGTGTAATTGGAATACTGTGTTCAGTTGTGTAATTGGAATACTGTGTTCAGTTGTGTAATTGGAATAATGTGTTCAGTTGTGTAATTGGAATACTGTGTTCAGTTGTGTAATTGGAATACTGTGTTCAGTTGTGTAATTGGAATACTGTGTTCAGTTGTGTAATTGGAATAATGTGTTCAGTTGTGTGACTGGAATACTGTGTTCAGTTGTGTGACTGGAATACTGTGTTCAGTTGTGTGACTGGAATACTGTGTTCAGTTGTGTGACTGGAATACTGTGTTCAGTTGTGTGACTGGAATACTGTGTTCAGTTGTGTGACTGGAATAATGTGTTCAGTTGTGTGACTGGAATACTGTGTTCAGTTGTGTGACTGGAATACTGTGTTCAGTTGTGTGACTGGAATACTGTGTTCAGTTGTGTGACTGGAATACTGTGTTCAGTTGTGTGACTGGAATACTGTGTTCAGTTGTGGGATTGGCTGTTTGATTGGTGCGCTTCCGTAACGTGCACAGTTTACATGTTTGTCTGCTTTCTGTTAACCTTCGCACCCTTGGGCTGTGTCCTAATCAGAGCTCTACTGCTGCTTAGTATACGAGATGCAGTATGCAAAAAATATCCTCCATACTATTATCAGCGAACAAACAGCACTGAGCATGCCCAGTCCACGTTCACGTCTGGCAGCAATCAGTGCAGGGCGGGGAAGCGGACGGAGCAGATATGTTCCAAACTGTCCTGGGCCTGTTTCTAATCTGTTTTACATGATAAACCAGCAGGCCAGTTAAAGAAGAATCACCAGACGCTGGGTTTGTATGTTTCATGTGTGCAGTGAATCAGCATCATGGCTCCAGCATCAGTAAGAGTAGTGCAGAGACTGGACTCCCGTAAATATTCAAAAATTGGTCAGTTTTTTTATTATTTTTTTAAGGTGAATTACATGGAGGGTAATCCTGTAGCAGTTGGAAATGGAGGTAGCTCCTAATGAGTGAGCCACAATTGTGTGAATGAGAAACATGATTTAGGAGCGTTATCAAATGAGTGAGAGACCTGGCTCATCTCATTAGCACTGTGGAATGTTTACTTGCCTCCAGACCCTAAAAGGCCCACTTTAAAGGATCTGCATAAAGGTGTATGTTTACCTGAGCATTTAAGCAGAGAACAGGCCATGTGACAGGTCATGTGGACAACAGAACTGTCAACAATTATATGTATAATAATTTTTTTTTTTTTACAAACATGACTGTTAAATTATGAAAAAAAGGGCTGTGTCTATTTGTTTTTGTTGTAATTTTATATCTTAATGCCACTGTAAATAGTATTGTAATTATATGAACTGCCAGGTTATTTGTCTCCATCTATTGGATAAAGATGACATTACAATATATTCTCGGAGTCCTGAAGTTGATGTCCTCCATGTTTATTATACACTTGTAAACACACGTTTTGACTTGTGGAAAATGTCAAAGTATTTCACATACAGTTTGGATTCATCAGAATAATTAAATAATTACATTTAAACACTCATTTTATTATATCTCCCTGGTGATCAGCTTTCACTAATGCCTACTGATTATGTCAATGGCTTCCTCTCTCTCTCACCTTGTCTTTCTCTCCATTTTCTCACTCGCTCTCTTTTTCTCTCTCTCTCTTCCCTCTCTCTCTCTCTCTCTCTCTCTGGGTTGTTAATAGTATCTGCCTTGCTGTGTCTTTGCGATAAACACTTTTTTTGTTGATACTGAAACTTGTTGAATAACAAGCTGACATTGAAGAAATACTGTTTTAGTCTGAACCTCTGGAGGAGACGAGCGTCAGCTTCCTTTACCACGAGAGGCCCAAGGACTGCCTGAGAGACAGCTGAGCCCTTTACCACGAGAGGCCCAAGGACTGCCTGAGAGACAGCTGAGCCCTTTACCACGAGAGGCCCAAGGACTGCCTGAGAGACAGCTGAGCCCTTTACCACGAGAGGCCCAAGGACTGCCTGAGAGACAGCTGAGCCCTTTACCACGAGAGGCCCAAGGACTGCCTGAGAGACAGCTGAGCCCTTTACCACGAGAGGCCCAAGGACTGCCTGAGAGACAGCTGAGCCCTTTACCACGAGAGGCCCAAAGACTGCCTGAGAGACAGCTGAGCCCTTTACCACGAGAGGCCCAAAGACTGCCTGAGAGACAGCTGAGCCCTTTACCACGAGAGGCCCAATGACTGCCTGAGAGGCAGCTGAGCCCTTTACCACGAGAGGCCCAAGGACTGCCTGAGAGACAGCTGAGCCCTTTACCACGAGAGGCCCAAGGACTGCCTGAGAGACAGCTGAGCCCTTTACCACGAGAGGCCCAAGGACTGCCTGAGAGACAGCTGAGCCCTTTACCACGAGAGGCCCAAGGACTGCCTGAGAGACAGCTGAGCCCTTTACCACGAGAGGCCCAAGGACTGCCTGAGAGACAGCTGAGCCCTTTACCACGAGAGGCCCAAAGACTGCCTGAGAGACAGCTGAGCCCTTTACCACGAGAGGCCCAAGGACTGCCTGAGAGACAGCTGAGCCCTTTACCACGAGAGGCCCAAGGACTGCCTGAGAGACAGCTGAGCCCTTTACCATGAGAGGCCCAAGGACTGCCTGAGAGACAGCTGAGCCCTTTACCACGAGAGGCCCAAGGACTGCCTGAGAGACAGCTGAGCCCTTTACCACGAGAGGCCCAAAGACTGCCTGAGAGACAGCTGAGCCCTTTACCACGAGAGGCCCAAAGACTGCCTGAGAGACAGCTGAGCTTACTCCACCGGGGAGCTATAACCTCGCCCTTGTTTTAGTTCCCATTTTACATGCCTGCACACAAACACTGTGTTAGCCACACCCCTCAGTTTGCTAAGACCTGTCATGTACACATCTTGTGTTATAAGGGAAACTCCTAACACAAACCAGCTTGTGTTTACGAGTTGGCATTACATGCCTTATGAACTCTATATTGTTAAGTACACACTCCAAAGCGAATGTAACTACCCTTTAGTCCATAATGCAGTAGGCTATAGCATTCGCAGTCATAGCATCTGACATATGGCTACGATACCTAATATGGTGTGGAATCATGGATTTATGTGTTTGATGTTTTAGCAAGTTTAGCAAGTGCTTACACCAACTGCAGGTCCTTTCTGCTCTGGGGGTACCTGTTTTTACCAGTGACGTCATGGTTGTTTTGTAGATGCTATCAGAAAACCTATTCTCTTTTTTGATTGGAACATGCTGTGGACTGCCTAAAAAGCAAACGCATGTAGTATTTCCCAGGAAACCACCGTAAAGCAAAAGCTGGGAACAGGTAATCTAATAGCCGTGTTGATTCTCATGGTTAAAACTAAGAACAAGATCAACACATAAACAATATTAACCTCAGAATCCACGCCAACACATTAAAACGGGTCTCCGGTTGCCAGGGGCTGTTCCGGTTGCCAGGGGCTGTTCTGCTCGCTTGAGTAAGTTCTGTTGCTGGGATTTCTTCCTGAATGATGGTTGTTCTTGTTCTCTCATTTTTTGATCGTTTAATTGAGGTCTTTGTGGATGAGTTCCTCTGCTTTATTTGTGAAGCATTCAAAAGGCACAAACGAATGCATAGAGCGTCATTTTTTAAATTGTGATATTCAAATTATTGTTTGATATACATGTTATTTTATTGTGTGTTGCAGACATGCCACATTTTTGGAAACCTCTCTGTTAGTTTAAATCAGTAAATTTTATAATTGCCCTTGCATCAAAAACACAAAATGCAATACAATAATATTACCCACTGAATCATTTTCATAGTATGATTACAGCATTGCAAGCAAATCTTATCAAATTTCTGGAAAAAAAAAAGTTTTCCATCAACTTCTTGATCATTGACCTGATTGTGAAGAAAAAGGTGACATTTACATTTTTAATTAAATAATAAAGACGCATGATTACATCCAGGATAAAATAGATTTGAATTTAAGTTCAGTTTGGAATTGACTGCAACCCGGTACTACATTTCACCACTCATACATCATACGGGTGAGTCGTTCTGTTCATTTCCAAAAACATTCAGTTCAATCCAATTTCAAATGCAACAAAGGTACAAATCCACGTGCACATAGCCCAGTGAAGCTTTCCGAGTTCCTCATTAACCAGCTGGATTTAATAGCTATTTTGGCAGAAGGTGGAAGAAAGTAAATTAATCTATGTAATATGAACAATAACCATGTGCTCTGTACTTTCCAGTACACTTAAATAATTAATTTACATCAAACTTAAAACAACCATCGACCTGTCATGGGTCAGCCTGCAGAGTTTTATATTTCTACTCTAAAAACAAACAAAGGCCCGCTGAAAAGATGTTTCTTAATATTTATTATGACAATTAATGTCTGAACTAGAACCATATAATTGCATTTGTACTGAACCCATAATAAAGTGTTACCTGTCCAAACAAGTCCAACTGACTCATTTCTAAAGTATGTCTGTTAATAACTGCATGAAGCAATCAATGTGCTGTTTGGGAAAAAAGAAAATTGTCTGACATTTAGTGTTGAACTAATTTCCACCTGTGACCCCTCATTGAGCTGACAAAACCCAGCTTGAAATAGTTTCAGCAGAAGATTATTAACTTTGTTTCGGTTTAGGAACACCTGTCAGATGTTCTCTTGAAGCTTCTTTAACCACGGCTATTGAGACGTAATACTTACAGCAGAGAGGCACAATGCGGGATGATCCTTCTACAATCATATCTTGATCTGACGTTTGTATAAGCACCAGGTACAGCTGCAGACTACAAGCGTATCCTAAAGATTTTACTACAGTACAAGAGCGAACCAGCATAGTTTACAGAGCTGTCAAAACTAATACAAAGAGAATTGATTGGAACAAAACCCAGCGCACAGACTTGCCCTCCAGGACTGGAGCTGTTCACCACTGGCGTAGACAAGTAATGCTGCTTTAAAACCTGCTGCCTTTGTCAGAGCTTAAACTTTTTATATATTTAATATTGTGGAGACCAATGCTAAATACAATATTCAAAAATGTCCAAAGTTGTACAACTTTGGACCATATGCTGCATGTTTGCTACATGTACACAGTGGAAATTAATTAAGATATTATTTTTTCAAATGGGGGAGGGGCGGGGAGCCCCCAGTTCATGCTGGCTTTTGGTCCAGCCAGCCTTTTCATCAATTAATGTTGTTGAAAACATGTTCAAATTCTAACATAATCTTGTCCTTAAATGTATTTTCATATAGCACAGGTTTGGCTTGTCTCTATTTGCTGTGTCTTCATTTTAACAAATTTTCCTCAAATAGTTAAGTGTGAGTGAACAGGTGTTCACAATTTCAGAAATTAGAGCTCCAGTGATTTCACCTGTCAGTCTATGATTACATGCATTAAAAAGAGGGCGGGG